>OU343224.1:252177251-252537506 GCA_910596185.1 Chrysanthemum makinoi | reverse complement strand
TATATCATCAATATGGATACCAAAAATTGAGAAACCAATTGGAGAATCTACTAGTAATCAAGAAGATATAAAAGAAATGAAAGAAATGTTAAGATCATTAAGTTTAAGAATATGAGTGACACTAAAATTCAAATAAAAATAGAGAAAAATAAACAAAATATAAGACATCTAAAAATGTTTTCAGAATCGAGAGAACATATATTAAAAGAAATAAAAAGCATAAGAAAGATAATTGAAAAAGGCGAAAAAAACACATTCTAATGGTTTTTTAACAATCGATATACACGTATATTTAGCATTAATGAAGAATACATTAGAAGGAAACACAGAAGTAATAAAAGAATTAAAATCAGAACTAATAATTTGTTAAGAAAAAATGAATCATATTTTAGAAAGTTCGTCAGATCGAAAAATAGATATCGAAGATAATAAAAATATTACATCTTTCGAACCATTTATACCATATAATCAAACATTGTTTAAAATACCTCAGAATTTACCAAAGAGAACATTATATACTATTAATATAATAAATAAAGATGAAAAGAATCAGACTATTGGAGAAAAAATATATACATTAAGCTCAACACTTAATAATAGAACCGAAATATTAAGTTTTTTAATATTTAGACAATTACCAGAATTATCTAAAACAACACTAGAGAAGTTAAATAACATGCAAGTATTATTAGATAAAAAGACAGAAGAGATTGAAAACTTAGAACATAATCAAATAAATATAATAGAACAATTATCAAATATAATTGATTCTCCAGATCAAAATAAAGACATCATTATTACCAAAATAAAAGAAACATTATTAAAAAAGCCAACCCTTAATATCGATCCACCAATACGAATAATATAATGGAAAATCTTGAAGAATCAATTGAAACTCTTACTAAATTAATGGCATCATTAGATATACCATCTGATACAAATGAAGAGGAAGATATAGATATAGTGTTCGGATGAAAATCCATACGAAAATCCAAATAGATACCCAGGAGAAAGTTCTTATACAAATTATAATTTTGCACAAAAACGGAAAAAATCATAGTCAATATATACCAAAAAAGGAAAATGGGAACAAATACTGAACGATATTTATATCAACAAGGAATGATTATAAACAAGAAAGGAAAATGGGAACAAATACCTAGTCAATATATACCAAAAATACCAATAACTAAAATGAATGATGAGATTCTAAACATCGATTGTGAAACAGAAATAGACAATAAAATTCAAGACTGGAGTAATAGATTGAACGCTCAAATACAGTTAACTGAAGAATTATGAGCATTACAACCAAAAGATTTACTTAATTTTATAATGCATAAAACATCAGGAAATGTTTATAGATTTTTAGAATCTATAGATGAATTAGAATTATCAAGAATAGCAACCACAGATGCTAAGATAATCTTTAAAAATATAGTAGCATGTATAATACAAGAATTCACATGAAGAATTCTAGGAAAAGAGGCATCAACTGAAGCCTTTAGGGAACACGCATATTGAAGAATAGTTAATCACTTAATCTTAAGATATGTAACATGTGTTATTTAGATTCTTTCATATGTGAATTTTCGGATCAATATTATAAACTAGATATTGCAAGGCAAAAAATAGCTTTAGAAATGTTTTTTAATAAACTTCCCGAATCCATAGCAACAGAAATTAAAAATTCATATGCTACAATATTACAAGACAACGATAGAATAATAGAAGACACTTTAGGAGCCCGAATCACCACAGTTAAAGCATGGATTAGAAAACAATGTTTGCAAGAAATATCTAAAAAGGAGGCACAAATTGAACTTTGTTGTGAAAGACAGTCTGATAAAATTGGCAATTATGGATGTTCACAAAAACCATATAAAAGATGAAAGAAAATATGGAAAAGGAAAACATACAATCCAAAGTATAGAAGTTTTTACAAAAAGAATTCTAGACAAAATTATTTTAGAAACAGAAAGCAACATCGTCAAAAATACAAAAATCAAGATAATTCTAAATATTGTCCATCTAATAAGAAAGATTGTAGATGTTGGCTATGTCATGAAGAAGGTCATTATGCGAATAAATGTCCTAAAAAGGGAGAAAAGAAAGGAACAGAAGTATTAAAAATAGCATATAATTTAGGATATGAGCCCCTTGAGGATTCAGATATAGACTCAGATATTGAAATATATGCATATACTGATACTAGTGATTATTCTAGTGATACATCTTTTTAATAAGACAAGTATTTTATGGATAATATTTTACAAGGATTTTTGAAAAATCTAACAAAAGAAAGAAAAATTTTATAAAAGAAAATTTCTGAAAAAATTCGTTGGGAATGGACGCCATCTGACACCCAACTTGTACAACATATTAAAACAATTGTACAATGTTTAGGAGTTATATACCCAAAACAAAAGATTTTTGATTATTGAAACAGATGCATCGAGGCCACTTGGCAGGATGTATGAAGGCCATTCAAAATGGTAAGAATTACTATGATTAGATATTGACGAATTCCAATCCTCAATCTAATCTATCACACTATGTATTGATGGAAGTCAAATTCCTCAATTGATTCACACTATTAAATTCATCAGAAATAGCTTTTTAAGCAATGAGCAAACATCTGTTTTAAAACGCAGAAAATATGAATCTAGATTATGCAAATATATCTCGGAACATTCTCGAGAGCCGAGCAAAAATATAGCACTCATGAAAAGGAAACATTAGCGTGTTTAAAGACACTCAAAAAATGGAAGATCTATTTATTACAAACAAGATTCGAGTTCTGAACGGATTCAAAATATGTAACAGGATTTGGAGATACAAATTACAAGAAGATTATTGTAGAGGTCGACTAATCCGTTGGAAACTGCAACTACACCAATTCCATCCATACATCAAATATATTAAAAGAGACAACAACACCTTTGCAGATACCCTCACCATAGAATGGAAGGAATAGTAAAGCAAGCTTGTGGCGAGCAACAACGGACATGAGAAAATTGAAGAACGCATTTCCATACAAAAGCAGCTAGCCATTGTTACGAAGGAGAAAGAAGAACCATCAAGCACAGTACGATATTTAACCCGAAACACAAATCCAGAATCAATTTCTGAAGCGACTGAAACACCAACAAAACCAACAACATCCACTCCATCTAAAAAAGCCATACCACCAAGTTCTACCCAAAAAACTCAAGTATCATGTTCATCCTCATCATCAAGAGATGATTTTACAAGAATGGAAGAACAAATTCAAGAAATTGTTCAGAATTCAAGCATCGGAAAGCAAAAATGGTACGTCATCTTCGATGGACCAGACAGAGGCATATATTCGGATTGGGCACTCGCCAGTCGACACATAACCGGAAAAAGTGTAGGTCATAAAAGCTACACATCAAAGGAAGCAGCATAACAAGCACTCAAGAAAACATACAAGATTGTCGCAACAGAAGAAATCAAGAGATCTAGAAGATTCATGTTTCTGAATCAAGAGCAAACATCCAGAACGAAATCAATAGATTTACTAAGGAGCATTCCATCTACAAGAGAAAAAGAAGCCATGAAGAAGCCATCAGTTGAAAATTTTCAGCGATTATGGGATAGTGTTATTCACTATAACGAAGTTCAAGCTACCAAGTCTTTTTACCCAAAAGACCGAAGAGAAGGACCAAAAGCAATATTCATTCCAGGAGCAGAACCAATGGTTATTCATGAATATTTTGTTCATGGACTATTGGATACAGTATACACAAACGGAAGAAGCACCAGAGAATTCCAAGAATTCCCGAAGCGCATTCAGAACGTCATCAGAACATACGATGATTATTTCGCAAAGAAACGATCATTGTTTTTCAGCATCCATTCAAGTTATCCAAATTTTTAGCAAGGATCACCAACTGTTAGTACCATTCATCGCAATAGCAAAACTAGGAGTCAGCAACGGCAAGTATCCATCAAAAGACGAGATACCACCAACAACTCCATCCATCAGAAATTTTGTGGAAGCACTAGCCGGAGTTTTTTCTACATCATCAAAATTAGGAACAGGACGAAGACAAAAATCAGAAGTTAAAATCAATTATTTTCAAGATAACATTCTGATTTATTCACATTTCTCAGGAGGAATTAGTGAAGAAGATCAAAAAATTCTAGCAGAATTTGAGAAGCCATTTGAAGACTTTTCCGGACCACTTGCAGCATTACCGGAAGATTTTAAGATCGCATTATGTCAACAATTATCAAGCACAGGAAGACACATTTTTGAATTCTGTACAGATACACAGATGCAAGAATGAAGACAAAAATTCAAGGATCATCGACGACACAAGAATCCAAAACGAAGAAGACAAAAAATGAAGAATTATTAAAGAGGCGTGAAGAGATAATGCGCCAACTATTCAGCAACCACTTTTTCAACTTTTTCTTTTTGAGTGGTGTGATGTAGTTTGTATTTTAGTAATCATGTAAGGTTAATAATGTAAGGCCTATCGGCCACCTAGCTGTACCAATAATGTAAATTAATTAAGCAGTGACGTAGGATGTAGCAATTACACCTACCACTCTCTTATATAAATAGAGGCCTTGCCTCATTAAATAAAGTGTGTTATTTTTAGTGTGAAACTAAAAGAGTTAAACTTTTTGAAGTTTAATTTGAGATCATCGCATCTCCCAATCTGTTGAAACGATTTCGGGTTTAGTTTCTGAATAGCAGATACAACTATCCATCGTAACTATCATCACAAAGAATCAAATCTATTCCTTACTATTTTAAAACCATGCCGACAATTTCCATACAATCATCCAAAATCCCAAAATGGAATCAATCACAATCCGTGATTATCATCATTACGATGGATAGTTGTATCTGCTATTCAGAAACGAAATCCGAAATCGTTTCAACAGATTGGGAGATGCGATGATCTCAAATTAAACTTCAAAAAGTTTAACTCTTTTAGTTTCACACTAAAAATCACACACTTTATTTCATGAGGCAAGGCCTCTATTTATACTAGAGAGTGGTAGGTGTAATTGCTACCTAGCTGTACCAATAATGTAAATTAGGTAAGCAGTAACGTAGGATGTAGCAATTACACCTACCACTCTCTTGTATAAGAATTATTTTTAGTGTGAAACTAAAAATCATGTAAGGTTAATAATGTAGTTTGTATTAAAAAGGAGATGGACAAGAACACATAAAAGCAGTATCACCAGTTTTAAAAAGAATTAAAGAAAAAGGTTTAATTTTATCACAAAAGAAGACTAAACTTCTTCAAAATGAAGTAGAATATTTGGGATTAAAAATAGCGAAAAATGGAGTTATTTCTTTAACGAACAAGACACAAGAAAAATTGAAACTTTTTCCAGATAAACTAGAAGATCGAAAACAAATTCAAATATTTTTAGGATGTTTGAATTATATAGCGGAACAAGGATTTTTGAAAAATCTAGCAAAAGAAAGAAAAAATTTACAAAAGAAAATTTCTGAAAAAATTCGTTGGGAATGGACGCCATCTGACACCCAACTTGTACAACATATTAAAACAACTGTTCAATATTTACCGGAGTTATATAACCCAGAAACAAAAGAGTTTTTGATTATTGAAACAGATGCATCAGGGCGGCACTTGGGGATGTATGAAGGCCATTCAAAATGGTAAAGAATTACTATGATTAGATATTGTGAATTCCAATCCCTCAATCTAATCTATCAGCACTATGTATTGATGGAAGTCAAATTCCTCAATCTGATTCAGCACTATTAAATTCATCAGAAATAGCTTTTTTAAGCAATGAGCAAACATCTGTTTTAAAAACAGAAAAATATGAATCTAGATTATGCAAATATATCTCTGGAACATTCTCAGAGACCGAGCAAAAATATAGCACTCATGAAAAGGAAACATTAGCGTGTTTAAAGACACTCAAAAAATGGAAGATCGGTTTATTACAAACAAGATTCGAGTTACGAACGGATTCAAAATATGTAACAGGTTTTTGGAGATACAAATTACAAGAAGATTATTGTAGAGGTTGACTAATCCGTTGGCAACTGCAACTACACCAATTCCATCCATACATTAAATATATTAAAAGCGACAACAACACCTTTGCAGATACCCTCACCAGAGAATGGAAGGAATAGTAAAGCAAGTTCAACAGCAACTTCGTGAGAAAATTAAAGCAGTTCCAATTCAGAAAAGCAGCGACTAGCCATTGTTAAGAAGGAAGAAGAAGAACTATCAAGCACAGTACGATATTTAACCTGAAACACAAATCCAGAATCAATTTCTGAATCCACTGAAACACCAACAAAACCAACAACATTCACTCCATCCAAAAAAGCCATACCACCAAGTTCTACCCAAAAAACTCAAGTATCATGTTCATCCTCATCATCAAGAGACGATTTTACAAGAATGGAAGAACAAGTTCAAGAAATTGTTCAGAATTCAAGCATTGGAAAGAAAAAATGGTACGTCATCTTCGACAGATAGACCAGAGACAGGCATATATTCGGATTGGGCACTCGCCAGTCCACACATAATCGGAAAAAGTGTATGTCATAAAAGCTAAACATCAAAGGAAGCAGCAGAACAAGCACTCGAGAAAACATACAAGACCGTCGCAACAGAAGAAATCAAGAGATCTAGAAGATTCATGTTTCTGAATCAAGAGCAAACATCCAGAATGAAATCAATAGATTTGCTAAGGAGCATTCCAACTACAAGAGAAAAAGAAGCCATGAAGAAGCCATCAGTTGAAAAATTCCAGCGATTATGGGATAGTATTATTCACTATAACGAAGTTCAAGCTACCAAGTCTTTTTACCCAAAAGACCGAAGAGAATGACCAAAACCAATATTCATTCCAGGAGCAGAACCAATGGTTATTCATGAATATTTTGTTCATGGACTGTTGGATACAGTATACACAGACGGAAGAAGCACCAGAGAATTCCAAGAATTCCCGACACGCATCCAGAACGTCATCAGAACATACGATGATTATTTCGCAAAGAAACGATCATTGTTTTTCATCATCCATTCAAGTTATCCAATTTTCAGCAAGGATCGCCAACTGTTAGTACCATTCATCGCAATAGCAGAACTAGGAGTCAGCAACGGCAAGTATCCATCAAAAGACGAGATACCACCAACAACTCCATCCATCAGAAATTTCGTGGAAGCACTAGCCGGAGTTTTTTCTACATCATCAAAATTAGGAACAGGACGAAGACAAAAATCAGAAGTTAAAATCAATTATTTTCAAGATAACATTCTGATTCATTCACATTTCTCAGGAGGAATTAGTGAAGAAGATCAAAAAATTCTAACAGAATTTGAGAACCCATTTGAAGACTTTTCCGGACCACTTGCAGCATTACCTGAAGATTTTAAGATCGCATTATGTCAGCAATTATCAAGCACAGGAAGACACATTTGTGAATTCTGTACAGATACACACATGCAAGAATGAAGACAAAAATTCAAGGATCATCGACGACACAAGAATCCAAAACGAAGAAGACAAAAAATGAAGAATTATTGAAGACGCGTGAAGAGATAATGCGCCAACTATTCAGCAACCATTTTTTCTACTGTTTCAACTTTTTCTTTTTGAGTGGTGTGATGTAGTTTGTATTTTAGTAATCATGTAAGGTTAATAATGTAAGGCATGTCGGCCACCTAGCTGTACCAATAATGTAAATTAGGTAAGCAGTGACGTAGGATGTAGCAATTACACCTACCACTCTCTTATATAAATAGAGGCCTTGCCTCATGAAATAAAGTGTGTTATTTTTAGTGTGAAACTAAAAGAGTTAAACTTTTTGAAGTTTAATTTGAGATCATCGCATCTCCCAATCTGTTGAAACGATTTCGGTTTTAGTTTCTGAATAGCAGATACAACTATCCATCGTAACTATCATCACAAATTCCAAATCACAAACAATCAAATCTATTCCTTACTATTTTAAAACCATGCCGACAATTTCCATACAATCATCCAAAATCCCAAAATCGAATCAATCACAATCCGTGATTATCATCATTACGATGGATAGTTGTATCTGCTATTCAGAAACGAAATCCGAAATCGTTTCAACAGATTGGGAGATGCGATGATCTCAAATTAAACTTCAAAAAGTTTAACTCTTTTAGTTTCACACTAAAAATCACACACTTTATTTCATGAGGCAAGGCCTCTATTTATACTAGAGAGTGGTAGGTGTAATTGCTACCTAGCTGTACCAATAATATAAATTAGGTAAGTAGTTAAGTAGGATGTAGCAATTACACCTACCACTCTCTTGTATAAGAATTATTTTTAGTGTGAAACTAAAAATCAGGTAAGGTTAATAATGTAGTTTGTATTAAAAAGGAGATGGACAAGAACACATAAAAGCAGTATCACCAGTTTTAAAAAGAATTAAAGAAAAAGGTTTAATTTTATCACAAAAGAAGACTAAACTTCTTCAAAATGAAGTAGAATATTTGGGATTAAAAATAGCGAAAAATGGAGTTATTTCTTTAACGAACAAGACACAAGAAAAATTGAAACTTTTTCTAGATATACTAGAAGATTGAACACAAATTCAAAGATTTTTAGGATGTTTGAATTATATAGCGGAACAAGAATTTTTGAAAAATCTAGCAAAAGAAAGAAAAATTTTACAAAAGAAAATTTATGAAAAAATTGGTTGGGAATGGACGCCATCTGACACCCAACTTGTACAGCATATTAAAACAACTGTACAATGTTTACCGGAGTTATATAACCCGGAAACAAAAGATTTTTTGATTATTGAAACAGATGCATCAGACAGCACTTGGGCAGGATGTATGAAGGCCATTCAAAATGGTAAAGAATTACTAGGATTAGATATTGACGGAATTCCAATTCCTCAATTTAATCTATCATCACTATGTATTGATGGAAGTCAAATTCCTCAATCTGATTCAGCACTATTAAATTCATCAGAAATAGCTTTTTTAAGCAATGAGCAAACATCTGTTTTAAAAACAGAAAAATATGAATCTAGATTATGCAAATATATCTCTGGAACATAATCATAGACCGAGCAAAAATATAGCACTCATGAAAAGGAAACATTATCATGTTTAAAGACACTCAAAAAATGGAAGATCGATTTATTACAAACAAGATTCGAGTTACGAACGGATTTAAAATATGTAACAGGTTTTTGGAGATACAAATTACAAGAAGATTATTGTAGAGGTCGACTAATCCGTTGGCAACTGCAACTACATCAATTCCATCCATACATCAAATATATTAAAAGCGACAACAACACCTTTGCAGATACCCTCACCAGAGAATGGAAGGAATAGTAAAGCAAGTTCAACAGCAACTTCAGCAAAAAATTGAAGAACGCATTTTCATATAAAAGTAGCTAGCCATTGTTAAGAAGGAGGAAGAAGAACTATCAAGCACAGTACGATATTTAACCCGAAACACAAATCCAGAATCAATTTCTGAATCCACTGAAACACCAACAAAACCAACAACATCCACTCCATCTAAAAAAGCCATACCACCAAGTTCTACCCAAAAAAACTCATGTATCATGTTCATCCTCATCATTAAGAGATGATTTTACAAGAATGGAAGAACAAGTTCAAGAAATTGTTCAGAATTCAAGCATTGGAAAGCAAAAATGGTACGTTATCTTCGATGGACCAGACAGAGGCATATATTCGGATTGGGCACTCGCCAGTCCACACATAATCGGGAAAATTGTAGGTCATAAAAGCTACACATCAAAGGAAGTAGCAGAACAAGCACTCGAGAAAACATACAAGACAGTCGCAACAGAAGAAATCAAGAGATCTAGAAGATTCATGTTTCTGAATCAAGAGCAAACATCCAGAACGAAATCAATAGATTTACTAAGGAGCATTCCAACTACAAGAGAAAAAGAAGCCATGAAGAAGCCATTAGTTGAAAAATTCCAGCGATTATGGGATAGTATTATTCACTATAACGAAGTTCAAGCTACCAAGTCTTTTTACCCAAAAGGCCAAAGAGAAGGACCAAAAGCAATATTCATTCCAGGAGCAGAACCAATGATTATTCATGAATATTTTGTTCATGAACTATTGGATACAGTATACACAGACGGAAGAAGCACCAGAGAATTCCAAGAATTCCCGACACGCATTCAGAACGTCATCAGAACATTCGATGATTATTTACAAGAAACGATCATTATTTTTCAGCATCCATTCATGTTATCCAATTTTCAGCAAGGATCACCAACTGTTTGTACTATTCATCGCAATAGCAGAACTAGGAGTCAGCAACGGCAAGTATCCATCAAAAGACGAGATACCACCAACAACTCCATCCATCAGAAATTTCGTGGAAGCACTAGCCGGAGTTTTTTCTACATCATCAAAATTAGGAACAGGACGAAGACAAAAATTAAAAGTTAAAATCAATTATTTTTAAGATAACATTCTGATTTATTCACATTTCTCAAGAGGAATTAGTGAAGAAGATCAAAAAATTCTAGCAGAATTTGAGAAGCCATCTGAAGACTTTTCCGGACCACTTGCAGCATTACCGGAAGATTTTAAGATCGTATTATGTCAGCAATTATCAAGCAGAGGAAGACACATTTGTGAATTATGTACAGATACATAGATGAAAGAATGAAGACAAAAATTCAAGGATCATCGACGACACAAGAATCCAAAACGAAGAAGACAAAAAATGAAGAATTATTGAAGACGCGTGAAGAGATAATGCGCCAACTATTCAGCAACCACTTTTTCTACTTCATTTTGAAGAAGTTTAGACTTCTTTTGTGATAAAATTAAACCTTTTTCTTTAATTCTTTTTAAAACTGTTGATACTGCTTTTATGTGTTCTTGTTCATCTCCTTTTGTAAAGACAATAATATCATCAATATATGCTAAACAAACATTTTCTAAGCCTTGTAAATTATTATCCATAAAACGTTGATAAATTGATGGTGCTTGTTTTAATCCAAAAGGTAGTACGTTCCACTCATAATGTTTTCGTGGAGGACATGAAAATGTCGTTAATGGTTTTGTTGATTCATCAAGTCTTAATTGCCAATATCCAGATTTAGCGTCAAACGTACTAAAATGTGTATTTCCTTTTAATTTTTCTAGAATATAATATTTTCTTAGTAATTTCTAGGAATCTCCTATTGTTGCTTCATTCATTTTTTTATAATTAATGACCATTCGTCTTTTTCCTCTTTTAATTTCGTTTTTATTTTCGACACGAAATGCTAGTGCTGAATGAGGGCTTGAGCTTTCTCTTATTATTCCTTTATCCAGTAATTGTTGACATTCTTCTTTAAATTCTTTAACATCTTTGATGCTATAAGGTATTATATTTGGTATATTTATTTCTGCTAGTGGATCCTTTAATTTTATTGATACTAATTGATTATTAGTATTTATATTATCTAATGGATTTTCATTACATACTTCTTGTAATGCTCTTTCTATATGTTCTCTTTTCATTATTAATAATATTTCTACTTGAAATTTTATATTTCGCGCTAACATTCGTATGTATTCTGTTTGTGTAACAATTGGTGTTGATACTAATTCTCCTGTTTCATTATGTTTTATAATGACAGATTTGTCTGTTTGTGTAAATGGTTGGTATAATTTTAAGAAATTGTTTCCAATATCAAATCTATACCTGAATCGTGCATGTAAATGGTTGGTGTAATGAATTCTTTTTTATTAATATATATAGGAATCATTCTTCCTACATATCATATTTTATGTACCGACTTATCTGCTACTACTATCTTTAATGGTTTTATTAATTTTTCCCAATATTTTAATACTTTTCATTTTCCAAAACATATTGTAGTTCCGGTATCTACATATGCAAATATTTTTTTATTTTCAAATGTTACTTCAATGAATGTTGCATTAAGATTATCTTTCGCTTTTTTATTCATTCTTGTTATCTTTTATAAAATTATTTTTTAATGATATGTTAATCTGTTTCATAATATGGTCCTCCAAAATAATCAAAACTATTTTCATCTTCGTAATCATCTAATTCTTCTTATTCATCTTCATAATATTTTCTCATTCTTTCATTATAATCCAAAAATTGTTTTTTCAATTCTTCTTCGTTAGTTGAATTTAAATTATATTCATCTAAATATTCAGCAATTCTCATTCAGCACCAGCATATATACATTAAGCTCAACACTTAATAATATAACCGAAATATTAAGTTTTTTAATATTTAAATAAAGATGAAAAGAATCAGACTATTGGAGAAAAAATAGATACATTAAGCTCAACACTTAATAATATAACCGAAATATTAAGTTTTTTAGTATTTAGACAATTACCAGAATTATCTAAAACAACACAAGAGAAGTTAAATAACATGCAAGTATTATTAGATAAAAAGACAGAAGAGATTGAAAACTTAGAACATAATCAAATAAATATAATAGAACAATTATCAAATATAATTGATTCTCAAGATCAAAATAAAGGCATCACTATTACCAAAATAAAAGAAACATTAATAAAAAAGCCAACCCTTAAAATCGATCCACCAATACGAATAATATAATGGAAAATCTTGAAGAATCAATTGAAACTCTTACTAAATTAATGGCATCATTAGATATACCATCTGAAACAAATGAAGAGGAAGATATAGATATAGATATAGTACAAGATTACAGTTCGGATGAAAATCCATACGAAAATCCATATAGATACCCAGGAGAAAGTTCTTATACAAATTATAATTTTGCACAAAAACGGAAAAAAGCATATGTAGATGAAGATTTTCAAAGACAATTTGATTATAAACCCCCAACACCTACTGAACGATATTTATATCAACAAGGAATTATTAGAAACAAGAAAGGAAAATGGGAACAAATACCTAGTCAATATATACCAAAAATACCAATAACTAGAATGAATGATGAGATTCTAAACATCGATTGTGAAACAGAAATAGACAATAAAATTCAAGACTGGAGTAATAGATTGAACGCACAAATACAGTTAACTGAAGAATTACGAGCATTACAACCAAGAGATTTACTTAATTTTATAATGCATAAAACATCAGGAAATGTTTATAGATTTTTAGAATCTATAGATGAATTAGAATTATCAAGAATAGAAACAACTGATGCTAAGGTAACCTTTAAAAACATAGTAGCATGTATAATACAAGAATTCACAGGAAGAATTCCAGGAAAAGAGGCATCAACTGAAGCCTTTAGGGAACACGCATATTGGAGAATAGTTAATCTTAAGATATGTAACATGTGTTATTTAGATTCTTTCATATGTGAATTTTCGGATCAATATTATAAACTAGATATTGCAAGGCAAAAAATAGCTTTAGAAATGTTTTTTAAAAAACTTCCCGAATCCATAGCAACAGAATTAAAAAATTCATATGCTACAATATTACAAGACAACGATAGAATAATAGAAGACACTTTAGGAGCCCGAAATCACACAGTTAAAGCATGGATTAGAAAACAATGTTTGCAAGAAATATCTAAAAAGGAGGCACAAATTGAACTTTGTTGTGAAAGACAGTCTGATAAAATTGGCAATTATGGATGTTCACAAAAACCATATAAAAGACGAAAAAAAATATGGAAAAGGAAAACATACAATCCAAAGTATAGAAGTTTTTACAAAAAGAATTCTAGACAAAATTATTTTAGAAACAGAAAGCAACATCGTCAAAAATACAAAAATCAAGATAATTCTAAATATTGTCCATCTAATAAGAAAGATTGTAGATGTTGGCTATGTCATGAAGAAGGTCATTATGCGAATAAATGTCCTAAAAAGGGAGAAAAGAAAGGAACAGAAGTATTAAAAATAGCATATAATTTAGGATATGAGCCCCTTGAGGATTCAGATATAGACTCAGATATTGAAATATATGCATATACTGATACTAGTGATTATTCTAGTGATACATCTTTTTAATAAGACAAGTATTTTATGGATAATATTTTACAAGGATTTTTGAAAAATCTAGCAAAAGAAAGAAAAATTTTACAAAAGAAAATTTCTGAAACAATTCGTTGGGAATGGACGCCATCTGACACCCCAACTTGTACAACATATTAAAAAAATTGTACAATGTTTACCGGAGTTATATAACCCGGAAACAAAAGATTTCTTGATTATTGAAACAGATGCATCAGACAGCACTTGGGCAGGATGTATGAAGGCCATTCAAAATGGTAAAGAATTACTAGGATTAGATATTGACGGAATTCCAATCCCTTAATCTAATCTATCAGCACTATGTATTGATGGAAATCAAATTCCTCAATCTGATTCAGCATTATTAAATTCATCAGAAATAGCTTTTTTAAGCAATGAGCAAACATTTGTTTTAAAAACAGAAAAATATGAATCTAGATTATGCAAATATATCTCTGGAACATTCTTAGAGACCGAGCAAAAATATAGCACTCATGAAAAGGAAACATTAGTGTTGGATCGATATACTTTAATCAAACTAACTTAACTAGCTTGTTAAGGTTTAACAACCTCGGATAAATCCTAAGTTATTAACAAAGAAACATTGAGCAATCTTTATCAAGTACGCGGAATTTACTTTAACAAAGCTAAGAAGAATAACTTTTATTATAAACTCTAAATCTGCTTATTATGCAGATACTCTAAACAATTCTAAGATTATCGAACTTCTCTCTAAAACACTAAATAACTTGTGAATTCGTAGACTCTAAAACTCATAAAACTCGTACGTCTAATGCCAATCTAGAAGTCCTTTTATAGGCTCAAGCATATATCCTAGTCGGTTTACAAATTGTAACCTTGTACGACAAGTAATCTAAACATAGAATATTCTAGAGTTACAATACTTTCCATAAACGAATATAACAGTTCTTTGTTCTTGCAGTACTTTGACTTCATTGTGCGGTACTTTGACTTTATCTTTAGCGATTACTTTGACTCTTTTACTTTGTCCGTATTGCTGCCTACGGTACTTTCATATCTTGATTACTTTCATATCTTGACACTTTCATATCCCAACAATCCTCCCCTAACTTGAATTCTACTTGCTTGACTTCAAGTTCCTTTATAAATATATCTTTACTGACTTCATCTTTAAGGACATATTGTTTCTTAGTCTTTGGATTGTATCTTTGTAATTTCTGTGCTTTGTCAAAGTATCTCTAGAATTATTCCTTTACAGCAGACATCCGGCAAGCTCCATCTTTTCGACAACATATGACAATTTGTACATTAATTCAGTTTAAGTTGCATATTATTCTCATCACTTCGGTGTGTTAACTCTGTGAGAGGTGAATCATTGAAAATTTAATGGATTTAGATCTCTTTACCAAAGCCATTAACTCTGGAGTAGCCGAATATTTTGGTGTGTAAGACCATGGTACATTGATAACCATATGATTTTTAGCAAATCATCAGCTATCAATAGATTTGAATTGTCTTTATCAAAAGTTGTACCTTTACGGACTAGTTAGTTCTTCTATCTAATGGTGAACTAATTACCAATAATGGTTTTCCAACGCCTTTACCACAAGCCATTTTCTTGTGGGCTAGCCAACTCTTCACATTAACCGATATGGTGAGTTGATTACCATACAACTTATTAGCAAGTTGTCAACTAAAACGGATTTGAAATATCTTTACCCGAGCCGTTTGCTCATGGATTAGCCAATCCTTTTGTAACCATGGTGGATTGATGACCTATTGATGTTGCCATCTCAAAATCCATTAATTTCACTTAACTTTTGTTTTCAAAATATTTGATACTTTAACAAAAAGGTTTCTTTCAAAAATCACTTAACTGGATTAAAAGTCATAGCGGACTACTTTTACTTTGATGAAAGTCGTTGTTTGATCAGCGATACTTTGAATAAAGTCTTGATTTATCAAAAATAAGTTATTCAATGAAACTCATACCAGTTTACTCATCTTCTTCAACAATGGTAGTCCAGTTGATAAATAGATTGATAACCATGCAAGCAGTTTCATTATCCTCTTCTACTTCCAATCCATGCTCTAGCATTCTTCTCATGAGCTCAACTGTGGGAGGATATCTTCTATTCACAAACATGTGTATCATTGTACCATTTTCTAGCTCTAAAACATGAACTCCAGACTCTTCAAAGAATCTCCAGCAAACAATTTCCCAATTTTCTTGATTCTTCCATATATCATCAGTGCTTTCCTCTTCTGTTTCCCACATAGTTACGATATCTCCAAGCAGAACTAAACCGATTTCTTCTGATGGATTATCTCCAAAATAAGCTTTCACCACATTATATAAATAGAATAAATCCACGCTATCTATAATGTGTAATAAATCCCACAGTCTTTTGAAAACTTTGAAGCTTTCATCTTCTTTATGAAAAATCATATAATCTCCTTCTTTGGATTTTTCAACTTCAAAAGCACTAATGAGATACGTTCATCTTCATGTCGACATCTTCTTTTGAATAATCAAAATCTACTACTCTGAGATAATTCCTTAGTGCATCTCTAGTCTCAAATCTTAATTCAACTCTTTCTTTCTTTGAGAACTGTCTATCTGTAACTTCAGTTTTCCTTTTTCTTTTTAAACACTTCTTCCTTTCTTCTTCAGTCCAATTAACTTCTTCTCTAAAATCTTTGATGCCTACAACATCTTTCTTATAAGCTTCGTTTGACATCATATAGTCTTTTCATATCAACATAATTCAACTACGCAATCCTTTATATCCTCGACCTTTCAAATAAGCCATCATAGCATTTATGTCTTTAGCTAAATTAGGTCTTCTAGGCATATATCTAACAGGAGTAGGTGACTGTAATGGTTCAGCAGCTTGACATTTAATTCATCTTGTAACTTCTTAGCTGCTTCTCTATTTTGAGCTTCTTCAGCTTCTTGAGCTGCTCTATCTTTAGCATTTAACTCTTCTTGAAGCTTTCTAGTGCAGGCTTCATTCCTAGCATCTTCAATTGCTCTAAGTTCTGCCAAAGTTAGCTTCTTCTTCTTGGTTTCTACAAGAACACCTTTCCCTTTATCCTTAGGATCAATTTCAGGTTGAGAAGTTCTTTGTTGTTCTTCTTCTTGTACTTCTCGAATAGTAACACCACCTCTTGGTTGTGATAAATCTTCTAAAATTGTAGCAATGAACTCATCATCACTTGCAGAATGAATAGGTTTGAGTGTAGCTTCCTCCTCTTCTTGTATAACAGTTGTAGAAGGACCAGCTTCCTCTTCAAAATTCAATACTCTTGGAGTAATCAACTCTTGTCTGAAAGATCTTTGTTGTTGAAGAGCAGTACTTTGTTGTTCAGTACCTTGATCAGCAGTACTTTGAACTGGAACTTGAACTTGCTCTTCTTGAATGTTCTGTTCTTCAATCTTTTCATGTTCTTCAGTACCTTCAGGTTCTTTTTCCTTTTCAACATCTTCTTTCAAATTTTCTTCTTCTAAATTCCTCCCTAAGTTGACAGAAGATGGTTTAGGAACCTGTTTGCCATTTGTTGTCTTCTTAAATTTCCTTCTGCGCTTGTGTTCTTCCTTAACCCATAAACGATATCGTTTAATAAAAGGTGCAACATAATTCTTTAACCTTCTATACTTGACCTTCAACCTCTGAATTTCTGTAACCTGGTCTTCAAATGATTTCTTCAACCTTGTTAATTCCCTTGTTAAAGCATAATTGTTGAGAATTTGACCTTCAGACTCCATAGTTGGTTCATCTTCTCCAGATGATAAAGGTTCTGCATGTGGAGATACACGTGGGATGGGTGTGGAGATGGATATGGTGGAACTTCAATATTTTCATGATCAGTACTTTAGGAAGAAGTACTGTGCGAAGCAGCACCTTGAGATGCAATATGTGGAGAAGCAGTACTTGCAGATGCAGTACTTGCAGGTGCAGTACCTTCACTATCTTCATCTTCTCGACCAATTCGAGCAGCTTCAACAATTTCCATCATAGAAGGAGTTAATGGAGTATCTTGACCTTTGAATAAAGCACTCCTCTTTGCCATAAATGTAAAAATCTTTGATTGTTGAACAATAACAGTGATAAGTCAGCAGGTTTTGGTACATCAGCAAGTTGCTTGTTCAAGAAAACCTGTATAAACCTTGGGTACATTACCAAAGTAGATCCATGTGAGATATGTGATAACATTCCATCCAGAATTAGCCGTGAGAAGTTAAAAACCCGATTTGTAGCTAACCCAACTATAGCAGATGCTATATTTGACCCAATCTGCTCCCAAGAGGTACTCTTAGCACTTATGCAATGGAGCAACACATGAACCAAAAATTTCCAATGAGGACAAAATAAGGGTTTCTTGAAAGTTTGTTCTGTTAATGACCCTTCATAACCAAGATTCCTAAAAGTATCCCAAATCAGTTGTTTGTCAAAACGAATGGCTCCTTCTTCATCACCAAATAACAAATCATCTCGAATAGAAGCCTCTGTAATCGTCACAGTTCTTCCAGCAACTGTTGATCGAACATAATATTCATCATTCTCCATGTTATCCCTAGCATTAGCCCAAAATTCTTGAATCCAAGGAGCAATGATATCCGGCTCCACTAAAAGAGCATAACTAATTGGCGACCCAATAAGATAATCAATCATATCATGAAAAACCACATTCGCCTCAGTCTTTTCCAAATTAGCTACCATATTATGCTTTGAAACAGTAGGACGATTTGCCATTGTTGATTATGTAAGCACAATATGAATTGGAATCGTATAATATAGAGATGATAAGAGAAAGATGGAAAAGATTCTAAAATATTAATATAAGAGGGAAAATCGGAAAGTAGTTATTTATAGGTGAGATTTGAAAAATCACAGCCCATAATAACAAAGTTACCGTTAGCATTAATTACCTCTCAATATAACCGTTGGAACAGTACTTTAATAAGACAAACATTACTTTCCACGTAAGCAGTACTTTCCCAGCAGTTACTTTCAGCAAGTCCAAGCAGTACTTTCAGGAAAAACTGTACTTTTCCAAATTCTTTTGTAATCACTAAGGATACACAAATATCCTCCCCTCAAGCAATACACAGGACTATACTAATACTAAATAGTCCTCCCCTTAAATGTAGCTCAGTAGTTAATCATGCCAATGCTCACCACCAAGTGATTGAATCTTGAAACATCAAAGCCTTTGGTGAGTAAGTCAGCTACATTATCATCTGTGTGAACCTTAACCACATTAATGAGCCTGTGCTCATAGCAATCTCTGATAAAATGATGCCTAATCTGTATGTGCTTGGTCTTGGAATGATAAACTGGATTCTTCACAATACAAATGGTACTCTCATTATCAATGTTGATAGGAGTGTTCTTGAAATTGAATCAAATTCCAAGAGTGATTTTGCATCCACAAAACTTGTCCACAACACTACTTGGCAGCCTACATATTAAACTTCAGTAGAGGATGTTGCTTGCAATTGTTTGTTTCTTACATTGCGGGACACTAACCTTTTCCAAGATATTGGCATCCTCTAGTGGTTGATCTTCTATCATAGTTATCACCTGCATAATCACTATCTGAAAAAGCTTCTAAGTGAAAAGGTGACTCCTGTGGATACCACAACCCCAACTTTGGTTGTTGCTTTAAATAACAGAAGATTCTCTTCACGGCATTCATGTGAGAGATCTTTGGTGAGACTTGATATCTTGCACATAAACAAACTGCAAACATAATGTCAGGCCTTGATGCAGTAAGATACATAAGAGAGCCAATCATTGATCTGTATAACTTGACTTCAACAGGTTGTCCATCTTCATCTTTACCCAATGAGTTGATAGATTTAATAGGTGTAGTAACAGTCTTCATATCATCAAAATTGAACTTCTTAAGTATGTTAGTAACATACTTGTCTGGTGATAAACATACCTTCCTTAGGACCGCTTAACTGAAGTCCCAAAAGAAAGTCAACTCTCCCATTGAACTCATTTGAAATTCCTTCTGCATTAGCTGCTCAAACTCCTTAACCATGGACTGTTTGGTAGCCCCAAAGATGATATCATCAACATAAACTAGAACTAACATGATATCTTTCTTGTCTCTCTTGATAAACAAAGTCTTGTCAATAGCTCCCTTCGTATCCATGTTGCAATAAGAATGTAGAGAGTCTCTTATACCAAGCTCTAGGTGCCTGATGAAGGCCATAAAGAGCCTTAACCACCTTGTAGACTTTGTTTGGGTGTTTAGGATCTTCAAAACCAGGAGGTTGTTTGACATAAACTTCCTCTGTAATTTTGCCATATAAAAAGGCACTCTTAACATCCATCTGGTAAACTTGAAATCCCATATAAGAAGAAAAAGCAAGAAATATTCTAATGGCTTCAATCCTTGCTACAGGAGCAAACACTTCATCATAATCTACTCCCTCTTCTTGTCTGTAGCCTTGTGCTACTAACCTTGCCTTATTCTTGATAACATTACCTCTTTTATCTCTTTTGACTCTAAAACCCATCGGTTCCAATAACTCTCTTCCCATCCGGAAGATCATAAAACCCAAACTTCTTGAAGTTTAAATTGAAGAAGTTCTTCCTGCATAGCTTTAACCCAGCTTTCTTTAGTCAAAGCTTGAGCAATATTCTTAGGTTCCTCTTGAGAGATAAAACAAGTAAATAAGCAGGTTTGATGGTCCTTATGATTCAGACTGTTTTGTTTATACACAAAGCTAAGTAAAGCATTGTGAGGTGTAGAAAAAGTCTTAGCTCTGTGTCTAGTCATTACTCCAGAAGTAGAAGGACCAATGATTTGATCAGAAGGATGATTCTTATGAATTCTTAAGTTTGGATACTGTGGAACTCCATAAGTGTCCTCCAATCCTTGCAGTGATCATAGCAACTTGCCACCTGATATCAATCTCTTCAAGTGCATCTTCTTC
Source organism: Chrysanthemum makinoi (assembly GCA_910596185.1). Classification (NCBI taxonomy): domain Eukaryota; kingdom Viridiplantae; phylum Streptophyta; class Magnoliopsida; order Asterales; family Asteraceae; genus Chrysanthemum; species Chrysanthemum makinoi. Next base: position 252,516,545 of record OU343224.1, on the reverse strand, counting down.
AATCTGTGCTAGATCTTCTTCATAAGTGATAGGTAAACTAGCTTGTTGTGCAAAGAATGAGCACATAACTTCATCTGAGTGCATAGTGGTAGTTGGTGGGACCTGCTGAGCATATGAGGGGGGTGTAAACAAGGTACTTTGAGATACTTTGAGGAGAAGCGGTACTTTTGATGGAAGTACAGTCCTCTTTTCAGATGATAGAAAAGCAATACTGTGAGACTTGGAATTTGTTTGACCACTCATCTCATGCTCATACACCTTCAGTTGATGATAGAGATCATCAAAGTCCATGGCATCCAAACCTTGTTGTCCTCTGATCATTGTAGCAATAACATGCCATGTAGATGGCAGACTCCTTAGAAACTTCAAATTAGCATCCTCAACTGATACTTCGCCTTGTATAACTCCAACATGTTGAGGAGATTTTGAAACCTATCATATGCAGCATCAAGACTCTCTCTTTCACCAACTGTGACAGTTTCAAACTGTTGTTTCACAAATTTCACGTGCATCTTCTTAGAAGCTTCATTCCCTCCAAATCGGTCTTGAGAAGCGACCAGAGTGCTTAGCATCTTTAGCATCATAAAATTTGAGAAGATGACCATCTTGAATGTTAGACAAGAGAATGTTGAGTGCCTTCTCTTGATTCCTTAATGTAGCTGCTGGTAAGACTGGCTTAGGTGCTTTGGGTTGTCCAGGAACATCAATAGGTTCAGGAACTTCTTCATTACCATTAACGATTACATTCCATAGAGCTTGGTCTGTAATGGCAATGTACTGCCTCATCTTCATACACCATAGATCATATTCGCCTTTCTTGATGACAGGAATCCTCATAGAGGTGATGGAAGGTGGTGCAACAGAATCAGTCGACATCTTGAATATTGTTGTAGTAGGGTTTCTTCCTAGTCAGAGTTTCCACACAAGCTCTGATACCACTTGTTGGATCGATATACTTTAATCAAACTAACTTAACTAGCTTGTTATGGTTTAACAACCTCGGATAAATCCTAAGTTATTAACAAAGAAACACTGAGCAATCTTTATCAAGTACGCGGAATTTACTTTAACAAAGCTAAGAAGAATAACTTTTATTATAAACTCTAAATCTGCTTATTATGCAGATACTCTAAACAACTCTAAGATTATCGAACTTCTCTCTAAAACACTAAATAACTTGTGAATTCGTAGACTCTAAAACTCATAAAACTCGTACATCTAATGCCAATCTAGAAGTCCTTTTATAGGCTCAAGGATATCCTAGTCGGTTTACAAATTGTAACCATGTACGACAAGGAATCTAAACATAGAATATTCTAGAGTTACAATACCTTCCATAAACGAATATAACAGTTCTTTGTTCTTGCAGTACTTTGACTTCATTGTGCAGTACTTTGACTTTATCTTTAGCAGTACTTTGACTCTTTGACTTTGTCCAGTACTTTGCAGCTTACAGTACTTTCATATCTTCAGCACTTTCATATCCCAACAATTAGCGTGTTTAAAGACACTAAAAATGGAAGATCGATTTATTACAAACAAGATTCGAGTTACGAACGGATTCAAAATATGTAACAGGTTTTTGGAGATACAAATTACAAGAAGATTATTGTAGAGGTCAACTAATCCGTTGGCAACTGCAACTACACCAATTTCATCCATACATTAAATACATCAAAAGTAACAACAACACCTTTGCAGATACCCTCACCAGAGAATGGAAGGAATAATAAAGCAAGTTCAACAACAACTACAACAAAAAATCGAAGAACGCATTTCCATAGAAAAGCATCTAGTCATTGTTAAGAAGGAGGAGGAAGAACTATCAAGCACAGTACGATATTTAACCCAAAACACAAATTCAGAATCAATTTCTGAATCAACCGAAACACAAACACCAACAAAACCAACAACATCCACTCCATCTAAAAAAGCCATACCACCAAATTCTACCCAAAAATTGTTCAGAATTCAAACATTGGAAAACAAAAATGGTACGTCATCTTTGATGGACCAGACAGAGGCATATATTCGGATTGGGCACTCGCCAGTCCACACATAATCGGAAAAAGTGTAGGTCATAAAAGCTACACATCAAAGGAAGCAGCAGAACAAGCGCTCGAGAAAACACACAAGACCGTCGCAACAGAAGAAATCAAGAGATCCAGAAGATTCATGTTTCTGAATCAAGAGCAAACATCCAGAACAAGGTCAATAGATTTACTAAGAAGTATTCCAACTACAAGAGAAAAAGAAGCCATGAAGAAGCCATCAGTTGAAAAATTCCAACGACTATGGGATAGTATTATTCACTATAACGAAGTTCAAGCTACCAAGTCTTTTTACCCAAAAGACCGAAGAGAAGGACCAAAAGCAATATTCATTCCAGGAGCAGAACCAATGGTTATTCATGAATATTTTGTTCATGGACTATTGGATACCGTATACACAGACGGAAGAAGCACCAGAGAATTCCAAGAATTCCCGACACGCATTCAGAACGTCATCAGAACATACGATGATTATTTCGCAAAGAAACGATCATTGTTTTTCAGCATCCATTCAAGTTATCCAATTTTCAGCAAGGATCACCAACTGTTAGTACCATCCATCGCAATAGCAGAACTAGGAGTCAGCAACGGCAAGTATCCATCAAAAGACGAGATACCACCAACAACTCCATCCATCAGAAATTACGTGGAAGCACTAGCAGGAGTTTTCACCACATCATCAAAATTAGGAACATGACAAAGACAAAAATCAAAAGTTAAAATCAATTATTTTCAAGATAACATTCTGATTTATTCACATTTCTCAGGAGGAATTAGTGAAGAAGATCAAAAAAATCTAGCAGAATTTGAAAAGCCATTTGAAGACTTTTCCGGACCACTTGCAGCATTATCGGAAGATTTTAAGATCGCATTATGTCAGCAATTATCAAGAACATGAAGACACATTTGTGAATTCTGTACAGATACACAGATGCAAGAATGAAGACAAAAATTCAAGGATCATCAACGACACAAGAATCCAAAACGAAGAAGACAAAAAATGAAGAATTATTGAAGACGCGTGAATAGATAATGCGCCAACTATTCAGCAACCACTTTTTCTACTTTTTCAACTTTTTCTTTTTGAGTAGTGTAAGGCCTGTCGGCCACCTAGCTGTACCAATAATGTAAATTAGTAAGCAGTGACGTAGGATGTAGCAATTACACCAACTTGCCTCATGAAATAAAATGTGTGATTTTTAGTGTGAAACTAAAAGAGTTAAACTTTTTGAAGTTTAATTTGAGATCATCGCATCTCCCAATCTGTTGAAACGATTTCGGATTTCCTCTCTGAATAGCAGATACAACTATCCATCGTAAACATTATCACAAATTCCAAATCACAAAGAATCAAATCTATTCCTTACTATTTTAAAACCATGCCGACAATTTCCATACAATCATCAAAAATCCCAAAATGGAATCAATCACAATCTGTGATTATCATCATTAATCTAATCACCATTTGAATATTATGATCAACTCAAATTGATTATAAAAATGAATCAAGATCCGTCCTCAACAATTACCATATCGTTCAATTATTTTGATAATTATTATGCACGTATCATCACCATTCCGCGTTTCTTAAACATTCTATTCGTTTCTGAATAGCAGATACAACTATCCATCGTAAACATCATCACAAATTCCAAATCACAAAGAATCAAATCTATTCCTTACTATTTTAAAGCTATGTCGACAATTTCCATACAAGCATCCAAAATCCAAAAATGGAATCAAACACAATCCGTGATTATCATCATTAATCTAATCACCATTTGATTATTACAATCAACTCGATTGATTATAAAAATTAATCAAGAGCCGTCCTCAACAATTACCATTTGAATATTATAATCAACTCAAATTGATTATAAAAATGAATCAAGAGCCGTCCTCTCTCTCCCTCTCCCTCGCCCTCCCCCTCCTCCTCCCTCTCTCTCTCTCTCTCTCTCTCTCTCTCTCTCGCTCTCTCTCTCTCTCCCTCTCTCTCTTTCTCTCTCTATTAGTGGTCCAAATTAGTTTCCACACGTCTATACATACCTTTTTTTTTAATCACTGTTTCTATTCTTTTAACTAATTCACAAGATGTAAGCCCATTGTCACCCACAATAGTCATCACCCCTCATCTTATAATAAAATACTCACTTTATATAAATATACCTCACAAATTACCCCCACACACTCACAAATCAAAAATTTAAGAATAAAAATACCTTAGAGGACCCACAAATACACAATGTATGAAAGGTGAGCAGGTCGCCTTTCATCCTTTGATTTTGGCTTCCTCCCACTTGACTAATGGCACCCACAATGGAGTCGTGCGTGACTAATTGCTCTCACAAAATGGTCATGCATGACCATTGTGGGCAGTAATTTATCTGTTTAAAGGATGAAGATTGTTAGGACTACAAAATTTTACAAAAAATCTTCCACACACATACAATGATGTGTCATGTAAACTTGTAGATGCATATAAGAGAGAGTGATAACATCAAATTACCTGATATTTTACATATCAAATTCCCGTGTTTATTGCCTCATTTATGTAAATATGGTACTTAATTCATTCACATTCATTCATATTTACATTTCAGGATAAATGAGGCATTGAAGCAGAAAAGATGCAAGAAAAGGCCAACACATGCAAAAATATATTCTGAAGACATGTTACGGCGTTAGTGGGCTGATGAGTGCTCATTCACTCATCATTTTGTACCCGTAAAAATGACTATAAACAACCAAATATATCAAATTATATTGCAAATATCCTTGGATTGTGTTTTATGTCTTAGAGGTATAAAAGGATTGAAAACGAAGCAAAAACGGACATTTTTGGATCAACTCGACAACGTTGTGCATTTGATCAAGTCAAATAGAGTCAAAGTCAACCCCGGGATGTATTTTTGGAATGAGCATGGAAAACTGAACCCAAAAACTAATCCTAAACCAAAACCCTAAAGTTTTCCTAAACCCCTAAATTACCCTAAACCCTAATTTAAACCTTAACCCTAAACCTTAAAACTAAATTACTTTTACTAATCCTAAACCTACCACAACCAGATCCAATTAATACTCAAGCCCAATACCCTTTATTTTAACCCAAGCCTAAAACTAAACCTTAAAAACCCTTAACCCATTAAAACCTAACCCGTTTTGCCCTTTTTATCCCAACCCAGGTCAAAAACCAGTCAACCAAAGATAAAACCCACCAAAACACCATTGATCATCTCCCTCCTCTTGTCCCTTTCTCTATGGAAACAGAAATACATGATCACACACTCATTCCATGCTGGCAATCCTTCAACCTCCCATTGGCTTATGATGATAAATAAAATCAAGGATTGTGATGAGTCTACTTGGGCTCTAAGAATTTTCAATGCTCAAAATTGAACCTGAGAAAGCACAAAGCTCACATTCTCATCTTACTCACAAAATAATCACAGACAAGCTGTGAAGGACCCAAGACTTAGTTTTTTTTAGTATAAATAGACAAGTATAAACCTTTTAAAAGGGTGTCTAGGTTTTTTATCTAGTCCAGTTTATTTCATGTTTTTAAGTTTCTTTTATGTCTCTTAAAGTTCCTGTAATGTTTAATTTGAAAGTTTAATTTCAGTTTAAATTTCAGTCTTGTATTTCTGTTTTATAAGTTTATTTTATGTTCATCAAGCCTTTTTATTATTCATGTTTAAGTGTGTAATGTTGTTTTAAATCTACTTTTACAGCTTCATTTAGTCATATAAATCAGTTTCTTAACAAAAATCTTTAGGCATTATGTCTTAAAACTGTTTTTAAAAGCAAGTTTCAAGTTCTAAGAGGGTGTATGGCATAAGTTGAGTTCAAGAGTTTTTAGTTACAAATCATTTGTTTTAAGCTTAAAATCAGTTTAAAGAATAGTTCAAAAGTTGTTTCAAGCTGTTTCAAGTGGTGTGATAGTGTTTAGATTAAAAATCCAAGTTTCTTAGTCAAAACCTTTGTTAACAGCTTACTTTTGAAAAATCTATCAAAATCTTCTTTTTTTTTTTTTTTTTTGTTGTTTTCTTTAGTTCAAATTCAGTCTATCAAACATGTTTTCAAGTTTAGTGCAAGTGACACAAGTTTCTTTTAGTCTTATCTGTGTTTTCAAGTTTTCTTAAAAATAAATAAAGGTCAAGAGTAGTGTCTGAACTATCCATTTCTTTATTTTGTTTTAAGGTTATTTTGTTTTCTAAAGTCCAAACAAGTTGGTTTTACTAGTTCATTAGATGTTGAATTTATTCTGTTTTTAGGTTTTATACCTAGCTTTAGCTTTGTTATGGCTTAAAAGTAGCTTAGAATGTCCCTTGTTGGTCTTTTGTTTCAAAGAAAAAAAATCCAAATTGGTCTGTCCAACCCCCTTGCTTATCAGCCTCTTTATAAGCTCCAATATTCCTAATATTGCTTTTACAAATTCTTTGAATGATGGTGTATGCTGTTTTATAGTTTTTATGATTAGCTTATTAGGTTTGGTAGCTTTTTAACTAGCTTAAAATTGTCCCCTTCGGGCTATTTAGCCTGCAGCTTAGCATAGAGCTTATTTTGTGCCTTTTAGATTTCCAGCTTATTTCCCTGCTTAATTTAGGATTAGAATAGCTTAAGTAGATTAGTTTTAGGTTCTTAAGTAGCTTTTAGGTGTAGCATAAGCTTATAACATCTTTTAGTTCAAATCAGTTTAGGATTTAAGCTTTTGAACCCTTTAGGTAATCTGCTACGCTAATCTGCATTTCTAGCTTATTTTCTAGTTTTGATGTGCTTATTAGGCTTGCTTTTAAGGTCTTAATAACTTATTAGTCCTTGCACAAGCTTATAAAAGCTTGTGCATTTCAAATCAGTTTGCTCAGTCTTGTTTTCATGCTTTAGTGTAAATGTTGTCTTAAACAGCTTATTTCTCAGCTTATTTAAGGTTTAAAAAAACTTTGGTTTTGCAAAAATCACTTATTATCAACTTATTTACACATTTCAAAAACAAAATTCCAAAAAAATAAAATAAAAGAGGAAATCAGGGGTGAGCTAGGCTCGAACCCCTGACCTCCAGCCTTTAAACACCTCACAACACACACCCATTACCAATAGCGCCCTAGGGACTTACGTTCTTTATCTTGCACAATCTAATATTTAAGTACACTTTTAGTTCTAGCTTAATTATTAATTTAGCTTCTTACTGCTTGTTTGGATTAGCTTTTGCACTACTTTTATTTTTTCTACAACCTTTATCACATTAGCTACTTTCCCTAATTTTTTGATGATTTTCCATAATCATTTACTATTTTTAATCATTTCTTTTAATTAAATCTGTTTTTAATTCATAATAAAAAAATAAAAAATAAAAAAAAAAGTCAAAAAAATACACAACTTTTTTCTATAATTATTTTTAGTCATTTAGGACTTAGGAAAAATAAAATAGCACCCTTGGCTTTAAGTTGCAAATTTTGGTTTTTCCGAGCTCGTTACGTAGCCGGTTAAGCTCATTTTTTGGTTTAAGTGCATTAGGACTTAATTGAGCTTCGTTTTCATGTTTTATTTACTTATTAATTTTTTATTTAGGATTTCCCTTTATTTCTTGCCTTAAACGCTTTCCCGTATTTTAATTTGAATTTAGAAAACAAACAAAAAATGTGAAAACCCTTATTTCAAGCATTTTAATAACAAACCTCAAACGAAATCCTCGATTCACACCTCGATGAGAAACAACCCAGGTATGACTTGCCCGGTATCATATATCGTATTTGCGGGTTTTGCGTGTTGACCTTTTTCCTAAAGGGTTGACTCATCGATTCGCGCACGTATTTTATTTGATATATTATAATACTAGAATATCAAATTTTGGCGCCGCTGCTGAGGAGATTGTATTACGACAATATCGTTACGGTTTGATGATTAGTGACTTGCAGATCCTTCCTCGTGAAGTTATTGCTTTTCAAAAAAAAATAATATAAAACACTCTTTTCTTTTTCTATATATATATATATATATATATATATATATAAGATAAAAATACAAAAACATTTCCTTTTTATTGTGTTAAATAAAGATAAAGACATCAACAATATAACACTCTCAACTTGAGTGTTATCATAATAAGTTCCAAAACAAAAGATCAAAAACTTGCCTTTGTGTCACTTGCGAAAATTGGCTCACCTTTAATTGATAAACAAACTATAAGAGGGGTTTAAGGAGGGTTGTTCCAACGAACTACGACCCGAAAGGAGAAGGTTTTTAATAGCTTCGCGCTTTACCACTCCTCCGCTCCTTTGTGCATTTTTCTTTTAGAGAGCTAGTGTACGCTTGTAATTATTGGTTTAAGTTGTGTTGTTTTTTGATTCAGCCTCGTTTTAATTGATTTGTTTTTAGTGCATGGGCACTCATTTTCAAAAATATTTTGTAAAATATCAAAAATAATATTCTTTATCCTCTTAACCGTTTAATTCTATCTTCTTATCCCTCTTTATGTTTAACTCTTATGGCGACACTCGACTACCATCATTGTTTTCTTTGTAAAATCCGAATGGATGTTGATGGGTATCGTTGTTACGAGTGTATGTGTGAGCGGTGCGAAAATAATTGTAGAAATAGATTTTGTAATGTGTGTGAATCATTCATTAATCCAAATTCTTTCAATGATCTCCCAAATTTTTCCGACTACCCTCTACAGCCCCAGATGTCTTCATTCGATCAAGATTATTGCTTTAATTGTAAAGATCCGTTAGGAGATGGTTCACTTTGTGAACGGTGTTTTTGCAAGGAATGTGGATTTAGTCATGGACTTTGTATGTGTTGCCCTTTTGAAATAGGAAATACATTCGCTTATGATTCTAATCCGAACTTTTTCAATTATCCTCAAAAAGATTTTCACCACCCTCTACAAAATTCATATGAGCAAGAACCATACTATCCAAATTTCAATGATACATCGTTTCAAATACACCGAAATTTTCTTGTACACAGTGTGAAGGTCCTCATGATGATTATCAATGTCAACCATGGAATCAAAATTACTATGAACCTAATCTGTGGAAAACTAGAAGGGGGGGTTGAATAGTTTTGCCAATTAAAACATCATTTTAAACTATTTAGATCAACTTATGTCAATCTATTTGGATGTGTGTGTTGGATGTTGATAAACAAGCATATAGAGGTAAGTAATGAAAAGATAAGAGTAAGAAGCACAAAACCACAACACGAGTATTTATAGTGGTTCGGCTACAAGGACACCTTCCTTGCCCTACTCCACTCCCCGAGTCACCTACTCGAGAGTTCGTAATCACTACACCAATCTCCTTATGGCGGAGAAGCCTTCACAACGTCGCATACCCTTTTTCCGGTGCTAGGCTAACCACCGGGTTCTTTCACTCCAAGGTGAACCACACCTACAAAACGTCGCCTACCCTTTATAAGGTACTAGGCTAAGTACCTAGTTCTTTCACTCCAAGGTGAACTACACCTTCACAACGTCGCCTACCCTTTATTAGATACTAGGCTAAGCACCTAGTTCCATTGCAATGGAGGAACTACTACCACACTACACCAACGACTAATCCCAAAGGAGATCTACTCCTTTACAACATCATCAATGATATCATTATCCTTGGATCTAATACTAGTCTATCTTGTACATCGAAACACACCATATCGAATGTACATCTAAGGCACCTTTCCCTAATGCCTTTGACTAGATCTACAAGACACCTTTCACTAATGTCTAGTGTCTTCACTTCTAAGCACCTTTCACTAATGCTTCTTTGTCTTGACTTCTAAGCACCTTTCACTAATGCTTCTTTGTCTTGACTTCTAAGCACCTACCACAAGTGCTTGTCCTATAGACGATAGATACCCTTCACTAATATCTTCGTCTTGACACTTGAGACATCTTTCACTAATGTCTTCAACACTGTGGAAAACTAGAAGGGGGGTTGAATAGTTTTACCAATTTAAAACTTCCTTTTAAATATTTAGATCAACTTATGTCAATCTATTTGATTGTTTATGTTGGACGTTGATAGATAGATATATAAACGTGTAATGAAATATAAAGAGTAAGAAGCACATCACCACAACACAAGTTATTTATAGTGGTTTGGCTACAAGGACACCTTCCTTGCCCTACTCCACTCCCCGAGTCACCTACTCGAGTTCGTAAGCACTACACCAACTCCTTGTGGCGGAGAAGCCTTCACAACGTCAACTTAACCTTTTTCGAGTACAAAGCTAAATACGAGTTCTTTCACACCAAGGCGAACCACACCTAACACAACGTCGCCTACCCTTTATACGATGCTAGGCTAACCATCGAGTTCTTTCACACCTTAGGAGAACTAATCCTATCACAACTTCGCCTACCCTTTATTAGGTACTAGGCTAAGCACCTAGTTCTTTCACACCTTAGGTGAACTAGACCTTCACGACACAACACCTAATCTCAAGGAGATCTACTCCTTGTTACAACACCATCAAGGATATCACCATCCTTGTAGATAAACAAATACACATATGTATAACGATGCACCTCATCGATTATACGACCTAAGCATTCTTCCCAAATGCTACTTGATTTGATTCTTTGGCATCCTTCACTAATGCCTTTGACACAACGCTTGGCACCCTTCACTAAGTGGTATATATAAAACCATGGGTTATGGGTCAAAACCATTTGCTAGTATTTACCCATTTAGTATATACTTGTATTTACCCATTTTAGCATATACTTAGTTTTTACCCATTTTAGTATACTTAGTTTAAGTATATGTTTAACCCAATATGTAAACACTAGTTGTTGTACATATGTATCTAAATCATAAAATCACTTATACTTGTTTTAGTGTTTTATGTGACAACTTAATTGTGTTAGAAAACTATTAACTCAAACTATTTACTTACTCTATTTGTTTCGTTAAAATGATTTTACATTTGTTATCGACAAAACATTAGAAGATCGTAAAATATAAATAAACGTTTTTACGGCTTATTTGTATTAACAATCTCCCCCTTTTTGTTGATGACAAAACATAAAATTAATTTAAGGAAAAAGCTAAAATTCGTAAAATTTGAATTTGTAGTTTTTACTTTCTTCTCCCCCTTTTTGTCGAAACAAAAAGTGTTAAAAGAAACTAACACAATAAGAAAAAAAATGTAAAAATGTAAAGAGAGCAAGTGACGGGAATGGTACTCGTCTTAACTCCCCCTTGACGAGTCCATCCCTATGTAAGGGCGTCAAGGACATAACGTAAAATAAACTAATTGTGTTTGCAACTAAGTTTGCAAATGGTTCGTCTAAGTGACGAGAACGTGCTCCCCCTTGAATATTGCAATGTTGCAATGGGGTGTCATGAAGTGTAATCCAAAATTGGATTAAGTTGCAAATGATTTTTGCAATGTTGTTTGACACAAAGCTCCCCCTAGCTTTATGGTGTCAATATCTTCATGTGTATTTTGAATAACTACAAAACAAAGGTTAGAAAACAAGTGTATAATGCATAATTTCCTGCAAATAAGACTCAAGTTAGTATGAATTTGTGCTCCTGTACCACGGATCCCACGGTTCCCTTCAAAGAGGGATCCGTCTAGTTATCTGGAAGGGATCCGGCTATCTGTTGACAGTATCTTCAGCAGTGAAGAAAAGTCAAGGAATGCTATTTTGAGAAAATGAGATATATGTACAATATATCAAGCACAACAAAAATAATCATAGCATATAAGTATTCATTCAATAAAACAAGAGATACACAACCAAATCTCTAAAAACTAAGAGAATGAACTAGCCAAACAAGTGCTACTAATGCTAAATGAGTTATCCCAATTCAAGGTTCAACTAAATTAAGTGATGATCAAGGATGAGAAAGGTTTCCTAAACGTTCTAAGTTTGAGCTTTTGAATGTGATGCTCATTGTAGTTTAGGCTTATTAACCTCTTCGAAACGTTCGAGGAGGTGATAAAACATGAAACGTTGCTCTTCACGTAGTTCATGTATCAACCTTTCAACATGTTTACAATGATAGAAATCCTTGTCATGGTTTTGAGTTTCTTGAAGTAAAAGTTCAAGTGAAATGGGTTGAGGATCTTCAAATGAAGGAGGATTTGATGGAGGCTCATTAAGTGGTGGTTCTACAATGTTTGAGGGTAGAGGTAAAGAAGCATCAACTTCCATTTGGTCGGGTGGTTGCCTTTGATGTCTTCTCATAATCCAAAATGGACTATTAGGAGGAATGATAGAGTTTGCTTTTGGAGCAAGTGTTGATTCAACACTTTGATTTTGTTGCTCAATCTTTTCAAGTGAATTAGTTGGTAATGGTGAAAGATGAGATGGCCAAGAGGGTAAATCTTCTACATTGTGAGAGTGTGGAGATGATTGTGAGGTGGCTCTAGGCACTAATGATGTTGGTTGAGTTGTGGAGGGTATGTTTGGTATAGTAGAATTTGGTGATGAAATCTTAGTGGGAACACTCTTCTTGGGGATTAGTTTTATTGGTTTCCTTGGTGTAGGGGAAATCCTAGCATAGGTGGACTTAACAGGAGATGATTCGGTCGAGGAAACTTCGTGTATGATTCTAGTAAGTTTCTTTGGTGGTTCTTGAGTAGATGAGTAAGCACTAGGAGCTTTTCTCATGATGAGATGACTAAGAAGAATGGTTGCAATTGCAGATAATTCTGTTTGAATTTGATGACTAAGGTGTTCTTGGCAATATGTGTTATAAAGAGAAGAGCTTTGCAATTGCATTTAAGACTTAATCCACTAATGTTCTTGGAAATGTGATGATTAACATGCACAAGGTTGAGAATCAGAGTTTCACTGATCTAGGAACTCATTTAAGATGAGATGGAGTGTTTGAGTTAGGAAGATGAGTTGAAATGATTGTTTTAGCTATGTTTGACATAAACTGTCACCCGGATCCCACGGTTCCCTCCTTGAAGGGATCCGGCTAGGCTAATCCTAGGGATCCGGCTCTCAGCAGTTGTGACAGGTTTGAAATGAGGTTTCTAGGAGCTAAAGCCTATCTCATTTTGAATGTTTCAGTTCTCCTAAGTGTTTAAGATGAAAGGGTACTTGAATGATTAAAGGTAATAAGTGTTATAGCAAATGATTGCTTTTTATGGAAGAGGGATGGGACAAGATGACTACCAATGGATATCCAAGGATAACACTAAGAGTTATGAAGGTGTCAAGTCATAATAAATGATCCTAGTGATCAGATTTAGGCTTGAGGTGATATTAAGAAAAATTCTTAAAAATTACAAAAATTGAAAAACTAATTTTTGTCATATCTTGAGATATAAATGACTAGAAGCAATTTCCTAAAATTGCTTAGCTAGTCTTCTTTAAGTGTTTTGAGAGGTGAGAAATAGTTTGTGAGTAGTCGAAGCGGAAGTATGGTGAGTTTAGATGTGTTGATAAAATAAGACTAAGATCTTAAGTAAGCCTTTAGTGAGTCTAAGCCTTTCTCATCCTTGAAGTGGACTTAGTTGGGTTCCAAAATCATATGCTAAGCTAATGTAATGTTATCTAGAAAGCAGTTTTGATGTACTGAATGTTGTATTGCTGTCGATGTCACGGATCCCACGGTTCCCTCAAGGGAGGGATCCGGCTAGGCTAATCTTAGGAATCCGGCATCTGCAGTCGAGAACTAACACGAACCTACACAGAAATGATGTGCAGTTTATGCACACTAGTAAATCCACAGATAAATAGTAGAAACAAGCATGTTTATCACAAAACACTAGTTAAAGACAATATCCAAATAACCATAAACTGAAAGTGCTAAAATGTAATCATCCAAACATAAGATAAAGAAAACAAGCACAATCCTATTGTCTCTTTCGTCAATCCTTTCTTTTCCTTTTTGACGGCTTAGTGAGGTTGTATGCGAGGTTTTGAATCATGCCCCTCAATTGCTTAAATTCCGCGGTCTCGTTTGGAATGGTCGGAAGTTGTTTGTGGTATTCAAGGATTTCCAATTTGATGTTGGCTACGGGGTCGACATCTTCTTCATCTTCTTCTTCTTCACCGGCCGAGGAGTCCGAGAGAGCTTCCGGTTGCTCTCCATTGACCATGAACCGTTTAGAGGGTCGTTTGGTAAGAGGTACCATGACGTGATCGGAAAGATAATGATCATCGTTGATAGGAGATGGTTGCAATGTACCAACATACTTACAAAGTCGTGTTAGAAGCATACCATACGGAAGTACCATGTTGGAAGGTTTGAATACCCCAGCCATTCTCCTTACCATGTAATAGGCAAGATTAAATGGCCTTTGATGGATAAGACAATAGATCATTTGCACAAGACATGCGTTTGGATGATCTTTGTTTCCAACTAGGCTAATAACATTTTCCCTAAGGATTTCTTCCCATTTTCTAAACATGGGGTGCATTTCGAAAAGTTCCATTTGAAAGGGATTACGGTGAATGAGCTTCTTGTTTCGGTCGAAACGAGATTGGTCGGTTCTTATTTTGAAAATAGTGTCTCGGATGGTTTCGGGTTCATCAATAGGAGTGTTATAGAGAGGCTTAGGGTCAAGTGCAAGGTTTTGAACGTTAATTGCCCAATCTTGAGAGTACACACAAATTCCTTCACAAGGAATGCGAAGAATTTGAGCAAAGGTGTTGAGAGGAAGAGTGAAGGTTTGTTTATTGATGATGAAAGCGATTGAAATGCTATCATCGACGTTTCGAATGATCCTAAAGCTTTTGTAAAATTCAAAAATGAAAACGGACAAATTTGTTCATCTATGTCAAGGAGACAATCAAAGTTGATTGTCGAGAAAACTTGACGAATGTCGGTATCTTCAAGAAACATTCCTTGACTACACGACCTTCGTGGATAAGTCGTTTTACAAGGCTTTTGAAAATTTTTGGTGGTTTTGGTCAACCCTTTTTTACGATAGTAATGAGTAAGGTAGTGGATGGTGTCATGATGATCTTGTTGAGTAGCTTTGGGCATGGTTGGTCCTAAAAATATAAATTTTCTAATTAGGTAAAATTAGTTGGGATGGGTTTATGGTTTTGATTTGTATTAACAATGTTGTGAACACAATGTGATTTTGTTTAAAAAGCCCCTTTTCATGATTAATTTAAAAACCCTTAATTAAATTAATTGATTAAAAATTAAGAGACCATAAACCCTAGGATGAGGATGATTAAGATTAGAACAAGTTAATGTAATTACTTACAATGATGTTCTAGGAAGGAATACTTGAGAGTATGGAAGCCAATGAGGATGGATTCAGTAGCTTGGTCGTTTTAGTGTTATTTGAGTAGAGGGGAAAAAGATCAATTGTGGTGAATTTTTGAAAGCGTATAGCTAAGTTACGTTCAACGGTTCCTCGGATCCTTTGCATTTGGGATCCGGCTAGTAAAACTAGAGGTCCGATCTCGCTATTTTACGGAGAAAGGGAGTTGTTTTTGAATGATGATTTTTGATGAATCACATATCGAGGGTTCATATGTGATGGCGGCGTTAGTTTGACGAAAAAAAATAATATCATTCCTTATGTTTGAAAAAGACGAGAAGGTGACGAAAGAGACCTCTAATGATGTTAGTGATTAGTTAAGCAAAAAGAACTTATGACAATAAATGGAATTCATGTAACCTATCTAATGAAGAGTAGAACATACCTCTATGCTTCTTGATTTGGTATAATACCAAAAAATACTTCATGAGCTTTAAAATTAATCCTTTGTACTTGATGTACATAAGTTGTGATCACCTTTTATATCCTTCCTTGAATGTTGACTTCATTATTCTTTGAATGAAGATTTTTTGAGAGTTTCTAGCATGAAAATTTCTTAAGAGCAAAATTGGTTAGAATCATCTATCAATGTCCAACAAAATGATTTAAAAGAAAATATGACCCAAAAAAAATCCTTCTTTGTAGTTTTCAAACATACACGGATCGTATCAAGTCTTTAAAGTACAACATACTTTAAGAAACTTGGTAACGAAGCTCTGATGCCAATTGTGGAAAACTAGAAGGGGGGTTGAATAGTTTTACCAATTTAAAACTTCCTTTTAAATATTTAGATCGACTTATGTCAATCTATTTGATTGTTTATGTTGGACGTTGATAGATGGATATATAAACGTGTAATGAAATATAAAGAGTAATAAGCACATCACCACAACACAAGTTATTTATAGTGGTTCGGCTACAAGGACACCTTCCTTTCCCTACTCCACTCCCGAGTCACCTACTCGAGAGTTCGTAAGCACTACACCAACTCCTTATGGCGGAGAAGCCTTCTACGCTTAACCTTTTGGTATGCCAAAGCTAAATACCGAGTTCTTTCACACCAAGGCGAACACACCTAACACAACGTAAGCCTACCCTTTATCTGGTGCTAGGCTAACCACCGGGTTCTTTCACACCTTAGGAGAACTAATCCTATCACAACGTCGCCTACCCTTTATTAGGTACTAGGCTAAGCACCTAGTTCTTTCACACCTTAGGTGAACTAGACCTTCACGCACAACACCTAATCTCAAGGAGATCTACTCCTTGTTACAACACCATCAAGGATATCACCATCCTTGTAGATAAACAAATACACATATGTATAACGATGCACCTCATCGATTATACGACCTAAGAATTCTTCCCAAATGCTACTTGATTTGATTCTTTTGCATCCTTCACTAATGCCTTTGACACAACGCTTGGCACCCTTCACTAAATGCCTTCGTCTTGACACCTTTAGCATCCTTCACTAATGCTTTGACACGGATGATGAGCACCTTTCACTAATGCTTTCATCTTTGACACTTTCGGCATTCTTCACTAATGCTTTGACACGGATGATGAGCATCTTTCACTAATGCTTTCATCTTTGACACTTTCGGCATTCTTCACTAATGCTTTGACACGGATGATGAGCATCTTTCACTAATGCTTTCATCTTGACACTTTCGGAATTCTTCACTAATGCCTTCATCTTGACATCTATGGAGAAAGGAAGAACTATCAACAAGAGAACCTTAGTAGTCTTGATGATGACGAAGCATGGCAACTCATGGACTTGAGCTTGCACGTCTTCAAGAGGTTATGATCTCTCCTTTAAGAGGAACCTAGTAGATCACACAAAAACAAAAGACAAACTACATAGATCACTTAGATACGAGGTTAGAGGGTTAAAATACTTTGGGGAAGTATGTGTGTGTAAAAACCATGTGTAGAGAGGAAGAAATGACTCTCTATTTATAGAGGAAATTCTCTTATGTTCCCCGGATCCCTACCACAAGGGATCGGCTAGCCAAACTAGGGATCGTTCATCCTCTTTGCCCATGGGTATTTTTGGTTATGGGTCATGGGTCATGGGTTATGGGTTGATCCATGGTTTTCTTTCTAGATACAATGAACTTGGTTAAGTGGTATATATAAAACCATGGGTTATGGGTCAAAACCATTTGCTAGTATTTACCCATTTAGTATATACTTGTATTTACCCATTTTAGCATATACTTAGTTTTACCCATTTTAGTATACTTAGTTTAAGTATATGTTTAACCCATATGTAAACACTAGTTGTTGTACATATGTATCTAAATCATAAAATCACTTATACTTGTTTTAGTGGTTTATGTGACAACTTAATTGTGTTAGAAAACTATTAACTCAAACTATTTACGTACTCTATTTGTTTCGTTAAAATGATTTTACATTTGTTATCGACAAAACATTAGAAGATCGTAAAATATAAATAAACGTTTTTACGGCTTATTTGTATTAACAAACACTACACTTCTTTGGAGAAAGAAAGGAATCATCAACAAGAAGACTTCAGTAGCCTTGATGATGAGGAAGTATGGCAACTCATGTACTTGAGCTTGCTCGACTTCAAAGGTGGTGATCTTGCCTTTAAGAGGAACCTACAAGATCACACAAAAACAAAACTACAAACATAGATCTCTTGGATCTAAGGTTAGTGAGATTTAACTCAGGGAAGAAAGTGTGTTAGTAAGGGGTGAGGAATAATGAAGAAATGGCTCACTATTTATAGAGGAAAAATCCTACTGTTCCCCGGATCCCACGGATCCCTTCCACTTGGGATCCGGCTAGCACAAAGCTAGGGATCCGTGGAACACTCCTCTTTGCCCATGGGTATTTTGGTTATGGGTCATGGGTCATGGGTTGAACCATGGATCTTTGGCTAGATACAATGTATCTTTGAGTGCATTGCACTTAGTCACTTGGGTATGGGTTGATCCATGGGTTATGGATATTATCCATGTATGATATAAGCATGATGTCATGCAATGGGTTATGGGTCATGATCCATAGGTTATGGCCTTTGGGTTGTACCCAACTACATTCAATGTATTTGCCCAATGGGTTGTGATACTTAAGTTTCTACCCATTTATATTACCCAATATACTACATGTGTATATTTTATCCAAATATGTAAACACTAGTTGTTGTACATATATATTACTTAAATCATAAAATCACTTATACTTGTTTTTGTGTTTTATGTGAAAATCTGAATATGTTAGAAACTATTAGTTCAAACCATTTACGTATTTTATTTGTTTCGTTAATATGATTTTACGTTTGTTATCGACAAAACATTAGAAGATCGTAAAATATAAATAAACGTTTTTACGGCTTATTTGTATTAACAATCTCCCCCTTTTTGTTGATGACAAAACATAAAATTATTTTAAGGAAAAGCTAAAATTCGTAAAAGTTTGAATTTGTAGTTTTTACTTTCTTCTCCCCATTTTTGTCGAAACAAAAAGTGTTTGAAGGAAAGCAACACATCGTTTTTAAGAAAAACATGTGAAAGAAGTAAAAGTAAAAAGAGATAGAGAGCAAGTAACGGGAAAGGATCTCGTCTTTACTCCCCCTTGACGAGTCCATCCCTATGTAAGGGCGTCAAGTAAGTGATACTAATCTAGTTTGTTTTATAAATAAGTTTGCAAAATATTTCGTCTAAGAGACGAATGTGCTCCCCCTTGATGATTGTAATTATGCAAGGGGATGACACGAAATGTAAACCTAGTATTGCAGGTAATTTGCAATGTATTGCTTTGACATAAAGCTCCCCCTAGCTTTGGGATGTCAAAGTCTTCATGTGTAAATTGAATAACTACAAAACAAAGGTTAGAAAGCAAGTATAATTCACAATTTCCTACAAATGTGATTCAAGTTAGTAAAAAGAGAGCTTTCTGTCTCACGGATCCCACGGTTCCTCTCCTAGTAGGGATCCGTCTAGGCAATTCCGAGGATCCGTTTTAGGCGCTTAATTTCAGCAAAGGTGATATAACAAGTAATGTTATCACAAAAATGAGATATGAATACAAAGTAATCATATGCTCAACAAAATAACACATAGCATGTAATTCCATTCAATAAAACTAGAGTTATGATATACATGTCTCTAAAAACTAAGAAAATAAGAAAATACATGACTAGGAATTTCTAAACCAACTATAACTTGATGCTAGGACACCACTAAAATCTTCTAGCTCAAGTTTTGTTTAGGTTTAATCTCGTCTAAACGTTTGAGGAGATGATAGAACATGAAACGTTGGTCTTCTCGTACTTCATGTATCAAACTTTCAACATGTTGACAATGATAGCAATCTTTGTCATGGCTAGGTAGTGGTGGTGGAAGAAGTGAAATGGCTTGATGCGAGAAGGATCAAGTGAAGACTTTGTGGAGCTTCAAATGATGGAGGGATTGGTGGAGGTGCATTTGAGAATGACTCAACCAAGAATGATGGTGGTGGTAGAGAAGTGTCAACTTCCATATGGTCGGGTGGTTGACTTTGATGATTTCTCATAATCCAAATGGGATTATATGATGGAAACGGCGAAAAAGGAAGCGGAGCAAGTGTTGACTCAACACCTTGATTTTGAACCATTATTCCTCCTAATGAAGAAAATGTTGTCGGCGGATGGATGAGATGGCCAGGAGGCAAGTCCTCTAAATTGTAGAGGTGTGGTGATGATAGTGGGGATGTAAATGAAATAGCTCTAGGAACCAATGGTGATGGTTTAGTGGAGATGATATTGTTTGGCCTAGGAGGTATGGTGGTGTTTGGCATTGGTAGTTTTGTGGGTACTATCCTTTTAGGAATTGGTTTGATTGGATGATGGAGGATTCTATCATTTGTTGGCTTGACCAGAGATGATTCAGTTGAAGAGATTTCGTGTATAACACGAGCCTTTCTCATGGGTGGTTCTTTGGTGGATAAGTTACTACTTGGGGTTTTCCTCATGATGAGATGATTTTAGGAGGTTGCAAGAGCTGAAAGTTAAGATGAGAGTGATGACTATGGAGGTCCTAACAAGGTGGTTTATAAACCAAGAGATTTGGCAAGTGCATTTAAGCCTTAAGCCACTAGGATTCATTTGAATGTGATAATTAACATGCACAAGAGTCAACTTCAGAGTTTGTACTGATCTAGGAACTCATTTAAGATGAGATGGAGTGTTTGAGTTAGGAAGATGAGTTGAAATGATTGTTTTAGCAAGATTTGACATAAACTGTCATCCGGATCCCACGGTTCCCTCCTCAGAGGGATCCGTCTAGGCTAATCCTAGGGATCCGGCTTTCAGAAGCTATGAAAGAGTGGAAATGATGTTTCTAAGATCTAAGACCTATAACATTTTGAGTGTTTCAGTCCTCCTAAGTGTCTTAAATGAAGGGGTGCTTAAGTACTTGAAGGTAATGAGTGATGTAGCTAATGATTGACTTTTATGGAAGGATTTGGAACTTTCAAGAGTACCAATGGATGAGCAAGGATGACACTAAATATGAGAGTGTCAATTGAGGCTAGATGATCCTAGAGATCAGGTTGTGACTTAGGATAGTGTTTTGAAAAATATCCTAGAAGCTTTGAGATGGGAAAAACTAGAGTTTGATCAACTTTGATCAATTTTGAGGTAAGGATGATTTATGATCAATTTTGTCATAATCGAAAGATTTCTAAGGCTAGATGTGAGGGATCAAGTAAAAAATGAAGTGTGAGTTTGAGAGCGGAAGAGTAATGGATTAAAATGAAACGTAGATCTACATGCGTCTTAGAGTGTGATCTAGGTGAGTTATGTGTGAATAGGAAGGATCAACCTATCTTGATAAGGACTTAATTTTCCTTAAGACACTATGTTTAGCTTAGTGTGAGGATTTCTAAGGATATGTTTGAAATATAATGCTTGCAATTGCATTTTCTGTTTGCGGATCCCGGTTCCCTAAGTGTAGGGATCCGTCTAGCACAATCTTTGGGATCCGCCATATCTTTCAGCAGGACCTTTACTAAAGGTATGCAATGATCTTGACAATGCATTATATCTCAAGGATAGTCTAAAAAGAGTTCTAATACTAAAATATCAAATGTAAGATGTTTTATTTCATGAAAGAAATTAGATTACATTGATAAAGCACGAGTACAAGAGATTTGATCCTATTTTGGAATATTACTAGGTTCCTTGAGTGTTTTCGCTAGGAGGATCATTATGTGATTGATGAGTGTTGGTGGAATCAAGAATGAAGAAAGTCTTCATGAGAGATATGTTTAGCGGTTCCATCATCTTGTTCACAAGTACGTACAACGGACTTTGAAATTGAGGATGGAAGTGCATAACATTATGATAGAGGCGTGTCAAGAACATTCCATAAGGGATGAGTTTATTCTTGGAGCCTTGAAGATTTGCAATTCGCCTTGCGAAGAAGTAGGCGAGATTGTATGGTTGTTGTGTTAGCAAACAGTACAACATGTGAGCACAACAAGCGGGAAGAATTTCTCGATTTCCCTAAGACTCCAAACATTTTCACGTAGGATGAGTGCAAGAGGCTTGTACTCTTCTCGGATATCCCTTGTAAAGATAATGTTTGGATCGGAGTAATATGGTCGAGGTTTGCATATTATGCGATTTAAATCTTTCGGAGAGGGTATGTGTGAACAATATGGACTATTTTCTTCACGAAAGTTGAAGAGAGAATCAAGAGACCAATCTTCGGTGAAGGCACATTGTCCATGATTTGGAATCCGGAGGATGTGAGCAAAATGCCCAAGGGTTAGAGTGAACTTTTGGTTTTTGATATAAAACCAAAGAGATAGAGAGCGATCCTCGTTACGAACGAGTTCGACTTGACGGAAGAATTCCATTATGAACCTTGGACATATCTTCTCGTTGATTTCAAGAAGGCATTCTAGTCCTATGGCTCGGAAGGAGGTATTGATACCTTCTTCGAATGTAGAGAGGTGTCTACAATACGTCCCGTGGAAGTGACGGTTTCGAATTATTGAACCCACGGACATGATTGCCAGGTGTGTTGGGTTCGAGAGAGATGTTCGGGGTGTAGACGCTAGTGAGTGAAAAATCAAACTCATATTCATGCTTCATAGTTGAACCTATAGAGATGATTTAATAAAAAGAGATGTTTGTGGTTAACCTATGATAATCTAATGTTTTTACTAGATTTTTTATTAACAATGGTATTTAACATTTTAACTTTACTCAAGGTTTTAACTTTCTAGTGGATTATTACATTTAGAAAGATAGTGGTTTTTAATTTGCATGAAAAACTATTTTCCAGTAGGACGGATCCCACGGTTCTTTAACAAAAGGGATCCGGCTAGTATATCTTCCGGGATCCGTGGAGTGTAGTATGACGAAACATAGGTTTTCGGTTTTTTATACCACGAAATATGTTTTATCCTACATTTTCTTTTAGCATGCATACATGACTTCTAATTTATCACGAAAGAATATAAAACATATAAATCAAAATAAGTGACAAACACATTATGATAATAATAAACTAGTAATATTGCATTTCAATACTAAGGATGATACAAAGGATTGGGTATATAACCCCAATGTAGATTAACAACACAAAGTAAATGTCTCCGTATGTGAACTTCATCATAGGGAACACAAGTGCGATGAGCACGAGTGCGATGTAAACCATGTTGATGACGGATCTTCTTGGTTTCGGTTGAGATGGAATGAGAAGGAAGATGAAATTTTTGAAATTGGAAGATTTGAAAAAGTGAGGTTTTGGAAAAAGTTGATTTGTTCGACGGTGGGGTTATTTATAGGGAAGGAGGAATTTTTGAAATTCGTGTTTTGTTTTATTATTGGATTTAAAGAAACAAAACATAAGTTTTATATACCACGACTTTAGACGAGAAATAAAACACGTATGTGAGAAAAAGGCTTCCTAATGAAGCTTCATGTAAAACATGTATAAGCACAAAAGATAATCATATAAATACCTAAATAGATATACTTAATTATCAAGCAAAGTAAAAAGAAAATCATACCTTTAGCGTACTTAGGAATGTCTTTACAAATGACACAACAAATGTCACTTAGACGATTCCCGCTCCTTTGCGTTTAAGATACCTTCTTAAGGAAGGTATTCTTGTTACCAAGCGACTCCTAAAGCTTGGTGGGTATGAGCTTTGACTAATCAACATGACAAAGAAGATTAGTGCAATTAAATGAAAAAGTAAATAAGAAAAATGTTGTTATCAAATCAACATCCAAACATATAGTTTTGAAAGACATGGTGTTTGTTTTATAAAAAACCTTCTTTGTAGTTTTCAATTAACCATGGATCGTATCAAGTTTTAAAGTACAATATACTTCAAGAAACTTGGTAACAAGCTCGATACCAATTGTGGAAAACTAGAAGGGGGGGTTGAATAGTTTTGCCAATTAAAAACTTCCTTTTAAACTATTTAGATCAACTTATGTCAATCTATTTGGATGTGTGTGTTGGATGTTGATAAACAAGCATATAGAGGTAAGTAATGAAAAGATAAGAGTAAGAAGCACAAAACCACAACGCGGTATTTATAGTGGTTCGGCTACAAGGACACCTTCCTTGCCCTACTCCACTCCCGAGTCACCTACTCGAGAGTTCGTAATCACTACACCAATCTCCTTATGGCGGAGAAGCCTTCACAACGTCGCCTACCCTTTTTCCGATGCTAGGCTAACCACCGGGTTCTTTCACTCCAAGGTGAACCAAACCTACACAACGTCGCCTACCCTTTATAAGGTACTAGGCTAAGTACCTAGTTCTTTCACTCCAAGGTGAACTACACCTTCACAACGTCGCCTACCCTTTATTAGGTACTAGGCTAAGCACCTAGTTCCATTGCAATGGAGGAACTACTACCACACTACACCGACGACTAATCCCAAGGAGATCTACTCCTCTACAACATCATCAAGGATATCAATATCCTTGGATCTAATACTAGTCTATCTTGTACATCGAAACACACCATATCGAATGTACATCTAAGGCACTTTCACTAATGCCTTTGACTAGATCTACAAGACACCTTTCACTAATGTCTTGTGTCTTCACTTCTAAGCACCTTTCACTAATGCTTCTTTGTCTTGACTTCTAAGCACCTTTCACTAATGCTTCTTTGTCTTGACTTCTAAGCACCTATCACAAGTGCTTGTCCTATAGACGATAGATACCCTTCACTAATATCTTCGATCTTGACACTGAGACATCTTTCACTAATGTCTTCAACACTACACTTCTTTGAAGAAAGTAAGGAATCATCAACAAAGACTTCATAGCCTTGATGATGAGGAAGCATGGCAACTCATGGACTTGAGCTTGCTCGACTTCAAAGGTGGTGATCTTGCCTTTAAGAGGAACCTAAAAGATCACACAAAAACAAAACTACAAACATAGATCTCTTGGATCTAAGGTTAGTGAGATTTAACTCAGGGGGAGAAAGTGTGTTAGAAAGGGGTGAGGAATAATGAAGAAATGGCTCACTATTTATAGAGGAAAAATCTCTTTGTTCCCGGATCCCACGGATCCTTCCACTGGGATCCGCATTTAGCACAAAGCTAGGGATCCGTGGGCTCCCTCTTTTACCCATGGGTATTTTGGTTATGGGTCATGGGTTGAACCATGGATCTTTGGCTAGATACAATGTATCTTTGAGTGCATTGCACTTAGTCACTTTGGTATGGGTTGATCCATGGGTTATGGATATTATCCATGTATGATATAAGCATGATGTCATGCAATGGGTTATGGGTCATGATCCATGGGTTATGTGCTTTGGGTTGTACCCACTACATTCAATGTATTTGCCCAATGGGTTGTGATACTTAAGTTTCTACCCATTTATATTACCCAATATACTACATGTGTATATTTTATCCAAATATGTAAACACTAGTTGTTGTACATATATATTACTTAAATCATAAAATCACTTATACTTGTTTTAGTGTTTTATGTGAAAATGTGAATATGTTAGAAACTATTAGTTCAAACCATTTACGTATTTTATTTGTTTCGTTAATATGATTTTACGTTTGTTATCGACAAAACATTAGAAGATCGTAAAATATAAATAAACGTTTTTACGGCTTATTTGTATTAACATAATCCTTGTTATAATACTTCCGGTTTTGACAATTTCCAACCCCCACAGTATTCTGTCATTAATCAATATCCTCATGAAAAAATTATGGGAGAATTACTTGTCGAAGAACAAGCAGCTTGCAACGAGAAATCTAATGAAGAATTACTTGCCGAAGAACAAGCAGCTAGCAACGAGAAATCTATTAAATAATTACTAGCCAAAGAACGAGCAGCTAAAAGGGGTTAACAATTTCGCAAGGCTCTCATTATCGATGACGATGATGAGGATACTATTAAAATTTGTGAATTTTATAAGAATTCGTCAGTCGAAATCACACCTGTCTTACCAACCGAAGATCCCGTTGACTCTCTAAGTATGGGGGACGAGCATCTTAGCACTATTTGGGAAATGGAATAGTCTAGTGTTGAGAACCTTGTCCCAATCCCAAGTGAGTTTGAGGGTATCTCTTGTAATATGTGTGATATGCCTTTTGAGGATAATCTTCCTCCTCTTGACATTCCAAATGATCCGGTTGAGATGTTCTCCGATTCTGACAATGATTGTACTTTGTTTGATGATGATTCTTAATCTTGTGGAGACATCGATTATGTTGAGGAATTACCGTTTGAGCTCGTCGGCTTGGAGGAAGTGAGAGATTTTGATGTTCCAAAAATCGAGGACGATATACTTCGTGAAAAATTATTGAATGTAAATCTTCTCATTTCTAAGATCGAATCATTTTGTGAAAATCCAACCTCATCTCCTATCCCTGTTGAGGATAATAACTTTTTCTTGGAAGAATCTGAAACATCTCCTGAGCTTGAGACTTTTAGATTTGAAGAACAGAATAGTGGTAGTACCACTATTCATACGGATATTTCTCTTCCGATTTATGAGTGTTTCTATTCAAATGACCCTCTTATGGAAGAGTTCGACTCATTTCTTGCTCCGGATGACTCGATACCACCGGGTATTGAGAGTGACGAGTATGGCTTAGTAGGAGATATTCTTTTGTTTAACAATGACTCCCTTTCACTTCTGGAAACTAAGTCATTCTACTTTGATCCATCATCCCCTCGTCTGCCTGCCAAACCACTGGATGATGGAATTTTCTTTAATCCCGATACGGATGTTTTATCTTCTAAAATGATGGATAAGATTTCTGAACATTCTGTTAATGTTCCTCCATCTAATCTTTAGGAATTCTAACGAATTTTGATCACATTTGTACCTATTAGTACCCTAGCAGCCCCGTTTTGACCAAAATTTTAAAAAATTTCTCGTCTTAAATTATGAAATTGCATGAAACAGAAGTGCTTTGCACATAAAATAATGCATTAATGCTTCAGTGTTAACTGAAGTTTAGTCTTGATTAGGCTAGAACAAGGGGAATCCTAACTCTGCCAGAGTATTGATCTAGCTGCTCTCTTTACATTTAGACTAAGTTTTTACGAATTGTGCAAATCAAAATGCTAAGCGTGGAGTAGTTGTTCTCTTTAGAGCTTATGTAAGTAATATATGGCTTTTTCTCCCGGAAGATAACTAATCGGACTAAATACGTGCTCTTTTCAAACTTTTGAATGTTATAAATAGTCTTTTTATGCAATAATAAAGTTTTTATGCAAAATTGATTTAGATTCCGACTTCAACTTTTTATTTATATTTTTGGAAAATCATACTTTCTTAAAATTGGAATAATGTTTCAAAGTGAAGTGAGTTAAATTGAAAGTATGAAGTCAAAGTGAAAAAAAATGATGAAAAAAGAGAGAAAAAATGAAAAAAAAAATGAAATGAAAAAAATATATGTGTTGCTTGAATAAAATTGTTATGTTGCTTATGAATAAATATGCGAAACTTTCTTTTTCTCAAATTTAAATCGGAAATTGAACTAGTATTCGTTAAAGTTGTCTAAAGATTACGGTAATCTGGTAGATTGTTGATTTCAAAGGTCCCGTGAACTCTGATATTATTCTCGAG
This sequence comes from Chrysanthemum makinoi, assembly GCA_910596185.1. NCBI lineage: Eukaryota > Viridiplantae > Streptophyta > Magnoliopsida > Asterales > Asteraceae > Chrysanthemum > Chrysanthemum makinoi. The sequence goes on along the minus strand of OU343224.1, from coordinate 252,489,147 downwards.
GGTGTAAAATCCTAGCCTCCTAAGTTCTACTAAGGATAAGCTGAGAAGAAAGTAGCCACATGGAGTGATCTCTCATTTGCGCCTCTAATCTCCAAATGATCGTCGGTTGCCATCTATTTAAGTAATATTAGCTTAGCGGGAATATCGGAAATCTTTTGAAAATCAAAATCCTGCTGATTCTGGTACTATTCTCGAGGGTGAAAACCTAGCCTCCTAAAAGGACAAGCTGGGAAGAAAGCCGCTACATGGAAAAGACCCTTTTTTATCCTTAGATTTCGAGGTTCCCGGTAAAGTAATATTGTCTTAAATAAATGACAACCATAATAAATGTCGATTTTAGTGGTCAAACTTTTCAAAATGAGCACACTCACCTAAATTCTAAAAATTTTGGGAGTGAAAAGTTAAGTCTCGACTTACATAGATTATTAATATAAGTAGTGTTGGCATTTTACAAAAATGTTTGCACAATAAGTTTAAGCTTGGTTTGAGAGTAACAAAAAGAGGATGACGATTACAATTCCCCGGAGACACCCATTTTGTGTGAATCCCATTCCGTGATGCCATGTTTTGAAAATCAAGCATGTTATTTATTTTTGTTCAAGTTTAAATTTCTCGCATTTAATAAAAAGTCGTAACGGGGTATTCTTGGTATTATTTTGATCCTTTCATTACTTTATATGATCGGATTGCTAGGGACTAGCAATTGATAGTGTGGGGGGATGATGATTGCTCATTCACTCATCATTTTGTACCCGTAAAACCCATAAAAAATACTAAAAACAATCAAATATATCAAATTATATTGCAAATATCATTGGATTGTGTTTTATGTCTTATAGGTACAAAAGGATTGAATACGGAGTGAAAACGGACATTTTTGGATCAACTCGACAACGTTGTGCATTTGATCAAGTCAAACGGAGTCAAAGTCAATCCCAAGATGTATTTTTGGAATGAGCATGGAAAATCGAACCCGAAACCTAAACCCTAAATTTTTCCTAAACCCCTAAATTACCCTAAACCCTAATTTAAACCTTAACCCTAAACCTTAAAAATAAATTACTTTACTAATCCTAAACCTACTACAACCGGATCTAATTAATACCCAAGCCCAATACCCTTTATTTTAACCCAAGCCCAAAACTAAAACTCAAAAACCCTTAACCCATTAAAACCTAACCCGTTTTGCCCTTTTTATCCCAACCCAGCTCAAAAAACAGTCAACCAAAGATAAAACCCGCCAAAACACTATTGATCATCTCCATCCTCATGTCCCTTTCTCCATGGAAACAGACAAAAACGATCACATGCTCATTCCATGCTGGCAATCCTTGGCTTATGATGATAAAGAAAATCATGGGTTGTGATGAGTCTACTTGGACTCCAAGAATTTTCAATGGCTCAAAATTGAACCTGAGAAAGCACAAAGCTCACATCCTTATCTCACTCACAAAAGAAGCACAGAAAAGCTGTGAAGGACCCAAGACTTAGTTTTTTTTAGTATAAATAGACAAGTGTAAACCTTTAAAAAGGGTGTTTAGGTTTTTTATCTAATCCAGTTTATTTCATGTTTTTAAGTTTCTTTTATGTCTTTTAAAGTTCCTGTAAGTTTTAATTTCAGTTTAAATTTCAGTCTTGTATTTCTGTTTTATAAGTTAATTTTATATTCATCAAGCCTTTTTATTATTCATGTTTAAGTGTGTAATTTTGGTTTAAATATGCTTTTACAAAAAATACATTTGTCAATCTTGTGTTACAAAATAATCATGGGTGTACTTGGGCTGGGCAGTATACGACTAGGCCCAAAGGAATTAAGGTGGGTTGGGTTTGGATGGCGTGTAGACGAGGCCCAAAAGAAGAATGGGTGGAGTTTGGGTTGGGCTTTGAGGCCCGGTTAGGAATTAAAAAAAAAATTATTTAAAAGTTTATTATATATTTATTTTACAAAAGTCTCACCACTATCTCCGAAACCATTCAAACAAGTGTAGGAAATAATGAATCAGCAACTCCACCAATTGTTCTCCTTTCAACTGAACCATCAGAAAGGATAGTTGATACAAAAGGTGCAAAACCATGAATCGGTAGTGTAGTGTGCTCAGCCTCTAAACCAAGTGTAATGATTTCCATGTTGCTTGTATCTTTAGTCCCTTGTGAACCTGGTTGACTCCAAGTCAGCTTCTTTTTCTGCTTCTCCTTTTTATGCAACTTATCATCACAGCTCAAATTGCTTTTCGACAATGCATGGTCATTATAATCGCAAGCAAACACCATATTACCACTTTTATTTTTACCATTATGACATTCAAAATACCTCCAATCATTAACACTCACAACCAAAACATTATCTTCTCCTGTCATCTAAATCATAATCTTCCTCAAGTTATTCTTGTTTACCATTATATCATTCTGCAGTTTCTACTGTTGTGTTTTCATCATCCAAACACTTATTATCATCATCCAGTCCACTTACCTTTGATTCAGTTTCTTTACAATCGTCATCAAGAACCATCACACAATCGCTATCTTTTTCAATTCCACTTGTATCTTCAACAATTTCTTCACACATTTCATCAAGAACCAACAATCCATTGCTATTTTTCTCCTTTTTCTTTTGATTCATTTAACTTCATAGAAGAGAACAATGGTGGAGTTAAAACTCTTTTTCATGAAATTGTGAGTGGCTTCTTGCAACAAAGCCAAACAATATGCATCCACGAGGCTTTTGGGTTTAATCCATTATCATGAATCCACATTTGGAAATGGAACAAGAATTTGACAATCGAACGGTAAATCAACTGACCGTAAATGTACCAACTTGATCGGAAAACGTAATAGAATCACCGGAATTGCACATATATGGTTGAGCAACTGAAGTTGACAGTTGATTGCCAAGATCAGAGAGCTGTGATACCAATTGATATGATCTTACATGAATCTAAAGATTTGAATAAGAACTAACAACTAATCAAGAATCACAAGAACATAATTGTAATTCAAAATATAGTCGAACGACTGATTAGGGTGAATTTGTTACAATTGTATCCAAATGGTTGGGTTCGGAAGAAGATTACAAATCAAGGTGGGTAATTACAGCCGTTGAGTAGTCATTTCTTTTTCGGCGGGCAAATCGGTTGGTGGCACACGTGACTTTATGTTGAAGTAAACATCCTGTCTCATAACACAATTCAATTCCAATTCCTTCAGCAGATCTTATTCCTATCAAAAAAAAAAAAAAAAAAAAAGTTCTTTCGTAGATCAAACGTCTTCTAAGCATTTTTGGAAGCAGGATGAGCACACGTATCTTCGAAAATATCTCCTGTCTACACAGACTAACTTATGTGTACAACCCACGGAATAAATATAACAGGTTTCGGCTCGGCTGCAAGCAGAATACAAAAAGTTGAAAAACAAACTCTGATACTTACAACCGTCTTATTAACGCAGCCATTTTTGGGAATAACTTTATCAGGGTCCAGATTAGAGCATGCATTTGCTTATTGCTACCAAATATAGTACAACAGTGATACTTGGACCTCCTTCACAACGCTATCATCATAAACTGATCCAGCTTATGATGGAACTTCAGCCTGAATTTCTGCAAACGTGGCTTTAAATGTACCTAGGGTTTATAGTTCGATCAACCCACATAGGGTTTTGACATGTTACATCCATACACAATCTTGACTGCAAAGAAGTGGAGAGAAAATATGACGCTTGAACAACGTTGGCATCACGAGGTATTACTATGCTCACGTAATTTGCCACATCTATCAACTCATTGGTCGATTCGAGATTGGTGAAATGAGTATGAATCGTGTGCAAGAGTCTGCAAAACAAAAAGGATTTAAAGATGTTTAAGAATAAGATAGAGACCAAGCTCGTAATGTGAAAGTTAAGTTACCATTAGGCTAGCCCATCTTGGCAACTATCTACATCAATTGCACAATTAATCAACTGATTTTTTTATGCCCGCCGTGCCTCCTTAGATAAGCTAAATTACACATAACTCTATTTAGTTTGATATGGCTCAGTAGAAGGCGATAATACCTGTTCCTGTGAGCGGAAATACATGAAAGGTGTATAATCAAGGAAATTTGACACTCTGGATGTATAAATATCAGCATACCTGCAGTTTGGAGCATTAAAAAGTTTATAGTCAGAAATTATGAATAATAACCAATTTGACACATTAACTATGAGGTCTGGAAAAAAAAAAAAAAAAAAACAGAAATATGTACTTCTCTATTTGTCGCATCAGGTGACTCTTGTCCCACAAACCTGCACGTGAAAGATATCCCCACCTAAGAGTAAACGATCCATTAGTCAAGTTTCAAAACCCCGATGACAATAAATGTGATATGACTTCTTTCCAGGAATAAGTCCAAGAAACCATAATTCATATTCACATTTTGTTTAAGCATATTAATATGCTAACCTTTTGTTGAAGTGTTCACCATCCTCTTCCAACAATGGTGCTATTTTTTCATCCAGCCTTTGCATCACAATAAGCAGCTTTTGCACACTCTCTGTGAGTTCTTTATCATCCATATGAGTAGCAGCGAGGGTCTAAAATTGAATAGTAAAGTTATATGTTGCACAGTCCAAAGAACCAACATGATAAGCTGATAAAAAGGGGAATATCAATCACATCCAACTTGCTAAGAAAAATATACAAAAGAAAAGAACTCAATATATTCACATATTGGTATGATATGGAACATTTTGAAGTTTTTTTAAAGATGTGTGACACTATTATTGAAAACACGTTCATAATTCTAACTTAAAAAATGCTTGGAGGAATGAAACACTAAACACTAAACAAGAAAGTAACATATGCCAAATTTAACCATCAAGCCTCGTATTAATCCTAAGGTGGATTATTAAGCTAGAAAGATGTTCCAAGTACTAGTATTAATGAAGATAGCAAAACAGACAGAAGTATGGGAGTGTTAAGTGACAGACTAGTTAATAAGATAATTACTTGAGCAGGGCGTCCCATGTTTCTCCTCTGCAGAGCTAAACGGAGTTGATTGAAGAGATCGCCAATGACTTCTTTCTGATTTAAAAGTTCTACTAGTCTAGCCCGGTGTTCTCGACTAAGAATCAGAGCATTATACTGCAGCAGCATAAACAGTTAGTAACGAAAACTTAACTGAAAAAAGAAATATATTTTAAAAATAACCCCATAAACACTCCATATATAAAGGTATATGTATCAATCAAGAAATAGCTGTCCCTGCTTATAGTTGTTTTTTGGAACAGCTCCCTGCTTATTGTTGTTAATGTATGACTGCAAACTGTATTCTACTAATTATTGAAACATACAGAACTGTTTGGCAACTAACAAACAGCTCCCTCCTTTCAAGGACTTGTTAACTGTTATTTATAGTAACTAACACAAGAGTTTCTAGTTTAGCCAAAAGCCTTCATATTTTTCATCTTCCATGACGTTGTAGAACACATGGCTTTCAGTTTATATAGCTTACCTCTTCTTCCAATTCTCGACAAATCAATGCTGTCCGCCAGCGAAGATGCACTTTCGAAACGCTTACATCTGTATAGATATGATCGCCTACATACAATATCTCATCTCCATGAATGCCTAACGAATTTTCAACCATCTGGGCACTTCCTCCAGAATACAAGCCCCCTGAAAACAACATATGAAAAATGTTATGAATATTCTTGGGTGTCTAAAAGGGAAATCCAGAAATATAGTCCAAGAATCCACTGAACATAGATCAGAAACAATACATACATATATCGAAGATTATAACAAATTAAGGGCTTCGAGCAAGCTAGAGTAAAGATTGTTCCAAAACAGATAGTGACAGTGGGTTGAATTCTATTGAGTATGTCCTGATTCTAACCATGACTTTACTTCACAATTTAGTAGCCTTACTAATTCTTTAATAACTCATCTTTAAACTTGGATGTCATATTATTGACCAATATGTAATATACATAATGTATTACAGGCATAGAAGATCTAATGGAACAGAGGTTCTAGGTTGATATATCAGAGAGTAAGAACAACATAAAGTGTTACAGATAGAGGGAATGGTATACTGGAAACTAGCTTATTCGATCAAAAACTAATTTCTAAGTTACATATTCAAGAAGCCAGAGCAGCATACTAAATCTCCTGAACTATAACATAGCATGAGCAATACCCTACAAAAACACACTTTTGGCCATTAGAGCGAGAATCTCTGAGCATATTGGTCCTTCCTTCCATCAACATAACCAAATTTCGCTAATATTTACAGGCTAAAGAAACAGACTTCAGAAACTGATAACTAAACATGAACTTGTGGAATGATCACATGAAATTTAACTCTCAAATGAACTTGTGGATTGATCCGGTGGAAATGGAGTTAAAAGATCATTGTGTCTTTCTTTGTGAGTGGTGAAAATCATTGCCTAATGCATGAAGATGTCAATATACAGAAAGGTTCTCCCCTATTCTGATTCTGAACCAAAGTTACAAGCACAGCTCCGAAGTCACTGGCGGAAGTGGCCAAGAGAATACTCAAATCAACGCCATGTCCCAGTTTCTGAATCATCTGATGACCTGGTGATATTGTGGCAGGACTAATGAAATTAGGAAGAGCTTGGAGTGTCAACTGTCTATCAAGACCAGCCTATAAAGAAGCTTCTTCGCCAAGTCTTCAAGAAACTGTACATAATCGTCTTGTTTTCCTAAGATTTTTTTATCAAATGCCATATTGATTCTGGTAACTGTTGTGTTTTGTGGCTACAAAATGAAGTATGTGAATTTACCGGAATTCCGGATGTTGATAGCCAACCATCATCAGACTCATAATGGTCGGAACTACAACCAGAAGAAGTGGAGAGGCTGGTTAGTAGAAGAATGGAAAGAAACAAAAACTGACGTATTTTAACATATGGAAATGACAATTATACTCATCATTTGATATGAAATGATTTCTTTGAGCAGTTTATACTAACAGTTATCAGACAAGGACTGACTAAATGGCTGGAAGAAAATATAAAAAATATGTCGCAGGTTTTGTAACGGTCCAAAGATTGATTTCATAATTTAGTCGAGAGCTAATGCCAAAGAGAACATAATATGTTCACCTGGACGAGCCTTGAAACATGGTCGCATGAGGCCATCACTTGTCACTACTTCATACAAAGGATGTGACATTTGAAAGAATTCTGGCTTCCTAGCTGAGACAATAACCTACATTAAACAGAGAGACTTCACAAACTCAAACATGTAGAAGTTTATTTTCTTGCAGTTGCAGTAGTCTATATTCAGCTACTTAATTCGATCATTCAGAATGCCATTCCAGAATCTCAAATGCGGAATTCAGGTTCATATTATGTTCCAGTAGTTCCTATGGTTGATTTATTAGTAACGTTGAAAAAATAATTTAAGTAATCTATTTCATCTTTAAACAGCAGAGTTCCCTGTTTTTTTTTTCTGAAGTATAACAAATACACAACAACAACAATACACAATCCCGCCGGAGCGGGGTATGAGGGAGGTGAGATGTAGACTGTGACACCCCTACCCAAGAGAAAAGGGACTGCTTCTAGAAAGACCGGCAAGTGTGCGTGCAAGATAATAGACTTTATGTGTGGTCGTGTGTGTGGATGGAAAAGATAATGACATAAAAGAAAGCATATATAGCAAAAACAGAGACAAGCGTGCATAGACATAAACGCATACCAACATACAAACATGAGAGCATGCAAGCATATATAAGGGAAATATGGCTCTACGAGCACATACAGATTAGGTGAGAAAGAAAGTCAAAGGTGGATAACAGGAAGCTTGAACTAACCATCTCAAATAGATCTCGCCAGTTCATATCATTTGGAAGAAATCTATTAAAAGAATGTCGCATCATCTTGTCTGTATAGATGTAATCCGAGTTGGTGATCAACAATAACTTTTTACCAGCCTGGTGAGATGAAAACATAATACTTCAGAACATAACTTATCTATTAGTTAATGTATTTAATAATAGAAAGGTGATTCACAGGACATGCCTCCTTTTGGTCCAGAAGTGCTAAAGGTAGCTCTGGATCAGGTTCTACAAACAGTTCCGGCTTAGACATAATCTCACTCTGTCAAAATTCAGTGGAATAATTAATGCCTACGAATCCTACTATTCAAGACCTAAATCAATTATATATGTACCTTGAGTTGACCTTCTACGTGAGCCCTGAATAGGGCCTTACCAACAGCCTGAAAATGAGGAAGAAAATTCATAGATTGGTAGAAGTTAATACACATAAAGTTGACCCACAACATGTACAGGTATTAACATTCGTATGTACTTGCCTTGTAAAGCCCTTTGTACTCAAGTACACCAAGATCTGCTGAAATAATCCCTTCATCAAATCTATCGACCATCTGAAATACAAGAACAATGGATCAATTTAAACTATACTATACTATTACCTCACCAGTCAGCTAAGTTTAAAGGAAAAACTTCACATTTAACTCACACTATTTGCATTAGAGTAAACTACACCATTCGTCCTTGTGGTATACGTTGACCATCAAGTTTCGTCCTTTGACCAAAAAAATTGCACCGTTGGTCCTTAACTGCGAAACGCTACTCACCCTTGGTCCCTCACCCTAACGGCCGCCACTAACGCTCGTTATCTGTTCACGTGTGACACCCACGTGGGGGTATTTTAGTCTTTTCATCCCTCACCTTTAACTTTATCTTCTTTTAATCATTGATACTTGTTCATTTCCATCAATCACAACCGTACCAACACCAACTGCCATAAAAAGGAAAATCTAGGGTTTCACCTCATTTGATAACACTCTCCTCCCTCCTCCTGACAACCTTCCGGCGCCGTCACTTTTTCCGGCCAAGATTCCGGCGAACCCTTTTGTGACCGTACGTGATAAATCAAGGAGCAAGGATGTTTTCTGGGTTGGTCGGAGTTCGAGAAATGGTTGTTTACTGGAGTTTCACCACCACAGCCGTATCACCACCACCACACTCATCCGTCACCGGCACCACCTCAGCCGCCTACCCTCCTCACCTCATTTTGCCTCTTTTCTTTTCTTTCTCTCTCGATTTCTATGGTAAGCCAAAGACCCACGTTTGTTTTAATATTAATATTGTTTATGTTAATTTTCGTGGAGTAAAACAGATCTAAAAACATTTGAACTATGATGGTCGTGTGGTTTTTCAAGAATACAAGTTCGGATTGAAATAAGGTTTCTGATAAAGATTTTATGTGGTAAGTTTTGTGTGAAAATGGTGTCGTTGGGTTCGAGTAGTACACGGGTCGGGTCAAAACCCGACTAAGATTTGGGTCGTGACCCTGACAGGTCACAGGGTGTTTGATTCTTATCTAACTGATTTGTGTCCCAAGTCTGAAATTGTAATATGCTTAATTTCATGGGTTTATGCCTTGGTGTTGTTGTCATATGTGGCACGAGTTAAATTGGAGTCAGCCTAGTCCTTTGTTGGTTTATTTAAATCTTTGGTCTCATCTTGCAATTTGATTTGCTAATATGCAAAGTGTTGATGAATAAGTGGAGAAGATGAAGTTTGATTTAATTTAATTTAATTTTTTTTTTTTTTTTTTTTTTAAAGGCTTTAAAAGCTTATGATTTCTGGAGAATGTGGAGTTAGTGGAGAAGATGAAGTAGAGAGAGAAGTAATAAAAAGACCAAAATACCCTTGCTTGTGTAGATTTAACGCCCGTTACTCACGCCAGTTAGGGTGAGGGACCAACGCTGAGTAACGTTTAGCAGTTAAGGACTAACGGTGCAATTTTTTTGGTCAAAGGACGAAACTTGATGGTCAACGTATACCACAAGGACGAATGGTGTAGTTTACTCTTTGCATTATATAGACAAGTTGTAAATTTTCATGAAATTTCTTATAAATGCAACGAACTTGTGATGTCTAGTGCAACTAGGCATATATAGCAGATATCAGGACAGATCTAGAATCATTTACGCATACAGCCAAAGCAAACATCAGCAGTCACAGATTCAAGAAAAAGGAATAATGGAAATTTATGCAAACGCTTGCATCAAGGGAATAGACTACCTGCATATATGCCACTGCTTCTGAAACAGAAAATAGCGTATTGAGAAACTCCCATCGACTTTCATTCCGCAGATCCACCAGTTCCCTTCCATACATTTCACTTTCATACACACACAAAAATTATAAAGCAAGACAAATTCAGATCCAACTTCCGCAAACAAAAAGCTTATAACTAAAATAAATGTGATGAAGGTATAAACAAAATACTAGATAAAAAACAACTTCATGATAGTCGATTCAACATAAAAATGAGAGACCCATGTGTGACTTCATCAATCATATGATACTCAACATAAGATATGGGAGAAATAATTATGTCAACTGCATATAAAATACTATTCTAACTAGATATAATAATCAGTTCATTTACTCTCTGTTGTCCTTAAAAGCTAAGTTACAAGCCACACCTGAGAGCCTGGGTAGATAGCAGTTTTGTGCCATGCATAGCCCTCTTGACATAGCCAAATCGGTCAGCTTTAACCAAGTTTCCATTCTCTTTATCTATAACAAGCCCTCTGATAACCTGTTAGAACATCAGACCAAGTAAAAAAAAAATGTTGATCACTTATGTAGCATGAGAAATTCAGCCTTCAGAAGGATAAACTGATGAAGAATTACCAAGTCAGGGTCAAAAGCAAGTCCATCAACAGGAAAACCAACTGTTTTTAGATTCTCCATACAATAGTCATAAGCCCGTCCTTCCCAAGCCTGCAAAAGTTTATAAAACCAAAGTTACTTGTGAAAATGGAAGAGTAGAACAGCATATGAAACTAAATGTAGAGTATTGTGTGACTTATTTAATATGACTGCTTGAACATTAATGTTGTTTATATATGGTCTCAATACGAAGTAGAGATTGGCCTTTACCATGACATTATAGTGCATTAAAGTGTAATCCATGTCATATCCAATTGCACTGATTGACCGAAGATTCAATGTGCGGGTACAAAATATGCCACGTGAAGAATGAATGGAAGAAGATGGATCCTGCACAGATATGGTACACTTCAGGAAACAGAAAGGAATAACATGTCAAAGAAATGAAAATTTGGTATATTGAAGGAAGGATTAGCATAGCGATCACATTTAGCATAAGAAAACATTAGTAAAAGAGTCTCAAATATTAACCATATTATTTTAAGCATGTCATTAGGCAGAAAATAAAGTATGCAAAGAGTTGCAGATGGTCCATCGTTACTAATGCATATAGCAAGATAAAATTGAATCAGTAAGACAAAATAAATGTCAGAACTTCAATTCCAAACGTGAAAGAAATAAAATACACTATAAACAAAAACCTGTATCCCTAGGTCATTGAGCAAACCCTCAGCTTCGATTGCTTGAGACCTGGCAACTTCCTCAATAGGACCTTTCCATGCAACATCTGTCTGACCATTTATCCCTGCTTCAACACCACCATACACATGTAAGAATACATATAATCCACTTCCAATCAAATAATTGGTAGTGCTCTTAGATAACATAAGTTCAAACGACATGATGTTGGGAAAAAGGTAGCCAACAGTGTCACGAATATAGAAATTTTGTCAAAGAGTATGCCTTTTTAGTGTTAAACTCTAATATTCAAACAATTTTTTATTTTTTACACTAAAGGGTCTGCCTCAAGTATGTCCACCCGTGTACAATGCTACATTGGTGTTCAGTCGGCCTTTTGAAACAGTGTAAATATATGACTAATTTGACTCACTTTAAAGCAAATTTTGCCCACCCGATAACAATTTGAATTTTCTAAATCACTATCCACTTACGTCATGCAGTGTTTTTGCTGCAAGGACAATCCTACGGTCTAGCCTACTTATGCTAGTTTTGATTATATAAGAAATGTGGAGTAAAACAAATTTGGTGAAAATTTGCGGATAAACCTGACTGGCCCAACCGAAGACCCGTTTAGGCATGTGTTCCCAAATGACCCGTTAAGACCTGTGACCCTACCCGACTCGCCTATTTTGCCACCTCTTGGTCTAGGTAAGAATGTAACCAAGTCAAAAGAATGTCAATCTATGGGCCCACCAGAGAGATTTTGTGGATAAAAGGTCAAGGGTGCGAGTCTCGGCTCGGAGAGTTGCCGGAGCTATTCTTTGTGGGATGGACAATACAAAAATGAAAGAAGTAAGGTTAGTAAGGGGGGTACCATATCTAAGGTTCAAGTCACCCTTGGTACTCTCACCAAGATAATCGACATCACAGTCATCATCAGAAGTATTAACACAAAACATGTCATCACTGACACCCGTTATCACACCAGAATTAGCGTCAACGCTGCATTGACAATGTTGTTGTTGTGGTCTTTTGTTGTTGTTGGTATTAGAAGTAAGACTGAAAGAAGACTTAATAATGGGTGAAACTGAAACAATGACCGGATTAAGAACAGGGTTTCTGATGATGGCATAGTTGAAGTTAAATGTCGTGCCCGCCATTGAAGCTAGTTTACTTTTGGGAGCAGCACTAACAGAACAGCAAGAGTTTACTTTTGGCATGTTTTGTTTTGTACTTTTGTTGGATTTTTTTATTGGATAAGTGGATCAAGTTGTCAGAGGTGTTGGTTATGTACGGATGGAAAAGGCTAAGCCCATACATAAATGCTTTACTATATTGGGCTTCTTAATTTTCCTTTTCAGTTATGGGAGCTAACTACGTTTACTTCACTCTTTCGGAACCATATGCAAGGGGCATGAGAACCTTCATTAAGACCCAAAGCCCTCGGATCAAATAAAGATCCGGACCGGACACAAAACAGTCCCAATACGGTAAGACGAGCGGATTGATTAGACACTCACATATAGCCTTGGCATAACGATAAGCTGCGGAAGCAAAACAAGTCCGGAACGACCTTGGGATCCGAGTCACCGCCAACTCAAAAAGATTAAGGAGTATAACCTAGGATCACGACGTAAGCTTATGTCTGCCCAAATACGGAAAGTCGGCAACTTGCCAACCAAAGGCGACCCCCCGAGGCATAACATAGTCACCATGCGTGACTTCAAGGCAAGCATGTTATTACCCGTTGAACCATATAGGGTACGCGCCCTGTGATCCTCAGAAGCGATAAAGGAGTTCACCTATAAATAGGAGTGCATTAATCACTCCCAACGGTATCATTCTCTCACTATAACTCACATACACTTTCTCTCTCTATACTTACTTTCACACCCGAGGTTGACCGCGGGAACCCCTCCCGTGGTGAGACTGACGGTGCTTCTTTCGTAGCAGATTAACATCAACACAATCCCAATTCATTGGGCTTCCGAAGAAGCTTATTTCAAGGCAATTTTGGATCAGTATACACGCTTGTTTGAGCAAATATTCATAGATGCTCTCAAACCCTAAGCTTCAGGAGATTCCGCGGTAGCTCCTTCTTCTTGTGGGGTGAAACAAGAGAAAACATTGTTAGCCCACCCCGGGTTTTTAGTCCGAGACCAAGCTCCGGCGTGAGAGTAAGTACTTGGTATAAGTGCGTGATAAGTAAAGTGGAACAAGAGTAGAGAGAAGTCTGTCTCGGAGTGTGTGTGTGTGTAAAAGGGATCCATGTTCATGTGTGTGAACAGTTCTTTTTATACTACATGTGATTAGCTTCATGACAAAACCCTTTGTGGAAGCTAAGTTGTCTTCTAGGTGCAGCACATAAAACGCTGACAAGCACAAGGCTTGGTCTTCGGGGTCAATGTTGTCTCCATGCTAGTTGTGGACCAAGCGTCTACGTACTTGTACATCATGTCGTACATCTACATTATAATGATTTGTTGAGTGTACTAGCTCCGTCTTGACCTTGTTAATTACTATGCTTCCTGCTGCTCCGTCACTATATAGCGAGCGGCACTCATCCATCGCTATACTTCCTGAGCAGGCACTGCTCCTTCTCTATGTTTCTTGAGTAGGCACTACTCCGCGTGGAGTGGATTTGTCTTAAAGATATTAAAGACTAACTGTGATTATCTCTGTGAAAAACGTAGAGGGGGTGAATACGTTTTCGTTTAAAACTTAAAACTTTTGTATCAAATATAGTATAAACCATTGCATTTGCTAATCTCGACGCGAGGGTGCATTTAACGCATTACGGCATGTAAGGCCAACCCCCTAATATCACATAAGATTCCGCAAGATTAATGGTTCATTATAAATCAAGTTTCACCATTATTAGTCCGGTTGCTTTTCTTGATCAAGCGTGTCATAATATGTAAAGTGTTAAATATAGTTTGGGACTATATGAAAGACAGTATGTATATGAAACATAGACATCAACCACATAGAAAATAAACAATGTAATGCAAGAATAAGAGTAAAGCGATAAGTAAAAGGATAGACAAACCAATACGAGGATTTATAGTGGTTCGGCTACAAGGACACCTTCCTTGCCTTACTCCACTCCCCGAGTCACCTACTCGAGAGTTAAGTAAACACTACGACACCAACTCCTTATGGCGGAGAAGCCTTCACAACGTCGCCTACTCTTTTTCCGGTACTAGGCTAACCATCGGGTTCTTTCACACCAAGGTGAACCACACCTACACAACATCGCCTACCCTTTATCCGGTACTAGGCTAAATACCGAATTCCATTACAATGGAGGAACAACTACCCAACACTACACAACACCTATACCCCTAAGGAGACCAACTCCTTATTACAACACCATCAAGGATATCAATATCTTTGGATCCAATACTACTATCTTGTACATCGACACACCATATCGAATGTACACCTTAGGCACCTTTCACTAATGCCCTTGGTTAGATTACTCGACACCCTTCACTAATGCCTTCATCTTGACTCTTTTAGCATTCTTCACTAATGCCTTTGACACATCTATGACACCCGTTGTGTTTGTGGCCCAACATAACAAACCTTGTGTTTTATGGCACAAACACATAAACCATCTAGTCTAGTCATAGATATATAACATATCTATGATACCCGTTATGTTTTGTGGCCGAACATAACAAACCTTGTGTTTTATGGCACAAACACATAAACCATCTAGTCTAGTCATAGATACAAGAATATGATACTAGACAATATTCAAGACAATGTGTCTAATGGATATGAAATCCTAAACTAAACATCAAGAACCCAAAGCATGATGTAATTAGTCTTCTATAAATGAAGATGACAAGTTTCCCAAGCTTGTTATAGAAGATCTTCATGTGCTTGTATCTTGTGATGGGTGATCACTTCAGTAGGTAAGGAAGCAAGATCTCTAAGCTTGCTTTGGAGGATCACTTTGGGAGTATGCTTACAACAAATGAGAGTTAGAAGCATTATGATCATATGAGATGAGGGTGGTTTACATGTTTCCTAATGATCTAAATATCCTAGAAATGGTGGAGAGAAACTATGTGTTGAGGTGTGAGGAAATGGTAAGAAGTGGCTTGCTATTTATAGGCAAAAAGTCCAAAACCATGTTCTGCCCCAAGGATCCCTTCTGGAGGGATCCGGCCCTTGTAATTCCAGGGATCCGGCTTTGAGGGATCCGTAGGACGCTCTCTTTTGCCCATGGGTTTTGGTTCATGGGTCATGGGTTATGGATTGGTCCATGGGTATTTCATTAGATACAATGTATCTAATAGATGCAATGCATCTAGTCAAATGGGTATGGGTCTTGGGTCATGGGTCAGGGGTTTTACCCAACACATTTACTTATGTTTACTTAAGTGTTTATAAACTATTTAACTAAACATGTTTAATGGTTTGTTAGGGGTTTGATCATAATGAAACATAACAAACATGTACGAACTGTGTTGTAGCATACAAGGACTTGAGTCGTCGAGAGGTGTTGAGAGTATGTTGAGACAAATATAATTACAAGTAACTTATACATTTTACGTTATGTATTACAAGCTACATGTTTGTCATCAACAAAACAAATGAGAATGTATAGATTAAATATCGTAATATTTGCACTAACAATCTCCCCTTTTTGATGGTGACAAAATATATGTAGCGTAATAGATAGGTAAAATGCCAAAGTTACTGTCTGTCACTATACATTACCTTCTTCGTTTACACTTTTTCCCCCTTTTGTCGAAACAAAAAGGGTGTGTCCTTTAAACTTAATTTCTCCCAAGAATGGCGAGTTGGCACACCACGCCAATACCTTCAACACGAAACACTAATGACGAAGCTTAGCAACTCATGACCTTGAGCTTTGATGCGCTCGACGATTATTTTATCACCTGAGCACACTTACTTGTGAATGGCGGACCGTAACAAGCTTAAAGCGGCTCGAGGCGAAATCAATGAAGATCGAGGAGTATATAGTGTTTCCTCGAATGTCCCAGTGAGCTATGCAATGGATTATCACGTTTAGTGATCGGAGATTTGAACGGAAGGAGATTTGGAATGATTATAATTAGGGAAAAGCCAACAAATAACAACGGCTTAAATGCAAATTAAAGAAAGTTAAAAAGATAAAATCTATTAAATAAACGCTATCACTATATTTAAAATTGATGAACGTTTAAAAATTAAAACTAAAAACTTACGTTTAAATAAAATTTACGTAGCGTACAAAATAAAACGTGAAATCTAAGAAATAAAAGTCCTAAAAATATGAAAAATACATTTTTACAATCCTAATGATAAAAGAAAATTTATAGAAAAATAAAATTATTTTTATAACTAATTATCTAATTATTATTAATTAAAACTATTTTTAACTATTTAATAATTACCTAAAATACAAGAAATTAGGAAATAAAGCTAGAAAAATAAAATTATGAATTGGAAAAGTCTAAAATATCAAAATAGAATTTTCAAAACTATTTTTGTATTTTTCTGATTAATTTTCTATTTTCTAGGAATTTTAAACTATTAAAAACTAATTAAATTATTTAAAAATACATTTTTAACTAAGAAAAATATGGAAAAATACTTTTTAGGCTTTTTATATTTATCTTAACTTAATAAAAATGAAAAATTATTTTTTTGAAGCTTTTCTGAATTTTTTTATATTAAATGCTATTTAAAAATGCTTAAAAACTAATTTAAATTGAGAAAAATAGCAAAACAACTTAGAAAAATCTGAAAATTTCAGGAAAAGTCTAAAACAATATTAGGAATATAAGAAAAATGGAAAAACAGATGCTTATTTGCAAGAAAATGAAACTGATGTGAAAGTGCTTATTGAAATAAGCACTAAATTAAGCAAAAGAGCACCAATGGCTACCAACCGATACACAAGCTATAATAAGCTAAGAGAACTAAAATGCAATGAGAATCAACAAGCTAATACCACTGATATGCAAGATACAACAGATTTGATGTTTATGAGTTTCAAGTTAAACAGATTCGGTGGCAACTTTAAAACAAGCACAGGCTTATAAATAAGCTCAAACTGAAAACTATGATTTGGAACTTGGAAAGACCTTGAGACCAAGTGTACCAAAAACTAGACCAGGTGAGCTCAAATGAGCCCCCTGCAACTGATCAAGGAGGAGAAAACTCAGTTCAAAACAGTCATGGAGCAGGGCATTTTTGCTAAAAGAAGAGATTTGAAGCTTTTAAATAAATGGCAAAATTCAAAAAAAATGCTTATAAGTACAAGGACCAGTTGAACTTTTTAGAGTGCCAAATTTCACTGAAAATGGCTCAAGAATGAAGCCATGAAAATTCCTTGCTTTTGGCTCAAACTAGATTTTCTCTTTTTGACTTTTGATGAAATGATGAACTTTGACTTTATCCAACTTTGGATCCAATTTTATCACTGATCTAGGTGTTATATGATGTTATAAACCTAATGCAAGCAATATTGATGATTTCTAAACACAAATTAATGAGTTGCAATTTTAAAACTCCAGGTAAGCATTTGAGACAGATTTAAGGGAACTTTTGACTTTTGTGGTGTTGCAGACCTAAACTAAGACTGAAATGTGCTCAAATGAACTAATCAAGCATAAACTAACAACAAGTGTTCCTTGAATAAGCCTCAAGCAGTTAAGCTTATGAACCAAACACCCCTATAATTGACTGTTTTAACAATTAAATGAGACAAACACTTTTTAAACTTGCATCAATGATCAAACTCACTTTAGATAACTAAAATACTGCTATGAGAACAAGTTTCAACAGATTATAACTACAAATGCCTTACATGCAAGAATTTGAGAATTCACTTACAAGGTCCAACCCACAATGCTAGCTATTACTGAAACAGAGAACCACTACCTAATACAAACCAATCCAAATGACTATAATTCACCCCATTCTCATGTCTGAACCAACCCATTCCAAATCGCAACATATTTGCCTGTTTGACTTCGTTGACCAGGAATCAAAATGAATGTAAACTTGAATTTGAGCTTGTAAAAAGCTATGCTAAGCTTATTTAAGCTCAATGGAACTGAGAAACAAGTATTATGAGGCTTTTGAGTGTGATTTGGAAATGGAAAATTTCAACAGTGGACAGTTAAGATCAAATGTAAACATAAACTGAAATTGGTGCTTGAATTAAGTCTCAATACACTTTAACACTTTAACTTGATACAATTTAACAAGAAATTACAAGTCTTACTCTAATTTGAAAGTTTTAACATAAAAACGACATAAGTAAAAAAGTAAAAACTAGTAGACTATCTTTCTTGCTTCCTTTTGCCTTTCTTTTATATCCAAACTCATCTTCTCTCCACTGAATCTATCCCACCATTCTAAGCCATTGGATGGCCTTGAATTAATCTTCACCATTCAAATCAGATTTTGGCGCCATTTTTTCTTTTATCCATGTGGGGTTGAGTGAGGAGTTGGGGAAGCAATAAATGCATTGGAAGCTTGTTAAGGTGGAGGGACATGGAGAGTGGATTTGAGGAGGGGGATGGGGTTTCTGGTTTGCGGTAGCAGTTGAAGGTTGAACTTTGGCGGGTATGAGGATTTTGACGGATATTGACCGATATAATAATCAAGGGGTTCACAATGTATTTTGACAGGGGCCAAAGGTTGGGCGGGGTCCAAAATCAGTGAAAGGGTTTAAACGAAGGGTAATGTTGTAAGTTAGAAAATGTAGGGACCTAACTGCCAACATCTCAAGTTGATCCAAGGGCTGAATTTGACAAGTATCAATAGTACAAGGACCAATGTTGCCATTTCCAATTTTAGGGGCCATTCTACCAAATTTCAAAGTTGAAGGACTAAACTTGTAATTTTCTCAAACTTTTGACATTTTTCACCAAAGGACTAAATTTGACAAGGTATGATTTTAAAAGGACCTGGTTTTACTTTTGAAATTATGTGCTCGGGATTTTTTTTGACAACTTTTGAAACTTGGGGACTGAAGCGCCAATTTGCAAATTTGATATGTTTTTCATCCGATTTTGATATTTTTGCATTTAAAACACATAAAACACTGATTTGTGATATTTTGATCATTTTGATTTGTTTCTGAGTGTTTTGAATGATTTTGCGGTTTATATTGTACAAAATGATGAGTATTTAAACACTCATCAATCCCCACATGAGATATTGCTAGTCCCTAGCAATGATTTGAGAAAACATAATGGATTTTAATCTCTTTACCAAAAGCCATTACTTCTGGAGTAGCCAAATGTTTCAGTTCAATCAAGAACCATGGTACCGAGATAACCATGTGATTTTGAGCAAACCACCGACTTTCAACGGATTTGATTTTGTCTTTACGGCCCGTACCCTTCGGAATAGCCAACTCTTAGATAAATTATCAATATTATCTTTGGTGAGCTGATTACCAATTATGGATTTTCCACTTCCTTTACCACAAGCCATAACCTTGCGGGCTAGCCAACTCTTCACTTTTAGGATATGGTGAGCTGAGAACCATACAATTTTGGCAAATACAAAGCCATAAACGGTTTGAGAAATCTTTACAAAAGCCGTTTGCTCCTGGATTAGCCAATCCTTTTGTTTTTGGACAAGGCGGTGATAACCAAATGAGTAAGTGTAGAACACTTGCTCAAAAAAAAAAATTTGGCCAAAAAGCGGGAATTGGTATAATTATATGATAAAATTAGTGAGAATTCCCCCCACAGAAATGAATATTGCCCTCAATATTCAAAGTCACCGGCGGTTATGCTTAGAAACAAAGAACGTAAAAGGGGAATACTATGGCCATTATTTAGAAAGAAGATTTTTTTTTTTTTTTTTTTTTTAGAAACTTATATATATAACATGTGGGGCATCCTTACATACTTAGGTGTTAGAAAGGGTAAGAAGACAGAATAGGTGAAAACCCATATGGTGTGTATCTTTGTTTTGATTTCAGGTCGCTAGCTTGACTCGACCGGTCATTGGTTCATTAGGGAAGCAAAGTGGAAGAAACAATCTCCATCGGACTTTCATTCAAGATGTTTGGATAAACATTGAAGTACGTGAAAGTTCCACACCGATGAGATATACATAGAACCGGCTCAAGATAATGGTACATGAAAATCTTAGGGATCAAAGATAATGTCTTCATTCAGAAGGAGTGAAGAAGAGGAGAAGTCACGGGATAGGTGAAGAAGAGATAGAAAATCATGATAAACATCATGACTAACTCATCTTCATCTATAGGAGGATCCATAATTTGAGTTATGAATCTCATCATTTAAGCTTATGTGATCAAGACAAATCTCGAGAGTGTCTAGATCAAAGTAGAATTTATCATACTCGTGAGATATGATATGAGTGAAGTTCATCTGAGAACTCCATGAAGGTGAATGAATCATATTGAATTGATATGAGTGGTTCTTGGCGAACTCCTCAAAAGTAAATGATTCATGATGAGGAGAGGTTATGAGAATGAGAAGTGAATACTGCCACTAATCTTCTCTCCCATATTATCAAAACGGAGGCTTTCATTTGGAATAGAATCATCGGAAAGATACTACCCTAATGGGGGTAGGAGATGAAATAGGTTTCTCTTTGAAAGCCTCGATTTTAGAAATGAGAAGGCTGACATTCAATAATGTTGCTCGAAGAGCTTCATCTTTGATTCATGTCGTCCTTCATCATTCTCTTCTTCAAGCTAACAAGCTCGGTAAATCTTCCATATAGCGATGTCTCCACAAGACAATGAATCATCATCAGAATCGGAGAACATCTCAACATGATCATTTTGGAAGACAAGAGGAGGAGGGATGTCACACACATGATCAAGAATTCCCTGTGACTCTCTTGGGATTGGAACAAGGTTCTCAACACTAGACTTTATCAATTCGTCCGATTCCTTTTGAGAACAGATGTCGAGATGCTCGTCCCCATAATAAGAGAGTGAGTGTGAATCTGGTGTGATAGCGGTTGTTTGAGATGAAATCTCAGCTGTTTGGAATATCAATGGCGAGGAGTTGAAGTATTATCTTTAAAGGATAAAAACTCTCCCGTCATCATCATCTGGTGCTTGAGAAATTGGGAGCGTCTTAGCTGCATGCTCTAGGATTAATAATTCTTCCCTAGATTTGCGAGCCTCTGGTTCTTCGCTCTTGACCAGCAATTCTCCTATGGTCTTTTCACCACTCACTTGATTCTTAAAATTTTGAATCATATCATCAAGTGTTTTCATTGTGGTTTCAAAATCACGGGAGATTTCTTGAGACACGGCTCGGTGGAGTTTGAACAGTATGGTTACTGGAGGAGTTGGGAATTGTCAATCAAGTAAAGTCATGATTGTTACAAGGCGGAGTTCCTATTTGACAATCGAGCTGAAATGGAACCTCCATAGTACTCACAACAGTAAAAGCTGAGTGCGGAATGGTGAATCATATGGTTTTGGTTTATAACCAAAGTTCGAGCATCAGGCTTGTTCATAGACAAGCGTGTTCGGATTGACACTCAAATCCTTGGTGGGGACCTCCACAAAATTCTAACATAATGTTGATTATATGAAGATAAGTCAATTTGTGGTGGGTAATTGGAAAAGTTTGAGGGGTCGTTAAATGAGTTGGGATTAGGATCATAATCAAATGAATTCCTCGAACCACAAAACAAACAACTCACGTTATGAATATCATTACCACATTGTACACAAGTACACCAACGACGGGTGTGAACCAAAAGAGGCTCACCACAACCGACACAAGGAATAAACGATTGCATTTGAGAGTTATGAAGAGGAATCGATTTATTCAAAGAATCAACAAAACCAACATGGTGACCCGAATGACTATCAAATCTCGAAGAACATTCAGAAAAATCAGGAGGTGGGACAAGTGGTGTGCTCGAAGGCTAGCAATTTCCACCGCTTCCGTTATGGTCTCCGGTTCTTGAATGGGTTCATCGGGTTGTGGCGGATGGTCGAAAAAACTTGGAGAATCATCGAGAGAGTTATCAGATAATTCGTACCAATAACAATATTTGCTTGCTTGTCCAGATCCACATTGCTTGCATAAACAATCGGATTACGTGTCGAGTTGATCCTCTTCCATACGGCTTTGCGATTGGAAACAACGAGGATGTCGATCGTCGCCATGAGAATTAAACATGTAGAGGTTAAAGAAATAAATTAAGCGGTTTTGAGGTTAAAGAAGAGTAGAATCAAGCGTGCGAGGGGTAAGAGAAATAGAATCATACGGATAAGAGGAATGAGAAGAGTATTTTTGTATTTTGGATAAGAAAATATAAACATATCTGAGATGGATGGTATGAACAAAGAGTGAATATCCAATCACTAATCAGCTAAGCGTAAATAATCAAGCGCGACTCCCGTGGCGTAAAATTTGATGCGCAAGGCAGTCGAGCTTTATCGCACAAGCATGCCACTTGTGAATGTGACCGTAACAAGCTTAAAGCGGCTCGAGGCGAAATCAATGAAGATCGAGGAGTATAGTGTTTCCCGGTCGTTATGTCCCAAAGCTATCAATGGATTATCAAGCGTTTAGTGATGAGATTTGAGCGGAAAAGGAGATTTGGAATGATTATAATTAAGGAAAAGCCAACAAATAACAACGGCTTAAATGCAAATTAAAGAAAGTTAAAAAGATAAAATCTATTAAATAAACGCTATCACTATATTTAAAATTGATGAACGTTTAAAAATTAAAACTAAAAACTTACGTTTAAATAAAATTTACGTGAGCGTCTGAAATAAAAATGAAATCTAAGAAATAAAAGTCCTAAAAATATGAAAAATACATTTTTACAATCCTAATGATAAAAGAAAATTTATAGAAAAATAAAATTATTTTTATAACTAATTATCTAATTATTATTAATTAAAAACTATTTTAACTATTTAATAATTACCTAAAATACAAGAAATTAGGAAATAAAGAAAGAAAAAAAATTATAAATTGGAAAAGTCTAAAATATCAAAATAGAATTTTCAAAACTATTTTTGTATTTTTCTAATTAATTTTCTATTTTCTAGGAATTTTAAACTATTAAAAACTAATTAAATTATTTAAAAATACATTTTTAACTAAGAAAAATATGGAAAAATACTTTTTTGGCTTTTTATATTTATCTTAATAAAAATGAAAAATTATTTTTTGAAGCTTTTTGAATTTTTTATATTAAATGCTATTTAAAAATGCTTAAAAACTAATTTAAATTGAGAAAAATAGCAAAACAACTTAGAAAAATCTGAAAATTTCAGGAAAAGTCTAAAACAATATTAGGAATATAAGAAAAATGGAAAAACAGATTCTTATTTGCAAGAAAATGGCTGATGTGAAAGTGCTTATTGAAATAAAGCAGAATTAAACAAAGAGCACCAATGGCTACAAAGCGATACACAAGCTATAATAAGCTAAGAGAACTAAAATGCAATGAGAATCAACAAGCTAATACCACTGATATGCAAGATACAACAGATTTGATGTTTATGAGTTTTGAGTTAAAACAGATTACGGAGTGGCAACTTAAGCACTGGCAGGAGCTTATAAATAAGCTCAAACTTAAAACTATGATTTGGAACTTGGAAAAGACTGGGGTGAGACCAAGTGTACCAAAAACTAGACACTGGTGAGCTCAAATGAGCCTTGTGCAAGCTGATCTGGAATTTGAAAACTTCAGTTCACAGAATCAGTTAAGGAGGGGGCATTTTGCCAAAAGAAGAAGCGATTTGAAGCTTTTAAATAAATGGCAAAATTCAAAAAATGCTTATAAGTACAAGGACGGTTGAACTTTTAGAGTGCCAAATTTCGAAAATGGCTCAAGAATGAAGCCATGAAAATTCGCTTTTTGGCTCAAAACTAGATTTTCATTTTTGACTTTTGATGAAATGATGAACTTTGACTTTATCCAACTTTGGATCCATTTTATCAGCGATCTAGGTGTTATATGATGTTATAAACCTAATGCAAGCAATATTGATGATTTCTAAACACAAATTAATGAGTTGCAATTTTAAAACTCCAACAGAAGCATTTGAGGCAGATTTAAGGGAACTTTTGACTTTTGTGGTGTTGGACCTAAACTAAGACGAAATGTGCTCAAATGAACTAATCAAGCATAAACTAACAACAAGTGTTCACTGAATAAGCCCAGGCGGTGTAAGCTTATGAACCAAACACCCCTATAATTGTTGTTTTAACAATTAAATGAGACAAACACTTTTAAACTTGCATCGATGATCAAACTCACTTTAGATAACTAAAATCTTGCTATGAGAACAAGTTTCAACAGATTATAACTACAAATGCCTTACATGCAAGAATTTGAGAAATTCACTTACAAAGATCCAAACCACAATGGCTAAATTGAAGCAGAGGCAACACCTAATACAAACCATCCAAATGACTATAATTCACCCCATTCTCATGTCACGAACCAACCCATTCCAAATCGCAACATATTTGCCCTGTTTGACTTGTTGACCAGAATCAAAATGAATGTAAACTTGAATTTGAGCTTGTAAAAAGCTATGCTAAGCTTATTTAAGCTCAATGGCCGAGAAACAAGTATTATGAGGCTTTTGAGTGTGATTTGAAATGGAAAATTTCAACGATTGGGCAGATTAAGATCAAATGTAAACATAAACTGAAATTGGTGCTTGAATTAAGTCTCAATACACTTTAACACTTTAACTTGATACAATTTAACAAGAAATTACAAGTCTTACTCTAATTTGAAAGTTTTAACATAAAAACGACATAAGTAAAAAGTAAAACTAGTAGACTATCTTTCTTGCTTCCTTTTGCTTTCTTTTATATCCAAACTCAATTCTCTCTTCACTTGAATGTATCCCACCATTCTAAGCCATTGGATGGCCTTGAATTAATCTTAACCATTCAATCGATTTTTGCGCCATTTTTTTTTTTATCCATGTGGGGTTGAGTGAGAGGTTAGGGAAGCAATAAATGCATATTGGAAGCTTGTTAAGGTGGAGGGGACATGGGAGAGTGGATTTGAGGAGGGGGGATGGGGTTTCCTGGTTTGCAGGCAAAGCAGTTGAGAAGTTGAAGACTTTGGCGGGTATGAGGATTTTGACCAGATATTGACCAGATATAATAATCCAAGGGGGGTTCACAAAATTATTTTGACAGGGGGCCAAAGGTTGGGCAGGGGTCCAAAATCAAGTGAAAGGGTTTAAAACTTCAAGGACTAATGTTGTAAGGAAAAATGTAGGGACCTAAGCTGCCAACATCTCAAAGTTGATCCAAGGGCTGAATTTGACAAGTATCAATAGTACAAGGACCAATGTTGCCATTTTCCAATTTTTCGAGGGGCCAATGCACAAATTTCAAAGTTGAAGGACTAAACTTGTAATTTTCTCAAACTTTTGACATTTTTCACCAAAGGACTAAATTTGACAAGTTTTGATTTTAAAAGGACCTTTGGTGACTTTACTTTTGAAATTATGTGCTCAGGGACTGTTTTTGACAACTTTTGAAACTTGGGGAACTAAAACTGCCAATTTTGCAAATTTGGTATGTTTTCATCGATTTTGATATTTTGCATTTAAAACACATAAAACACTGATTTGTGATATTTTGATCATTTTGATGTGTTTAGGTGTTTTCAGATGATTTTGCGGTTTATATTGTACAAAAATGATGAGTATTTAGACACTCATCAATCCCCCCCACTGAGATATTGCTAGTCCCTAGCAATGATTTGAGAAAACATAATGGATTTTAATCTCTTTACCAAAAGCCATTACTTCTGGAGTAGCCAAATGTTTGAGTTCAAGTAAGAACCATGGTACACCGATAACCATGTGATTTTGAAGCAACCACGAGCTTTCAACGGATTTGATTTTGTCTTTACAGTACCCATACGGAATAGCCAACTCTTAGATAAATTATCAATATTATCTTTGGTGAGCTGATTACCAATTATGGATTTTCCACTGCCTTTACCACAAGCCATAACCTTGCCAATGGCAAATCCACTTTTTAGGATATGGTGAGTTGAGAACCATACAAATTTGGGCAAATTGCAAGCCATATAAACGGATTTGAGAAATCTTTACCAAGAGCCGTTTGCTCCTGGATTAGCCAATCCTTTTGTTTTTTGGACAAGGCGGACTGATAATCAAATGAGTAAGTGTAGAACACTTGCTCCAAAAAAAAAATTTTGGCCAAAACGGAATTGGTATAATTATATGATAAAATTCGTTGAGAATTCCCCCCACACAGAAATGAATATGCCCTCAATATTCAAAGTACCGTGATTCCGAAACAAAGAGCGTAAAGGGAAATACTACGGCCATTATTTAGAAAGAAGATTTTTTTTAGAAACTTATATATATATAACATGTGGGCATCACCCCCTTAGGTGGTAGAAAGGGGTAAGAAGGCAGAAATATGGGTGAAAACCCATATGGCATGCTACTGTTTTTGATTCCCGAGTCGCTAGCTTTCCGACGAGTCATTGGTTCATGGGAAGCAAAGTGGAAGAAACAATCTCCATCGGACTTTCATTCAAGATGTTTGGATAAACATTGAAGTACGTGAAAGTTCCACACCGATGAGATATACATAGAACCGGCTCAAGATAATGGTACATGAAAATGCCGGGATCAAAGATAATGTCTTCATTCCCGAAGGAGTGAAGAGGAGAATCACGGGATAGGTGAAGAAGAGATAGAAAATCATGATAAACATCATGACTAACTCATCTTCATCTATAGGAGGATCCATAATTTCAGGATTATGAATCTCATCATTTAAGCTTATGTGATCAAGACAAATCTCGGGAGTGTCTAGATCAAAGTAGAATTTATCATACTCCCGTGGAGATATGATATGAGTGAGTTCATCTGAGAACTCCATGAAGGTGAATGAATCATATTCAGAATTGATATGAGTGGGTTCATTGGCGAACTCCTCAAAAGTAAATGATTCATGATCGAGGAGAGAATTATGAGAATGAGAAGTGATACTGCCACTAATCTTCTCTCCCATATTATCAAAACAGGAGGCTTTCATTTCCGGAATAGAATCATCGGAAAGAATGTCACTACCCTTAATGGGGGTAGGAGGTGAAATAGGTTTCTCTTTGAAAGCCTCGATTTTAGAAATGAGAAGCCTGACATTCAATAATGTTGCTCGAAGAGCTTCATCTTTGATTTCAGTGTCAGTAACTTCATCATTCTCTTCTTCTAAGCTAACAAGCTCAGAAGGTAAATCTTCCACATAAGCGATGTCTCCACAAGATAACGAATCATCATCAGAATCGGAGAACATCTCAACATGATCATTTTGGAGAGACAGAGGAGGAGGGATGTCACACACATGATCAAGAATTCCCTGTGACTCTCTTGGGATTGGAACAAGGTTCTCAACACTAGACTTTATGAGTTAGTCGATTCCTTTTAGAGGACAGTGTGGAGATCTCGTCCCCATAATAAGAGAGTGAGTGTGAATCTCGGGTGTGATAGATTGTTTGAGATGAAATCTCAAGCTGGCGGAATATCAACTGGCTGAGGAGTTGAGAAGTATTATCTTTAAAAGGATAAAAACTCTCCCGTCATCATACAGAGCTGCCTTGAGAAATTGGGAACGTCTTGAGTGCATGCTCTAGGATTAATAATTCTTCCCTAGATTTGCGAGCCTCTCGTTCTTCTCACTCCGGCCACAATTCTCCTATGGTTTTTCACCACTCACTTGATTCTTAAAGTTTTGAATCATATCATCAAGTGTTTGCATTGTGGTTTCAAAATCACGGAGATTTCTTGAGACAACGGCTCAGGTGGAGTTTGAACCGTATGGTTCTGTGGAGGTTGGGAATTGTCTCCGGCTCAGGTAGAGTTTGAACCGTATGGTTCTGCGGATGGTCTCCGGTTCTTGAATGGGTTCATCGGGTTAGCAATTTTGCAGTTTATATTGTACAAAAATGATGAGTATTTAGACACTCATCAAGCTTGCACGTCTTCAAAAGGTGGTGATCTCGCCTTTAAGAGGAACCTAGAGAATCACACACAAAAAAATAGAAAGATCATTTGAATTATAACCATCATTGCCAACGGCTCAATGGATCAAATTTTTGAGGCTTAACCTACATCAAGGTTAGTGTTAAGAAGAAAAGAAAAAAGGAAAAAAATATATGATGAGAAAGAAATCTCCCTTTTGTTGAAACATAAAGGAATTTTGAAGAATGAATGTGTGCATGCTCCCCCTTGACGGTTGCTCCCCCACTTGTTAAATCGTCAAGTATTTTAGGAAGGCTAAAACGAAATTATTGCAAAATTTGCAATGTTTTTGCTTTGACGAAAAACTCCCTTTATTGAGGCGTCAAGTTCTCCTAGTG
This sequence comes from Chrysanthemum makinoi, assembly GCA_910596185.1. Classification (NCBI taxonomy): domain Eukaryota; kingdom Viridiplantae; phylum Streptophyta; class Magnoliopsida; order Asterales; family Asteraceae; genus Chrysanthemum; species Chrysanthemum makinoi. The sequence goes on along the minus strand of OU343224.1, from coordinate 252,460,432 downwards.
TGTTTTGAAAATCTACAAAACAAAAGTTAGTGCAAAAATATTAGTCCTTGGGCGAGTAGGTCATATGATGCCTTGAATAAATGCTTTCGACAGGCTCCCACAGCTCGGCGTCGAAGAACCTACAAAAAAATAATGTAAAAGTTAGTCCATAAATAGGCGAGAATCCCCATACACATCAAAGTGTATATATATGAACCTACAAAGAAAGGATTAGTGTCAAAAGAAATCCTACTACGTGCATCATCATGGTTGGTTTAGAGGTTGTAAGGTTTATTCAAGGAAAAAGAAAATGTGCTTAGGGATGAGACGCATTTCATTACGAAATTCACTTGGCTTTTGACAACATAGATGTTTGTGGAGGATGGTTGAGTGACCATAAATTGTAGTGGTAGTAAGACACTTGTAGGATGTGGTTGACACACGTAGCTTGTGGTTTGAGGTTGTGATTGACACAAGTAGGATGTGGTAGAACATGAGACATACTTCATCACATAGTTCATGAACTAAACTTTGGACACGGTGATAATGATAGACATCATCATTATGACTTAGAGGTATGGAAGTTGTGGTAGACATGATGACTTTGTGAGTAGTGATAAAAGTGGAGTAAGATGGTTAGGATGATGCAAGATTAGGAATAAAAAAATGTGCGAATGAGCACAACTTGACTTGATGATGAAATCGACCATTGTCATCCTACAAGAATCCAAAAGAGTTAGTACAAAAGGAAAACATTTATACAAATGGATAAATTGTTTACATAAAATCATGAAACAAAAAGAAAGAACACGTAAAGAATCATATAAATGCCACTCATTTATAAACATATAAGAAACTGATAATCCTAAGTGTTGAACAAGTGCTTGTGTGGAAAAAGGAAATTTTAAATTATTATCTAAAGAGATAATGTACCTATTGTTCCACGGTTCCACAGGTTCCCTACATAGGGATCAGGCTACTTAATCTAGGGATCCAGCTAACGGATGAGGTGAAAAAGAGGTGATTGGGTTCTAGCAAGGTCTAGCACCTACATATCCTAAGTTACTCAGTCTATTAAGTGTCTTACATGAAGATGGACTTAAATGATCAAGAGAAAATGATTGATGATAGCTAATGATTGCCTTTTATGGAAAGAGATGGAGCTTTATGAGCACCAGTGGATGATCAAAGATGACACTAAGAAATTTAAGAGTGTTAAGTGGTGTTAAATGATCCTAGAGATCAGATGATGACTTAAGAGAGATTTGTAAAATTCCTTAAAAATCATAAGAAATTAAAAACTAGTTTTTGGCCTATTTTGAGGTAAGAATGACTAAAATCAATTTGCTAAAATTGAGAGAGATATTACACTAGGTGTTTTGAGATGAGTGGAACAATTTGTAAACATTGGAGCGGAAAGATGGTAAGTTTTGAAGTAATGATAAATCAAAAAATACTTCGAATGAAATCCTAAGTCATCCATGAGTGAATGTGAGATCAACTGTGCCTAAGAAAAGTTTAAGTTATCCTAATGTAGCATGTTTAACTAGTCCAATAAGCTCTAGAATGTTGGATTGATGCAAGGAGGCTAAAAAGGAACTTTTGTCCACCAGGATCCCACGGATCCTTCACTTGAGGGATCCGTCTAGTTACATCTAAGGGATCCGACGTCTGAGACATATTTTGTTAACAGAATAGTTGCAGAATTTTGCTCAATTTTTGAATTATGAAACAAATTGTTTCTACAGCAAGCATACATGTATACACGTTAAGCAAAGCAAGTATAGCATGTAGAGATCACATATAGGCAATCAAATGAGATCGAGCTCACAAATAACACAACGGTTTAGCAAACTTAACAAGTACTATTCAAGAAGCCTAAAACAGATTTACGGTCTAGATTAGTAAATCATTTACACTAACAATGACATACAAGGTATGTGTCTAGAAAGAAAAGAGCACATGATGGTGTTCAAGACAAAAGAGTTGTGAGGTGCTAGTTTAGGACAATCTAGTCATTACGGATGGTGATTAGCATACAATGAGCTTCGTCCATGAAGTCATGTAGCTCTTCTTTATCAAAGCAAGATAATAAACTTGATGAGGCAAGTGGTTGTGATTAATTAAAAGAAAAATTAATTTTACAACTTGTTTGATTAGTAATCCTAAGACAATGTAAAGTATTTCCATTGTAAACTTACTTTAAGAAAAAACAAATTTCTCAAGTGAAAGTGAATATGAGACTATTACTAGCGGTGCAATTCATTCTAAACCACCATTTTTATGGGCGATTCCACATACCCAACTTCTATCAAGGAAGCAATTCAACCGTTAGGTCAAATTAAGTTTCTAGTGCAATAAGTTCTCCAGTATTCATTCTCAAGTTAGGAAAATTTATATTCCTACAATGGCCTATCGAAGAGTAACAATGATGATACTTTGCTTCGCTTTTATTAATATTATACTTGAAAGTAGTTGAAACAACTAAGGTGATGAAGGTGTCAAAAAATTAAAAGTTATCCATATGGTGAGCAAAAAAAATGGTTTGGATGAGCTAGTTCAACATATGTTGTTGGAAAGCTCGAGTTTGGACTTTCGGATATGAACAATTATATTTGCGTTGCAAAATAGTTTACTTGAGTATATCGGATGAAATAATCAAGTTGTCAATCCTGCTATGAAGCTTGGAGAGCGATCATGAAAAGGAAACGGGAGAGTACATCATCATCACAAGTGTAGGTTATGATAGATGTACATTCTTTTAGAAAACGATACAAGAAATCATATAAGCACATAAAATATTTATGTTGCACACATGAAAAACCCAATCAAAAAGCCATTTGGTGTGTTATATGTTTTAAACATTTTTCAACTTATAAAACTAACATTTTTGACACAACTAGATGTTATCCCAAACACTCCTTCAAGTAGTACATTGATTAGTAGAAAATTACTAACTCGACAAGCAAGAGAACGAATAGTAAGGTAAGAAACCCACATATGTTATTCAATCAAATAAGCAAAAAAGCTATTTGAGATAAACAAATAATCAAGTAATGCAAGGAAGACAATTTATCATTTAGCATAGCATACGAAAGTTCTTTTCATCGCTTTGAGTTAAACATGTATACCAAGCTTGATTATTTTATTTTATAAACATGATCAAAACCTTAATTTCAAAACAGGAAACATTGTTATTCAAAGACAAAAACATCCGTCTCCAATTAGATCAAAAGTTTGTGCAAAAGTTATGACCGAAAAATGACTTTCTATTATAAATCAATGATTCTGTAAATTTTTATTTTGAATCAGTTTATGAAATCATTTTTAAATGAAAGTAGACTCAAATACCTTTAAAACGATAGGTGTACGACTTAACGACTTACTTAATTAGTTATGAATTTTGAAATTTAGACATGTCTTTTGTACCACGGATTCCTTGCTTGAGGATCCGTCGGTCCTTGAGTGATCCGCGGATCGACCACGAACTACAAAAATGCATGTTTTGACCCGACGAAAAGGTTTAACCTTTGTATACTTTTTAGTGAAGTTATATTTTCCATTTTTACCTTTATTCAAGCTTGATTAACAAGATATCTAACAACAAATCTTCAAAGAAAAAAACTCAACAACAAACACTTTTCATATTATGCTTGACTTCACCAAAATTTGATACAAAGACCTTACTCGTTTGAAAAACCATTTGTTTTAAAATTAGAGCCAAAGCTCGATACCAATTGTGAAAAGCGTGGGGGGTGGATACGTTTCGTTTAAAACTTATAACTTTTGTATCAAATATAGTATAAACCATTGCATTTTCTAATCTCGACGTGAGGATGCATTTAGCATTCGGCATGTAAGCAACCCTTAATATCACATAAGATTCTGCAAGATTAATAGTTCATTATAAATCAAGTTTCACCATTATTATGCAGTTTGCTTTTTTTTTTTGATCAAGCGTGTCATAATATGTAAAGTGTTAAATATAGTTTATGACTATATAAAAGACCAAGTATGTATCACAAACATAGATATCAACCACATAGAAAATAAACAATGTAATGCAAGAATAAGAGTAACGCGATAAGTAAAAGGATAGACAAACCGAGGATTTATAGTGGTTGCTTTCAAGGACACCTTCCTTGCCTACTCCACTCCCAAGTCACTACTCGAGAGTTCGTAAACACTACACGACACAACTCCTTATGGCGGAGAAGCCTTCACAACGTCACCTACTCTTTTTCCGGTACTAGGCTAACCAGGTTCTTTCCAACAAGGTGAACCACTACCACAACGTCGCGTACCCTTTATCCGGTACTAGGCTAAATACCGAGTTCCATTATAATGGAGGAACTACTACCCAACACTACACAACACCTATAACCCTAAGGAGACCAACTCCTTATTACAACACCATCAAGGATATCAATATCCTTGGATCAATCTACTCTATCTTGTACATCAAAACACACCATATCGAATGTACACCTTAGGCACCTTGTGCCCTTGGTTGAATTACTATCATTGCTATTCACTAATGCCTTCATCTTGACTCTTTTAGCATTCTTCACTAATGCCTTTGACACATCTATGACACCCGTTATGTTTTGTGGCCCAACATAACAAACCTTGTTTTTTATGGCACAAACACATAAACCATCTAGTCTAGTCATAGATATATAACATATCTATGATACCCGTTATGTTTTGTGGCCCAACATAACAAACCTTGTGTTTTATGGCACAAACACATAAACCATCTAGTCTAGTCATAGATACAAGAATATGATACTAGACAATATCCAAGACAATGTATCTAATGGATATGAAATCCTAAACTAAACATCAAGAACCCAAAGCATGATGTAATTAGTCTTCTATAAATGAATATGACAAGTTTCCCAAGCTTGTTATAGAAGATCTTTATGTGCTTGATCTTGTGATGGTGATCCAGTAGGTAAGGAAAGCAAGATCTCTAAGCTTGCTTTGGAGGATCACTCGAGGTATGCTTACAAAAATGAGAGTTAGAAGCATTATGATCATATGAGATGAGGGTGGTTTACATGTTTCCTAATGATCTAAATATCCTAGAAATGGTGGAGAGAAACTATGTGTTGAGGTGTGAGGAAATGGTAAGAAGTGGCTTGCTATTTATAGGCAAAAAGTCCAAAACCATGTTACGCCCCAAGGATCCCTGGGAGGGTCCGGCCCTGTATTCAGGAGATGCATGGGCACTATGAGGGATCCGTAGGATGCTCCCTTTTGCCCATGGGTTTTTATTCATGGGTCATGGGTATGGGTTGGTCCATGGGTATTTCATTAGATACAATGTATCTAATAGATTCAATGCATCTAGTCAAATGGGTATGGGTCTTGGGTCATAGGTGAGGTTTTACTGCATTTTATAAAGTGTTTTATAAACTATTTAACTAAACATGTTTAATGGTTTGTTAGGGTTTGATCATAAGCAACATAATAAAAATGTACGAACCGTGTTGTAGCATACAAGGACTTGAGTCGATCAGTGGTGTTGAGAGTATGTTGAGACAAAATATAATTACAAGTAACTTATACATTTTACGTTATGTATTACAAGCTACATATTTGTCATCAACAAAACAAATAAGAATGTATAGATTAAATATCGTAATATTTGCACTAAAAATCTCCCCATTTTTGTTGATGACAAAATATATGTAGCGTAATAGATTGGTAAAATGCCAAAGTTACTTGTGTGCTGTTCCTATCATTACCTTCCGTTTACTTTTCCCCCTTTTGTCGAAACAAAACGGGTGTGTCATTTGAACTTAATTTCTCCCACGAATGGCGAGTTTGCATTATCCCAAGTGAAGTTAAAATGAAAACACCTTATTCATGGGCTTTTCGGGCCCGTGTCATGTAAGCCTTGTAGGCCTTGTCCTTGTCAGAGTAGTATAAATACTACTTTTACCTTTTATAATTAACTCTCTTTTTCTTTTTCCAAAAATTCACCCATGCCACCCTTATTCTCGCTTAAAGTTTAATTAAAAAACCTCATTCGGAAATAGGGATGGATACAAGGATAAAATTGAGATATGGTAAATTAATTTTAAAATAATGGGTAAATATGTGAGTTTAATATTTAAAACTGGGTATACTTGTTACTATTTTAAGTGCGGAAATATGTAATTAGTAGTGTTTTTATGGGATATATACAAAATAATTAAGTATTAATAATAAAAACTAAAAAAAATAATAAAGTAAAATAAAGTATGATTAATTGTAAAATACAAAAGTATAAAAGTATGATTAGTTTATTATTAATAATGATTAATTGTAAAGGGTGCTATGGATCACACACCATCACTAATAACATTTTTTTTAAAACCTATATTTTACTACACACCACTTTCTTCTTACTTTGAAATCCGTGAACGGGACCCACTGACCAGCTACAACACACATCTCCACCGCCCATTCCTTTTCTCATTTCTTATTTTTTCACTCTCTAAAAAACAATAAACTCATATATACATACAAGATAAGACTGAAAGAAGACCAAAAAGCACTTCAAGAAAATATCAAATGGTTACATACTGATGCGGAGACATATACTACGTATTAGGTAGTTCCACATATTTTAATTCCAAAAGGGACACTTCAAAACTTATTTGCACAAGCTTCTTTAAGGTATCAAATACACTTGTCAATGGATCAAACTGAAAAGATCAACCACCACCAACTTCGGCAACCGCCGCCATCCGCCACCACTTCCAGTCGCTGCTCACCACCGCTGCGTCGCTCACTCCGCCACAACTACTAAAAATAAATTCTCTTCAACTTCTTGAATCCCATAAACCCGTCGTCAACCACCACCAACACTTCTTATTTTTTCCCATATCCACATGTGTATGTGTGAGTGGAGATTATTATGTGAACTATTAGATTTGTTCCCAGATCTACGCGCCAAACCACCATCGCTACCGGCTACCTCAAAAAGCCACCATCACTGACGGAGACAGCGTCGGCCGTGCCTGTGATGGCTATGATATATTGGCTGCATTGATTGAAGAGATAGAGGGGTGCCAGATTATCCTCCCGAAAAATGAATAAAATTGATGTGATCTCTCTTTCTTCCCAATTTTTCTTTAGTGTTTAGTGGTATAATTTATTTATGAAGTATAAAAAGAAATAAGTCACATTACCCTATGTGATACAGAGTAAAAGTCAAAATATGCACTGGAGTGTGATTCCTAAAAAAGTGGGGTGAGAACCCACGAAGCCATTGTAAAAACAAAAAATAATTAAATATGATAGCAATGATTGTTTAATGATTGAGTTATGTTATAAATGAAATAAATAATAATGATTATTTGTAATGATTGGTCTATGGTGGAGTGGTTTTCCTAAATTGATAGGGTAAAAACCCACAATGCCTTTAAATATAAACTACTTATTACATTATTTATCTAACATCAAGATTCAATTAATGCTCCAATTTCATGACAAGTGAGCAAATTATCAATTTCACTGCTCTTTAATAGATAATATAGATAAATATAAACTACTTATGATCTCTCTAAAATCAAGATTCAATTAATGCTCCAATTTCATGACTTCTGCACAAAGTGCTCTTTAATAGATAGTATAGACAGACTATAGATATTTACTCACAACCCTAAAACCTAATTCATCTCATAGACATTACACAATCTTTATCGTATTTATCTTCTTTAAAATAACATACACCAAAAAAAAATGTTGTTTTTTAAATTTCAATGTTTTTCTTGAACCAATCGCAAACACAAATTTGCTTTGACTTAATAGCAAAATGTATGAGCCAACCACAAACACCTCTTAAGTTTTTCTTTTTTAAAATCCTGAACCACAACCCCAAATTAAAAAACACGAACCACAAAGAGAAGGTTATTTTTTTTGTGGGTTTTGATTGCTAAGTCTTTGATAAAGTATTGGTAATATTATTTATCAAGAAAAACGTGAGTATATGTTTCAAGATCTTTAACAAGGTCTCGGGTAGGTTTTTGGTTGTTTTTCTTTCGTTTAAGATCAATGATGGGGTTTTGATAATCTAAATAGATCTTATCTTGAAATATCAAGACTTGAGATCTTTTTTTTTTCCTTGTTCTTTTTGTTTTTGTTTAAAGACAAGGATAGTAATGTGGTCCCAAATAATCACTTTTAACAACATGGATAGTACTTCAATCGTTACACAAAAAGTCACGTGTCTAACATAAGGGTTGTCGGTGCAATGGTACTTGACAAATAGTACTTTTGTTGCAATCACATTTAACGACAAGATGGATTTTGAAATTTATGAAGGACTGTTTCGAAAATAAAAGTTAACTTGAGGGACTATTTTTGTTGTAAATGAACAACGATTCTCCTCACAAAGAATTAAAAAACATTTGTGTGTGAGATATGAAATGGTTTGTGTAGATTTATATGGTGGATGCATTTATGCATTTTTAATAATCATTATTGATAGTAATGATTTTTAGCGGTTACACGTTTTTTTAATAATCATTGACCAATGTATTTATTAGTTTTGGTCATTTTATTTGATAGCAAAAGTGACACATTTCCTTCCATTTTAAGCAAGCGTGTTGTTTGAATTTTTTAAACCTTCTATTTTAGCAATGTCCCATATACATTATAAATTAGTATAAATAGTACTAAGACAATTAGTAGATGAGTTAAGGTGAAAAGTGGCACTTGAATCCATATTGTACCCACCAATACTAGAATCATGTAGAGTCATGGCACAAAACGTATGAGGCAACAAAGTTTCTTGACCGAAGCTAGTAGCAACATGAGAACCAATATGTTGTGGGGCTTGAATAGTAGACGAATGTAAACGTGTAGTACCATTCAGTCCAACAGTGGACGAATACAAACCAAACCTAGGTGGGTTATGAGGTGTGGTTGTGGGCCGATATGTGGTATCAGATGTTTGGACCAAGTTTGAAGATCGAGCTCAACCTGATGAATTGGACAAATAATACGGGGCCAATAGTTCTTGTTGGGCGTGAATTAGTGCCAGCATGTGGTCCTGCGAAATATTGTGAGTGCCAGACAAATCGAGCCCAAATTGCCCATTGGGAATAGCATTCGAACGAGGGGTATTTGACCACGGGGAGTTGTTATGAACTTGTTTATCACGTGAGGAATATGGATCATGTAAGAATCTACAGTTAGCGCCAAAGCAACAATATCCCTTATTAAATTTGTGACACGCCTTAGTTTGATGATTGTCGCAAGTATCCTTGCGACATGTAGTGTTGCTTTCGTCCAAAAGAACCGTCTGAGATGAGGAGGTAGCATTAGTGGATAAAGCGTGTGACTTTGACTTCAACCACATCTCTTCATTAGTAACTACAGACCATACCATGTTTAGATCCGGGAAAGGGTCCCGATGAGCAATGATACCCGCAAATTGTTCATATTTTTCACCTGGGCCATTAAAGCATAGGTAACAGCACATCATTGCTCAAAAGAGATCCAAGATTTGTCAAAAGCGTAGTGATAAACTCAACTTTTCTAAAGTTAGCATCTACTAAAAAGATTACAATCTGAATCATCTATAGTTCCCCCTTTAAAGCAATTGTCTTGGTGCGTTTGTTGTCAATAAAAAATTTATCAATATGATCCCAAGCATCCTTAGCAGTTTTTGGATCAGCAACAACGAGACCTTCTTGGAGAGCATCCAAAAAGGTTAAGAAAACCTATGACCTGACAATGGAGTCAGCTTTACAACCATTCAGCAGTTGGAGGGGCGACAACAGCCCCACTAGATGATTAACCTTTGATGTGTTTGACAATGATTTTAAAAAAATAACGCAAAGAGGAATAATTCAGTTGTTGTTAACAATAAGTAATTTGTCAGTAAGGGATAAAGCAGGTGGAGATGTTGGACTAGTCATGATTGATTTGATGTGAACAAAATTCGATTAAAGGATTAAAGGTAAAAAATGAGGTCAGCTGAATTTTGGGGATGGGTTAAGTGTTAGGGTTTGTGTAGGGGATTAGTATCTTTGGCTTTGATACCACATTAAGGTGAATGGTTAATTGATTTATTTTATAAGGGTGTTGATATGCACATCATTTTATTTGATAAATACATCATTTTATACAAGCTATATAGCATATCGTACAACACTGTAATGCATAAAATGTGGTGTGTGCTCGTCAAAAGAAGTGTTGTATGTATCAACCCTCATTCTATAATGTAATAATACAAAATAAATAACAATATAAGATGGGTACGCTTTCCAACACCAAATAATGGGCCTAGACAAATATAATCCACTAAGAGTCACTGGATCTCTATTAATATTTGTTAGAGATCAAAAGGTATTTGATAAGTAAGTGACCCAACAACAAAGGGGTTTAGGTTGGGCACACTGGTGACCCAGGTCACCAGGTGCCACATCAACTTTCTCTCTCTGGCGATCAGACACGACCAAGTTGCCACAGTCGATGACTGATTTTTTTTTTTTAATTCAAACATTTTAAACAACAAATTTAAAATTCAATAAAATAAAAACATTACAATATATTAAAAATTAAAACCATACGAAATACATAAATCATAAATCTTAATCTGGAATGCTCTCCGCATGCAGAATCATACGAAGGAGACCGATAACCGGCAAATTCCTCGATGCGAGCCAAACGTTCCTCGTCCAGCAGAGGCTGCCCAACAAATCTAGCAGACGAACTTGATGCACTCCCGATAGGTCCAATTGATTTTGGTGCTGATGTTGTTCGATATTTGTTGAACACCCCCCCACAACTTGTCAACAATGTCGTCGTCTTTGCGGACTTCATCCATCAAAATTTTGTCAATCAAAGCTTTTCGTTCAGGCGTAATGTCGTTGCAACTCGTGTAGTTTTCTCTCATATATTGTTTCTCTGCCCTTGCCTGCTCAAACAGATTGATAATGTTTACAATAGCGTTTTTTTGAGCCTCGTCGTCTTCTTCGCATTGATTTTTAACGTACATTTGCATACCTTCAACGAAATGCGGGAGACGGCAAGCCATAATAATCTTGTGTTGAGAAGTAGTTTGAGGTTGAATTGTGTTTGAAATTGTGTGTTTAGAATTGTATTTGAAATTGTTATTTATAGAGTGGTAAAGTTTTTTTAATTTTTTTTTTCCTTTTACATTTAAAGCAAACCAAATGGTCACTTTTTCTTTTTTTTGAAAATAACTTTGGATATCAGTTGAATTTACAACCGATGTTGGGAATTATGAAGCCTCGACCGATGTGATAACCTTTTCCCACACTCATGCCTACCGATCTTAATATCGGTCGTGCTTCCAAAAATTCCTTGACCGACCGATATTAAAGAAGCCACTGTGTCCAACTTATGTGAGAATTGTGGGTGACATAGGGGGTATACGTTATTAATTTTGATTTATAAAAAAGAATGTTTGAGAAGTGTGAAGTGAATCAGTGATGTGTACGACTTTTCTTTTAAGAATGCATAAACATAAATACAATTAAGTAAGCAGATAACAAACTTAGGGGCTGTTTGATAAAATATTATGATTTAGCGCTGAGTGAATCAACATGCTAAATGAATCAAAGACACTGAATCAATATTTGAATGAATGAAATTGTTTGATAAAACTTTGGACTTTATTTTTCTTTTATTAATTTAACATTTGAACTTTCTATTTGATAAAATTCAAGTCAAACATTTTAATTTGCAAAAATGAAAAAGAAATGCTTGATGAAACAAATGAAATGGATTATATACTATCTCATCCAAAATACAATAAGGTAAAAATATGTAAAATTCTCTTTCGTGATAAAACATAAACAAAATATTACTGTAGTTTAAAGTCTAAAACTAAAGTAATAATATTCAAATAAAACATAACAAGCAAGTGTCAGTGTGTCACGCATACTTTTTGATGAATAAATAAGAGGGGAGGGAGGGGGGCTTGGGTAGGGGATCGGGTACCTCTACCCGATCGATAACACCATTCCTTGTCCATCGGGTAGCGCAATTCGGGTAACAATTCGGGCTTTGAAGCCGATCGGTGTTTGGCCGAAAATTTTGATTATCCGAACGTTAGGGTGAGCCTAACGGCTAGTATGAATTAAAAAAAAATTACCCCCACCTTTTTAAAAACCCCCACATTCACATTTTAAAATCACAACCCATTTTTCACAAAATCATCTCAACACATCTTTCAATTTCTCATAAAATCCCAATCTTTTTATCATCAAAATGTCTTCCGATTCTTCCGAATTCGAATACGTTATTCCGTCTTCGTCCGACGATCTATCCACGAGTAGCTCGATGCAACTTATCTTAAGCGGCTAGTTTCTTGAAGACACGACGCTCTAGCTTTCAAAGCCGTAGTAGCATAGATCCATGGGAAAAGGTCTTCAAACTCTAGAGAATGATTGGTTCTTGAAACACCAAAGTACAACGTTTACTTTCAAAACAAAATCGAATGGAGAAAAGCGAAAATAGCGGGCGACATTGAAGCGAGATACCCATATTTTCAAGAACTGACGCGCGAAACAAAAAAAGTCACGGCGAAACAAAAAATCACATCGGCAGTTAGGCAACTCGCAACCGGCAATCCCCCGATGTGATGAATATTTATGAATTCTGCAAGAAGTCACGTGAAAGTCTTGATTATTTTTGTGAGGACATAGTTGCGGGGGTACCTATAGGCCGACAGCCACGACCTTGCACGCATTAGGCCATGAAGCGAGGCATCACATTGATGCTTTAGCATCGATGTAAAGCCAAATGAAAAAAATTTTGAGTTTGAAGCAATATACGAGAGGTGAATGGTGTTCCCATATTATCCTTGAGTCACCGCGTCAAATATGTGGATTTGATGCTTTTTTTGTCCCCGGGGTCAAACAACGATATCAACGTATTGAATCAGTTCTTGTATTTAAGAATGCAGTGTAAGTTCATTCCATAATGGACGCTTTTACAAAACGCGGCAATTGACAGAGAATCTATCCTAAGGTCCACATTTGTAAAGCATACCGTTCAAACCGACCCAAAGGAAAAGAGATAAGAATACAAGAGGGGGCGAGAAAGGATCGAGCGAGCTTTGGTGCTCCAAAGGAAAATGAAAAATTCCATCGACCTCTCCGAGATGCAGCGAAATTGCATAGGTTATGCGTGTGTTATTTTACAATATGGTTATAAACGCGACGGGGGAGGGAATTCACGGCATATAATGGATGATCCAGCAGTGTGAAAAATTAGCGGATTAGCGAAGTTCTCCATACCGTCTTCGATATATCACGGAGCACGTCAATACTTGCCGCATCTCGATGATTAATGGGGTTTTTTATTTTAATATAGTTTTTTAAGTATTATGTCATGTTTCTTTTTTTTAAGTATTATGTAATGTTTGTATTTTTAATGAAATTGTATGTTTTTTTTTTAATATTGTAAATGATTTTATGTATTAAAAATATATAAAAAAAAAGAAAAAAAGAAACTCGGGTACTAGGGTACCACTCCCTCCACTTAAGGTAGTGTTAGGGTAGAATTGAGTAGTTTTAAGTTGAAGGGTTTTTATTGGATAGAGGTGATGTGGCAATTCGGGTACTAAAATACCACTTTCTCCCCCCTAAAGCCACTTAAGGGATACCTTTATATCTTTTGCCATTAATTAAACTGATCCATTTAGTGTCATTTTTTTTTCCACCAAACAAGATGTCCTTTGACCGACTAGGTGGAAGGTGCTGAGGCATCCAATTCAGCAACTTTCAAACACCCCCTTAATCAACTTGAGAAACTTTATTACTAGTATTATTTACCAAAAACGTGAATGTATTATGCATAAAAAAAAAATTCGGAGGTGACCATCACAATAAACTTGACTAAAATAAGGTCAAAATGTATGTGCGCTAGCTTATTTCTTATTTTGATGGATCCATTTTGTATCACTCGGACAAGATGTTAAAAAAGAATTCAATTCCACCACTTGGTTGATGTCGTTCAGTAGTGGACTCAAGATTTTAAAAAGCGGGGGCAAAAAAATATTTGTTGATAAAATTTGTCATGAACTTTAATAAAAAGGTCATAAAAAAAATTTACACAAAAACTGATAACTTTTTATATTAAGATAGAGATTTAAGGTTTTTACATTGTTTGATATTAAGACGGGGGCAATTTGATTTTGTAATGAGATGCACTTTAATAAAATGGTCATAAAAAAAAATTTACGCTAAAAATTGATATTTTTTAGACAAACATGAAAGGCACCCCCCTAACTACTATGTCGTTTATGGTTTATCCAGTGACCGTCCCATCTCCTCACTATGTTTAAAGTCCTACCGACAAGTCGACAACTTCAATGCTATATATGGCATAAAACGAGAATATGCTACGAATATCATGTTTAAAGGATCTCCGTTTGCAAAATTTGTATAAAACACCCATTGAAATATAATTAATCTTAAATGGGTTTTCTTAACAACCACAGATGGTGTATAAGTTTTTCTTAATTAAAAACATTTTCAAATATGACCTTACTTGATATCAATACATAGCTTATTAAAACTCACTTACCTTAAATATGTTTAAATCATGTATTTATAAAAATGATTAGTTCATTTTTGAAAACGTTTTAAACTAGAAAAAGCTTAAACAACACTCATAAGGTTCTTATTAGCAAAACTTATCTATACTACTTTATAATGCATTTAGGCCTTCTAAAATTAGAAGGCTTAAAAATTCAGACTTTTTTACTTGCTTATTATGGAAAAATATTTCTACACATAAAAACACACGCTCCCTCTCTCTTCTCTCTACCCTCGCCGGCCACACTCTTCTCCATCAACCACCGCCGTCCGCCACCACCAGTGCGGCAAATTTTCCGGCGAAATCTTTTTCTTGCCGATTCGATAGATCGGTTAACCTACATCATTTATGGAGATTTTGAGCCCTCGGCTCCCACCACAGCGCCACCCACGCACCACCACCGCCGCTGTCACCACCATCTCATCACATCACAACCTCAAAACGATAAATCTGACCCTCGTGGTCATTTCTATGCAAAAAGTAAAATGAATGTAACAGCCCTCCAATTTTGAAAACCCGTCATAGATAAAACATGGCCTGAACTATTCGCTCCAACCCCTAACGAAAATAACACCACAACTCCGAATATTATATTCAAGATCTATGGAGCGTGGGTGACCTTTGGAGCGCGTGCATCAAGTAGAAGGAACCACAAGGGCTTGATCTATGAAATAGAAAAGGCGGTGTAAATGGTGGTGGCCGGACGGCGGCGCGTAGCCGGCGCGTAGAGCGGCTGCCGGCGGCAGTGGTGGCCGGATAATAAATAGAGAGAGAAAGGAGAGTTTTATGAGAGAGAAAGTTTGTGTTTATTATGAGAGGGAAGAGAGTGGTGGGGGTATATATACCCTTGGAGGGACCTAGCTTGCCAACTCCTCAAACTTTAGGGTAGACTGAAGTGAAAATATCATAGGGACCAACTAATTTATGAAGTCTTTCACAAGTATTAGCTTTGGGACGCATTTGGAGGAGTAAACGGACTCGAAAAATTACGAAACTTGCGCCATTGTTCACGAAATCATTTTTCCAATAAAAATGAGTTTACTTGACCACTTTCTCGCAAATAGAAATAATGATCAATTAGAATGTTTTAACGAGGTTATAATTGTGCCGGTACGCGTTGTGTCTAAGTTTTTACGTTTCACGAGATAGCTTTCTCGTTTTCACGTCAAATGAGCTCATGAAAGTTTGTAATGGAAAAACAGACGAATTTTCTCGGAAACGAATATCGGGAAATGTGCGAGTTCTTACATACTTCCCTCCTTAACGGAATCGCGTCCTCGCGATTTAATTCGAGTTATCCGTTTGATTTGAATTTATGGTTATTACAATATTAATTGACTATCATCGCTTGCACCATGCCAATCACAAAAACATTTCTTTGAAGTGGTTCCTTAACTCTATAGATACAGTTTCTCGATAGAAAATCATTTGTTGCCGAAATATAGTAAAAACCTAAACACCGCTGCCAATTTATTGTAAAAAATGTAATAATTTAAATACGCAATTCACCGGAAATTTAAATACGTAACATTATTGCTAGAAAAAAATATATAATGAAAAACATTAGCTCGCCACAAAACTTAGTAACAGGGTACCCGCCGCCGCATTGCGCGGGTACCCTGCTAGTCTTACATTAAGTAATCAGTAACAAACTCAAAAGGTTTTATCATAATTTGATCAAACCAAGTCTAGGCAAATGATTTGGTAATCCTTATTCTTTTAGATAAATGGAGTATTATTATATACAAAACCAATAATAACTTTTACAATAGAATAGAATTATGTAAAACGAAGAAAATTACTAGCATGGGTTAATGACGTAAATAGTGTTTATGTTGCCCGGCCATGCACTTGGATTAACATTTTTATATAATAAAGTAATTACATCATTTTGGAGCAATGTTGCAAAAATCGTGAATCGGTAGTCGGACGGTCGACCACCCTGCAGCTAGTAATCGGTCAAGTCAGGATTAATCGGTGATTAATCGGATTGACATTTCTTGCAATTTTTTGGTATTTTCGGAGACCAAACTAAAAATCTTAACCGATTTCAAGCCTGCTATGTTCCCAAACCTCAATAAAATGCCCAAAATTTTATTATGATGCTCATTGTGCGTTATAAGTGAAATATACGATCCCCAAATTAAGTAGAATACCTAAGTTATTATATTTTTTTAAAATGACCGATTTGCTCGATTCGGCCGATTTTTAACCGATTCGGCCGATTTTTGACTGCTTAGTGTCGATTTTTTTTCTAGGCTGATTTTTCGATCAATTTTTAAAAATCGACAAGGTACTCGGCCGATTAACGATTAATCGGCGATTAATTGGACGAGTTGACCGATTTTTGCAACATTGTTTCGGAGTGATTTTGTCAATTCATTCTTATTGAAAAAGCAATTGGGCCAATAAGAGAGCTCGATTTCGCCACGTAAGCAAAATTGTGTGATGTGATTGGTTAATAAAAGTCAAAATTAAATTAATTTTTGTCAAACTTTAATAAATTTTGTGGAGAAATTTGGTTGATAAAAAAACACATAAAAATATAGGTGTCAAATTTGTGAAAACAAAAACTTAAAAAAAGAGGAGGTAATTAATAAAACTTTAGTGGTTGAATTTTTAAAATTATATAGAGTTAAGTGTAATATTATAATCCTTCATATTTTTTAATAACTTTGTATTATAAACAAATACCCCCTTGTACTTTTTACCTTTTATATTTTATATCTTAAAAAATGCAATGTATATGTTGTTTTAAAATAACAACATATAAATTTGCATAAGATTATAAATATCAATTTTTTTTACTATATACGTTTAATAAGAACTCATTTATTTCATTTTTAAAAGTTTAACCTATGTGGACAAGAGTTTACATTTTAAATACGGCTAAGTTACTGATAACGGGAATATAATTATCAAATTGTAAACACGGGTTACTTTAATATAAAAATAAATATACACGATTGTACTTATAACAATGACTTATTTAATTCTAATTTATTATATAAGGATATATAGAAAAAACATTTTGTAAAAAACTTTAAGGAGTATACTTTAACTTTGTCAACGCTCATTATGTGCTATTAAACTTGCATCATGTGTACAACATAATATCAGTAGTGAAATTTAAATAACAACATCAACATTTTTGTCAGCTAAATAAAATTAAATCTTGAGTTACCTAACAGAAATTTTTACAAATATTTTACCAAATTCTAATGGATATTAATGAATAATGAAAAACTTGTGCATAAGTATTAGTTGTACTTATATCACAATTTTCATGAGCAAATTCTCATACTGAACTAAAATGTTAAAATAAATTTGATTTATGTGTAAACTTCGTGCGTGCACGAAACTTATAACTATATAATTATATGCAATTACCTTTAAAGACACAATATTCAGTATTAATACAGAATAATTTTCTTTTGTCAAAACCCCGTGCATGCACGGGTATTATAACTAGTATAAGTCAAGTTTATTTTGATGTTACATTTCTATCTTAAATGTACAGTAAAATTTCTATAAACTAATACTCGATAAATTAATAAACTCGATAAAATTAATAATGTTTCAGGTCTCAACTTGGGACCGATATAAATTTGGACCCCAATTGATAAAATAATAAGATTATAATTTTTTTGAAACCCCATTGTATATCTATTGGTCTCAACGACACTATAAATTAATTATTACGAAAAAAAAGTTTTAAGATTTTTTAAATGTCTTGAACCTCGTAACATTCATTAGTATACATTCATTAATTTCTTCAATGACTTGAATTCACAAAATGTTAATTGAAACTTGTTTTTCTAATTTATTTTTCATCTCTAACTAGTATACATTGTAATTGAACTTGGAAATTTAAAAGCAATACGTAACACCTCTTTAATTATAAATTATTAATTTATCGATATAACAATATCTATTAATAAAATATCCCAATCACAACACTATTAATTCATAAAGGTTTTACTGTATCCTTTTTCCTATTATCGTTTATAGTTTTGCCTATTTTGGTTTGGGTGCGTACCTAATGTAGTTAAAAAATACCATATCACTTAATAGCCTTTAGTTTAGGAAACATGGATTACAATCTTATAAAGAGTAGGAGAAAACCCATTTTTTAAAAGTGTAAAGGGGGGTTTAGTTTCTTTAAAGGTATGATGGGTATTGGTATGGGAATGAATTTGTAAACCCCACAAGTTTTGGTGAGTTTTGATAATGCCTACTTTTGAGGGTTTGATTCCCATTTTTTAATAATATACCTATAAATAAAACAAGTACAATAGTAATGAAAATCATTCCTTCATACCTAAAGCCTCAAACCAAATACCTTCTAAAAGACATTCTTAACCTACCACGTGTTTCACATTTTGCCCCATTACATTTTCATAGTGTCACTTTTAATTCTTATCTTTCACAACTTATCTCAATTTTAATTTAAAAAACCATCCAAAATAACAAAATTAGGTTTCAATGTCTATTTTCCTCCAATATCTACAAATTACAACCCTATTCAAAAATTCAAATTTTATCAAAAGTAGGGTTTAATTCAATTATTCAATTTGATGTGAAACGAAATTACTATAACAAATGTTGATATATAAACCCTAAACTATCATCCATTATTCATATTTTTAGTTTTTTTTTCAAGTTTTTCTCACAAAATTTCAAATAAATCACGTCTTTATGAAAACACCCATAAGGTGTTTGATGAAATATGTTAATACAAATAAGCCGTAAAAATGTTTATTTATATTTTACGATCCTCTAATGTTTTGTCGATAACAAACATAAAATCATTTTAACGAAACAAATAAAATACGTAAATTGTTTGAGCCAATAGTTTTCTAACATACTTACGTTTTCACATAAAACACTAAAACAAGTATTAGTGATTTTATGATTTAGTAATACATATGTACAACAACTAGTGTTTACATATTGGGTAAATATATACATAACGAGTATGTATTATAATGGGTAATATAAATGGGTAGAAACTTAAGTATTTGACCCATTGACCAAATACATTGAATATAGTTGGGTATAACCCAAAGTCCATGACCCATACCCATGGAGCTTGACCCATAACCCATTGCATGACATCATGCTTAAGTCATATATGGATACTATCCATGACCCATGGTTTTAATTCATGAACCATGGACTAGATGCATTGCATATTGTAGATACATTGTATCTATTTGGATACCCATGATCCATAACCCATGGCCCATAACCCAAAACCCATGGGCAAAAGGGAGTGTCCCACGGATTCCCAGTATTACACTGGACGGATCCCTCAAGTGAGGGATCCGTGAGATCCGTGGAGCAATAGTTGTTTTTCTTCTATAAATAGTAGGCCATTTCTTCCTTTTGGGTTGCCACTCCCACACATACTTTCCCCAAGTATTGTAACCTTCTAACCACAGATCCTAAAGGATCTTTCTATGTAGTTTGTCTTTTGTTTTTGTGTGATTCTCTAGGTTCCTCTTAAAGGCGATATCACCACCTCTTGAAGTCGAGCAAGTTCAAGTCCATGAGTTGCCATGCTTCGTCATCATCAAGACTACTGAGGTTCTCTTGTTGATACTTCTTTCTTCCTCCATAGAAGTGTTGTGTCCAAGCAATTAGTGAAGGATGCCGAAAGAGTCAAGACGAAAGCATTAGTGAAAGGTTCTTAACGTCCGTGTCAAAAGAATTAGTGAAGAATGCTAAAGAAGTCAAGACGGAGGCATTAGTGAAAGGTGCCAAGCGTTCGTGTCAAGGGCATTAGTGAAAGATGCCTAGGAGTCAAATCAAGTGGCATTAGTGAAGGATGTCAAGGTCGTATAATCGATGAGGTGCATCGTTATACAAATAGTGATAGTTTGTTTCCAAGGATATTGATATCCTTGATGGTGTTGTAATAAGGAGTGGGTCTCCTTTGGGGTTAGGTGTTTTGTAGTGTTGGGTAGTAGTTCCTCCTTTGTAATGCAACTCGGTACTTAGCCTTGTACCAGATAAAGGGTAGGCAACGTTGTGGTAGGTGCGGTTGAACCTTGTGAAAGAACCCGGTGGTTAGCCTAGTACCGGAAAAAGAGTAGGCGACGTTGTGAAGGCTTCTCCGCCATAAGGATTTGGTGTCGTGTAGTGATTACGAGCTCTCGAGTAGGTGACTCGGGGAGTGGAGTAGGGCAAGGAAGGTGTCCTTGTAGCCGAACCACTATAAATACTCGTGTCGTGGTTATGTGCTTCTTACTCTTTATCTTTCATTACACATTTATATATATCTATCTATCAATGTCCAACATACACATCCAAATGGATTGACATAACTCGATCTAAATATTTTTAAACGAAGTTTTAATTGGTAAAACTATTCAACCCCCCTTCTAGTTTTCCACAATTGGCATCAGAGATTCGTTACCAAGTTTCTTGGAGTATGATGTACTTTAAAAACTTGATACGATCCGTGTATGTTTGAAAACTACAAAGAAGGAAATATTTTAAAACAAATTCTTTTTCATCTATTTTGGATATTGGTAGATTATTCTAACATTTCCTTTTCAAGAAATCTTCATGCTAGGATCTCTCCAAATTCTTCATTTCTATTCAAAGAATAATGAAGTCAACTTTCAAGGAAGAACCTAAAAGTAATTACAATCTACTTATTCTAAGTACAACTTATTACTTTAAAAGCTCATGAAGTATTTTCGGTCTCATGGTCTCCATAAACCATACCAAGAGCATAAAGGTATATTTGTTTTTCATTTGCTAGCTTACATCTACATGAATACATTAATACCTTCTTTCATATTTAGACGTTCATAATTGCTAGTCTCCTTAAAGTCTCTTTTCGCCACTTTCCCGACTTACTCATCATCGGGAATAGTATTCCTTTTTTATCACGTCAAACTAACGTCGTCGTCACAAATGGATCATTGATAATTAACTTATCAAATCCCGTTGACCAAACATGTTTTTTTTAAAACCCCAAAACTATTTTTGACTTTTTGTTCCATAAGCTATGTTATAACTTATTACAAAAATAGTGCCAAACACCCTTTTTCTGTCTACAATAGCCGGATCCCTCTAGTTGTACTACCCGAATTTCTAATAATAGGGATTCAGGGGAACCGTGGGACAGAAACCAGCTATACGCCTTTCAAATCAACCCTGCTCATTTTCCCTCTCCTCACAAAACACAAAAACAACCCAAGAGCTGGTTTCATCTCCATAGGACTCCATATCCTCAAGCATCTATATCTAGAACATTATTGTAAGTAATTACACTAACATGTTCTAATTTTCATCATCCTCATCCTAGGGTTTATGGTTTCTCAATTTTTCTTAATCAATTGATAAAATTAGGTTTTCCAAAATTGATCACTAGAAAGGGTTTTCACATAACTACGATTACATTGTGCTTACAACATTGTTAATACAAATCAAAACCATAAACCTATCTCAATTTTTTTTGCCTAATTGGAATATTTTTTTTCTAGGACCAACCATGCCTAAAGCCACCCAACAAGACCACCACGATACTGTCCATTACCTCACCCGATACTATCGTAAAGAGGGCTTGTCAAAAACCGATCGCAAAGTCTTCAAAAGACTTGAAAAACGACTTATCCACGAAGGTCGTGTGGTCAAGGAATGTTTCCTTGAAAATACCGACATTCGTCAAGTCTTCTCGGCAATCAACTTTGATTGTCTTCTTGATATTCATGAACAAATTTGTCCGGTTTTCATCTTTGAATTCTACAAAAGCGTTAGGATCATTCTAAACACCGATGATAGCATTTCAATCGCCTTCATCATCAATAAACGAAACTTCACTCTACCTCTCAACACATTTGCTCAAATCCTTCGCATTCCTTGTGAAGGAATTTGTATGCACTCTCAAGATTGGGCAATATCTACTCAATCTTTTGCTCTTGATTCCAAACCAATATACCATACTCCTCTTGATGAACCCGAAACCGTTCGAGACACTATTTTCAAAGTTAGAGCCGACCAATCCCGTTTCAACCGAAACAAAGAGCTCATTCACCGTGATCCTTTTCAAATGGAACTCTTCGAAATGCACCCCATTTTTAGAAAATGGGAAGAAATTCTTAGGGAAAACGTCATTAGCTTAGTCGGTAACAAAGACCATCCAAATGCATGTCTCGTGCAAATGATCTATTGCCTTATTAACCAAAAGCCATTTAATCTCGCCTATTACATGGCGAAGAGAATGGTCGGGGTATTCAAAGTTGCCAACATGGTACTTCCGTATGGTATGCTCCTAACACGACTTCGTAAGTATGTTAGTGCATTGCAACCATCTCCTATCAACGATGATCATTTCCTTTCCGATCATGTCATGGTACCTCTTACCAAACAACCCTCTAAACGGTTAATGGTCAATGGAAGAAAACCTAAGGCTCTCCCGGACTCCTTGACAAAGAAGAAGAAGTAAATGTCAACCCCGAAGCTAACATCGACTTGGACCCCTTTGACTACTATCAACAACTTCCAACTCTTCCAAACGAGACCGCGGAATTTAAACAACTAAAGGGTATGATCCAAAACCTAGATAACTACGTCATGAAGTCGGGAAAGAGGAAAAAGAAAGGATTGACGAAAGAGACAATAGGATTATGCTTATTTTTAGACATTTGGTTTATGTATGAATGCTTATGTTTTTGTCTTAGCACACTAGTTTGTGTTAGCTTGGATATTGTCATTACTACTTTTATCTATGATATGATTTATGTGATAACATGCTTGTATTGTTGTTCTTTGGAGTAGAGTTTAATAGAAATTAGTGTATATAGTAAGGTGCAAAATCTGCATTTTTTTTTGTGATGTTTCTGATCTGCAGTTGCCGGATCCTTAAGATTATACTAGACGGATCCCTCCTTTGAGGGAACTGTGGGATCCGTGACAACAGATGAGCAGTACAGATTCCCATACATCAAAACAGCTCACTAGACCACTTCACACTAGCTAAACATAATACCTTAGAACCACCTAAGTCTTCTTCATGCATTAGAAAGCTTCACACTCACCCATAGCTAACCTAGGATCTAATTCAAAGTGCTTTTGATTTATCACTCATCAAAACTCACCATATTTCCGCTTCAATACTCACACATTGTTTCTCACATCTCAAAACACTTAGGTGGATATCTTTATCAATTTTAGGAAATTGTTTCTAGTCATCCTTATCTCAAAATGGGTCAAAAACTAGTTTTTCAATTCTTTTATTTTTTGAGTATTTTTCAAATTTTATCTCAAGTTTACATCTGATCTCTAGGATCATTTATTATGACTTGACACCATCAAAATTCCTAGTGTCATCCTTGAACACCCGTTGGTGATCATAAAGTCTCATTTTCCTTCCATAAAAGGCAATTATTAGCTACATCACTCATTGCCCTTGATCATTGAAGTACTCTTTCATTTAAGATACTTAGGAAGACTAAAACACTCAAGGAGGTATAGGTCTTAGTGTTAGGAATTTCGCAAAGTGGGTTCCTACTGATATGGTTCCTGCTGATAGACTTTATGTTTCTTCTGATAGTGTAGTTCCTACTGATAGTGGTAGTTGCTACTGATAGTAATATAGTTCCTGCGGATATGTAGTTTCCGTATAATTAGTATTTAGTTGTGATATGCATGAGATAAATTAGGAATAGATAATGCATATATTTTGAGTGTTTAGCAAGCTCCAACATTAGGGTTTCTTGTGCTATAAAAGAAACTAGCGGCTAGGTTTTAATGTACGTTTTTTGAATAGCATTCATATTGAATTAATATAGATCCATAGAGGATCAAGTTATTGGTGTTTATTGTCTTCTTGAGTATTGTATTTATTTTCCGCGTGAATACAATTCTAGTAAAGGTTCTCCATAGTTTTCTTGTGATTACACAGGTTAACTATACTCTCACAAGGCTCATAAGATCTATCTGGGACTGAACCCAACAAGTGGTATCAGAGCCTCGTGAGAATCTTTCTAAGAAGACAGTCTTTTTCTTCAAAACCTTAACAATGCCATCATCAAAACATTCAGATTCAGAAAATGATGAATAGCCTGAG
Source organism: Chrysanthemum makinoi (assembly GCA_910596185.1). Taxonomy (NCBI): domain Eukaryota; kingdom Viridiplantae; phylum Streptophyta; class Magnoliopsida; order Asterales; family Asteraceae; genus Chrysanthemum; species Chrysanthemum makinoi. The sequence goes on along the minus strand of OU343224.1, from coordinate 252,435,795 downwards.
CAAACAAACACCCAGTCCACTATTCAGCAAGTGGTCACCACCATGTCCAACACCAATGCCAAATTTCCATACCTAAAGAAGGACGAATATGACATATGGGCCATGAAGATGGAAAATTATATCTCCAACATGGATGTCAATCTTTGGAATATTGTTCTAAAGGGCAACAGTAAGAAGGCAACTGGAAGAGATGCTGATGGGAATGTGATAATACTTCCAACTACAACAAGTGATGAACATATTGCCCTTCAGAGGGAGACCAAGGCAAGGACTACCTTGCTTCAAGCTCTTCCAGATGAGCACATGAGCGACTTTTATCATCTGGATGATGCAAGAGAGATCTAGAGAGGTATAAAAGCAAGGTTTGGAGGAAACGATGAGTCCAAGAAAATGAGGAAGTCTATGCTCAAGCAAAACTTTCAAGAATTTTCAATCTCTGAAGAAGAGGGGATTCATAAGGGGTATGATAGGTTTCAGAAAATCCTCAGCCAGCTTAATCAGATGAAATCTAAACCTGACAATGAGGAATGCAATCTCAAATTCCTTCGTGCTTTACCTTCTTCCTGGAGGCAGGTTGCTCTCACTCTCAAGGCAAAGGGATGCCTTGATTATATCAGCTTTGACGACTTATACAACAAGCTGAGATCTCTTGAAATTGATATCAAGGGTCACTCTTCTTATTCTCCAACTCCAACACACTCAGCTTTTGTTAGTGCTACTAGTGCTAACACAATGGTGTCTTATGCTGAAAGTCCCACTTCTTCATCAGCAGCAACCAGAACACACACTTCTTCTACAAGAAAATCAAGGTCAAATTCTGTGATAGAGGATGTGCTTCACTCTTTTGTTGCTGAAACTGAAGACTAACAGCATTTGGTTTATGAATATTTTGAACAAGCGGATAAATGGGATTTGGAGGAGATGGACCTCAAATGGCAGATAGCCATGCTTGCGGTAAAGATCAACAGGTTTGAGCAGGGCTCTGGGAGGAAGTTTGGCTACAAGGGAAGAGAATCAGTCAGGTTTGACAGGAAGAAGATCAGGTGCTTTGAATGCAACCAACTTGGTCACTTTCCTAGAGAATGTCCAGACAAGAAGGGAGGTGACAGAAGAAGGTATAATGCATACAAGCTCAAGGAAGCTGAGGAGGTGAAACCTAAAGCCTTGTTGTCACTGGAGAACAGGATTGACTGGGATGATCATGTGAATGATGGTGAGGATGAAAAGCCTCAGGTTGGACTGATTGCTGATACTGCTGGAGAGTTTGCAATGATGGGCATCACTTCTCAGGTACAAAATTGTATATTTGGGTGTAATGCTAAATATGATGCTCTCAAAAGTGAACTTGATGATGTCAATGATAAATATAAATAATATTTTATTGCTGAAAAAGAGGGTCTTCAAGCTAATTTAGATTCAGAGGTGGCTAGACATAATCAGTGGGCAAGAACAGCTAAAAACCTAGATAAGCTGTGAAATAGCTCTATGTCTGTTAAAACTAAGATGGGGTTGGGGTTCAAGGATTTTATTAAACCTGATGAGTTTTATGACCCTAATGAATATAGTGTTTTTAATCCTGTCACTGATGAAGATGAAGATAAATATAGAAAACCTGTTAATTTTGTAAAACATGGTGCAATGCATTCAGTTCCTTCTTCCATAAATGGTATTGTTAGGCCACCCAATCCAGACTCAGAATCAGATGAATCACATATGATCTATGGTCAAAAGTCCAATGACTTGTCTGACACTGGCAGTGAATCTAATACTTTTGTCTCTTGTTCTTCCAGGACTTCAGAGACCCAATCTAAAGACTATGCCAGTTGTGATTCAAATGAAGAGTCTTCAAAGTCTGCCTCTCCCAAGCCTTTACCAGTTCACCATGCCCCAAGAGTTGCTGTTAAAGAACCTTCTTCAAAGACAGCTTCTTTTAGAAACATTTCTTGTTCTGTTGATTTTGTTAAAAACAATTATGATTTTGGTTGTGGTTTGAATAATTCTGTTTGTGATAAGACTATTCCTGTTTTGAACAAGCATTTTAAGAAGAAATCATGTTTTGTTTGTGGTAGTGCATTTCATCTTATCAAAGATTGTGATTTTTATGAGAAAAAAATGAATGTTTGTACTAATCAACAAAGATATAGATCTGTATGGAATGATGTGACCAACATTCCTCCATTTGTTCCCTCTGGAACACATGTGAGGACCAGCAGAACCAATTCTGCTGGTAGACCAGTTGCTGCTGGTAACCCAGTTGCTGCTGACAGGTCATCTTTATCTAGTTGGAAAAGAAATGTTTATAGGCCATTATACAGACCTACAAGTGCTTATTTTCAAAATGAATACAGGGCTATTGATAATGAACCATTGTATAAAAGGGGGGCAAGGTGGGATATTGCTGTTAAGCCCTCAATAGGTTGCTCTTGGACACACAATCGACCATCTTTTATGAGGGATTCCAAGAACAATAGTGGATCTCAGGCCCAAGTCAGTGATGACTTGGGTCTCCATGAATCCTAATGTTGTTGTATATTTTTATCTTGTAGGATGATCCTCTTTCTAATAAAGATTTAGGCATTGTTGATAGTGGTTGTTCTAGGAGTATAACAGGGAACATAGACAGACTCCATGACTTTGTGTCTATTCAAGGAGGTACTGTTACTTTTAGAGGAGGAGATGGTAAAATAACAGGGAAGGGAACTATTAGAACTGCCCAGCTGGACTTTGAGAATGTGTATTATGTGGAAGCATTGAGAAACTTCAATCTATTTTCTGTGTCCCAAATTTGTGACAAGAAAAACTATGTGTTGTTCACTGATACTGAATGTCTTGTTCTCTCAAAAGATTTCCAGATACCTGATGACAGTCAAGTTGTTCTGAAGGTGCCAAGGAAACATAATCTATATACATTCAATCTCAATGAAGTTCAGCCTGCTGGTGATTTAGCTTGTTTGGTGGCCAAAGCATCCTTGGATGAATCTAATAAATGGCATAGAAGGATGGCTCATGTGAATTTCAAAACAATCAACAAGCTAGCTAAACTTGGGTTAGTTAATGGACTTCCTTCCAAGGTCTTTACTAATGAGCACAACTGTGTGGCTTGTAACAAGGGAAAGTAACACAAGGCTTCCTATAAGTCCATTACTGCTGTCAGCACTATCTCTGAGCCTTTGTAGCTTCTACACATGGATCTTTTTGGTCCTACATCTATCAGAAGCATTGATCACAAATACTATTGTTTGGTGGTTACTGATGATTGTAGTAGGTATTGCTAGGCATTCTTTTTGGGGACTAAAGATGAAACATTCCAGATTCTTCAAGATTTTATTGCCCTGGTAGAGAATCAGTTGAACAAGAAGGTTAAATCCATTAGGTGTGATAATGGGACAGAGTACAAGAATGCCAAATTGATAGAGCTCTGTGCTACAAAGGGGATAAAAAGGGATTATAGCACTGCCATGACTCCACAACAAAATGGAGTTGCTGAAAGGAAAAACAGAACCCTGATTGAAGCAGCAAGATCTATGCTTGCTGATTCTAAGTTACCTACCATGTTCTGGACTGAAGCAGTTAGCACTGCTTGTTATGTATTGAACAGGTTGTTAATAACTAATCCTCACAAAAGGAAACCTTATGAACTACTGTCTGGCAAGATTCCTACCATTACCCACCTTAAGCGTTTTGGTTGTCATGTCACCATCCTTAACACCAGTGATCACTTGGGCAAGTTTGATGGGAAAGCTGATGAGGGATTTGTAGTAGGCTATTCAGCTCATAGTAAAGCTTACAGGGTATATAACATCTCCACAAAGAGGGTTGAAGAGACACTAAATCTGAGGTTTATGGAGGACAAGCCAAATGTTCAGGGATCAGGTCAAGAATGGTACTTTGATCTTGACTATTTAACTGACCATTTAGGTTATACTCGTTATAAATCTAACCTTTCTGCAGAACCACAAGATGCTCAATCTAACATTGCAGGTTCCTCAGATGATGAGTCAGATCCAGAGTGTGATGAACAACTTATACTTGTTCCATCCTTTCCTTCTAACCATTTTTCAGGTACCAAGGACTCAGCTGCTTCTGATGTTACTTCAAGTGATCTAGGATATGCAGAAGAGCTGGTGAAGCTTCAATGCCAAGAGCATGCAGCAAAGGATGATGCTGAAAAGTTTGGTTATGAATTCTCCAAAGATACAGAGGAACTCTTAAGGCAGGCTACTATTGAAGCCCGTGGGAACTTTGATGCTGCTGGTAGTGTACCTGTTCCTGCTGGTAATGTGGCTGATCCTTCTGATAATGGGTTAGTTATGGCTGATGTTGATGCTGCTGGTTGTGTTCATGTTCCTTCTGCTAGTGATGTTGTTCCTGCTGTTACCTCAAATACTCCATATGCTGACTGTTTGGAGTTTGTAGACACCCCTACCAGGTTTCCAAGTCCATCTGACTTAGCTAATTCACAACATTTCAGCTCTGAATTGGATGGCATTCATCATATGTCAAGAACAGGCATTTTTGACTCTTCTTCTTATGATGATGACTTTGGTCCCACTCTTACTAATCTGGCCACATCAGTTGATGTTAGTCCAAATGTCACTAAGAGGATTAACAGAGTTCATCCAACATCCCTAATCATTAGTGATCCAACTTCCACTGTGCAAACTAGAAGCCGGGTCAAGAAGAAAAAATTGGGTGAATCTGCTTTTCTCAGCTACATTCAGGATCAACATAGGAACAATCATATAGACTATCATCATTGTTTATTTGCTTGTTTCCTATCTCAAGTAGAACCTACCAGTGTTGCACAGGCACTGGCAGATGATGATTGGGTAGCTGCTATGCAAGAAGAGATGCAACAATTTTTGAATCAAAATGTGTGGGAGCTTGTTCAGTTGCCTCCTGGTAAGTATGCTATTGGTACTAAGTGGATTCTCAAATGTAAAAGGGATGCAAGGGGCATTGTGGTTAGAAATAAGGCTAGGTTGGTTGCTCAAGGTCACAGACAAGAAGAGGGTATTGATTATGATGAGGTTTTTGCTCCTGTTGCAAGAGTAGAGGCCATCAGACTCTTCTTGGCATTTCCTCCTACATGGGGTTCATGGTTTATCAGATGGATGTGAAAAGTGCATTTTTATATGGTGAAATTGGGGAAGAAGTGTATGTCACTCAGCCAAAGGGCTTTGTAGATCCTCACAATCCAGATATGGTCTACAAAGTGGTTAAAGCACTCTATGGACTTCATCAGGCACCTAGAGCTTGGTATGCTAGGCTCTCTTCATTCCTTCTGAAACATGGATACAAGAGAGGTGCTATTGATAAGACTCTCTTTATCAAAAAGAGCTCCAGGGATATCATTCTTGTGCAAGTATATGTGGATGACATTATCTTTGGTTCTACCAAAGAAGCTTGGTGCAGGGAATTTGAGGAGTTGATGAAAAGTGAGTTTGAGATGAGTGCAATGGGTGAGCTTACATTCTTTTTGGGCTTTCAAGTGCAGCAGAAATCAGATGGCATTTTCATTCATCAAGAGAAGTATGTGCATGACATCCTCAAGAAGTTTGATATGGAACTAGTTAGGACTGCCACTACACCCTATGAGGCTCCTAAGGCTAAGTCAAATAATGAACCGGATCCTGCTGTCAATGTCCATCTCTATAGATCAATGATTGGTTCCCTCACGTATTTGACTGCCTCTAGGCCTGACATAATGTTTGCAGTCAGTGCTTGTTCTAGGCATCAAGTCACTCCTTTGACTTCCCATTTGACTACAGTCAAGAAGATTTTCAAGTATCTCAAAGGCCAACCTAAATTGGGTCTTTGGTATCCTAGAGAATCTCCATTTGAGTTGGAAGCTTATAGTGACAGTGACTATGTTGGTGCCAACTTTGATCAAAAATCTACTACTGGGAGTTGTCAGTTCTTGGGAAGGAGATTAATTTCTTGGCAATGCAAGAAGCAGACCATAGTGGCTACATCTTCTACTGAAGCTGAATATGTTGCTGCTGCTAGTTGTTGTGGTCAGGTACTTGGGATTCAAAACCAATTATTGGATTATGGGTTCAATTTTATGAACACTAAAATCTATATAGACAACCAAAGTACAATATGCATTGTTAAAAATCCTGTTTTTCATCAAAGAACAAAGCACATAGAAATTAGACACCACTTTATGAGAGATGCTAATGAAAAACACCTTATTCAAGTGGTTAAAATTCATACAGATGAAAATGTTGCTGATTTGTTAACAAAGGCTTTTGATGGTCCAAGATTTTAATATTTGGTTGTCCATATAGGCATGATCAACCCCTGATTATTGTGTTTGGGGGGAGGATTGTGCCTAAGGGGAGGATTCTGGTTTAAGGGGAGGTTTTAAGCTGTATAGTTTTGTATATTTTGTATATTATATGTATATATTTGTGTTGTGTGTTGTGTGTTCTACTAACCATCTTACAGATCAAGTATTAAACAAACAATCAGTGGGAACAGATAACAAAAGAAAAAGGATAGAAGTCTTTTATTCATTAAAATACTGCATTCAAAGATGCATTAACATCAATACAAGACTCATTACATAACAAGCAAGACTCTACATTCCTCCAGACTCAACACTCCTCCAGACCATGACTTCAATCTTCAAGGCCTCCTCTCTGGCCTCCTGTTTCCCCACTCAGGCATCATATGATGCTCTTTTCCCTACCGTCCATCCATTCCTACACGGCTTTGCAGCCGCACCCATCACAGTGGTTCTCTTGGTGGGGTTTGATGTGGAGGGTGGGGTTTGGAACCAAGCATCCGTGGAAGAACGTACCGCAGGAGCAACATTGAGTGGCCTGAAGTTGCGTGGCTTGTAGGTTGGATCATTCACCTCATCATCAATGTCTTCATTCATGGCATTGAGTTCAGCACTGGATATTTCCAACTCCACATGAGGAGGAGGATTGGGAAGATCTTCTTCTGAAGAAGTGTAGTAAAATGGTGACCTGCTAGGAGGCTCCCTTGAGATGTAAGTCACGCTGTTGGATGCACCAGGAGGAAAGTAGTTAAGCCAGTTTGGTTCACTATCAGATGATGATAGTTCAATTGGGGTGGTTTAGAGAATTGCTCATGGTTATCTGTCCGATTTTGGTGCTTAGGGTTATGTGTTTTGTTTGTATGGTTGCTGCTGTAAGGGGTTGGTTTTATAGCCTTTATGGAATCTTAGGTCGGTAGAAGTTACGGTAAATATTGATGGTTGGAATTTGTATCGCTAAAAGTTCTGATTGGAGACTGTTAAGGCATTGTTATGGGTCAAAGATTTGATTTGATTCTCTTTTCATTGCTGCTGATATTGTAATTGTTTCTGCTGATGAGCTGAGTATTATGCTGATAGCTTTGGATTAGTAACTACGGACAAACGTTAATTGGTTTCTGCTGTTTTACTGCTTGGTTTCCGCTGGTTGACTTTTCATTGCTGCTGGTTTTGAGAAAATTTGGAATTTAATTCGGGATTTATTTAAAGTCAAAATTGGTCAAAGATTTGTTCCGAATCTGCTGTCAATTTAAACGACTATTTTGGGTAACACATTTAAATAGTCAATCAGACATATCCCACACCATAATTCCCTCTTGATTTGAATCCTGCTCATCTACAATCTTCTCACTCAATATCAAGGGCACCGCTCGATTACAAAGTGGATCACAACAAAGTTGCATTTGTGGAACATGCCAAAGGGAGTGATTTATATGACTCAATGATTGATTTCCTTCTGCGCTCCAAAATCAGGTATGCTCTCACTTTCTCTCCATCAATTGTTTATGACTCTCTTGTCAAACAATTTTGGTCCACTGCTCATGAGCGATCTCTCACTGGTTCAACCAAGGAGATTGTGGCTACCATTGATGGAGAAGAGTATGTGATAACTGAGTCCCTCATTAGGACTCGCCATACAGTTTAATGATGAAGACGGTCTCTTTGAGAACAATAGGGAAGAGATTATTTCTGGTCTAACCAGCTTAGGGTATCCTTATGATGGGAAAATAATTTGGTATAAAAATAAGTTTTGCCCTAAGTGGAGGTTTTTAGTCTATACCCTGCTTCAGTGTCTAATTCCAAAATCTGGGGGTTGGGATCAGTTTTCCAGCTCTATTGCAAATGCTATAATCTGTTTGGCCCATGGTAGAAAGTATAATTTTTCAAGATATATTTTTGATGAAATGCGTAAGAATATGAAGGATACCAAACATAAATTTCTTATGTATCCTATATTTTTACAAATGATATTAGGCATTGAAACCTCTGATAACACTCCAAGGGTCATTACTAAATTAACTGCTAAATTATTTGCAACAATGAAAACAAATTATGCTAGAGAACATAGACCCCTGCTACCCACTATGTTGTTTGGGGTCAATGTTGCTGCTGATGCCTCTACATCAGTTGCCACTGATGACCCACAACCACCACCTTCACCCCAACCTGCTGTCCAACCATCACCAACAATTGTTGCTCCTGAGGAGCCAGTGATTGCCTTCACAGGAACCAATTCCTGTTGAGACTAAGGTCAATCTTAACCAATCTTTTGTTTCACCTTCTAGTCCACTTAGACATAATTTTGAGGATGAGACCACTTTTGATGATTTTCATGTGTCTCCTCCCAGGTCCAATGAAGCTCCTAACACCTCAGGTAACCTTGTTGGTGGAGCTGAGGATCCTAATCTTCTAATAGAAATGTCTAGTTTGATTAACAGGTATGCTAAGAAGGTGGATGACTTAGAGGCTCAACTCAGAGAGACACAGAGAATGAGCTACAGGAGACCAAACAGACACTTGGTGGAGCCATGGTTAAGTTGTTGAAAAGGGTAACAAACTTAGAGGTTAGGCTCAACAACAGAAGAAACAGAGTTGTCCTTTAAGAATCAGAGGAGGAACAGGACACTGAAAGGGATAATATTGATTTGGAGGCATTACATGTGTTGACTGCTGTGTCATTAATAGAGACTCAAGTTCAGAAGGATTCTGAGGTACATGTGTTTCAAATAAGGAGGTCTAGAAAGAGGAGCTACTTAAATCTAAAGGACCTTAAGACTAGTGAGGATTTTTCAGTTGCTGCTCATATAGGTGTTCCTTCTGATGGTATAGATGGTTCTGATGATAGGACTGTATCTGCTGTTACTCCATCTGTTGCTTCTGAGACTCCAGCATCTCTTCTTAATGATCCTAAAGTTCCCTTTGACGATGTTCAGGCAGGAGTATCTTCAATTGATAAAAGAAAGGCTAAAGTGATTGAAGAGGAAGTGGATCTTGGTGTTGATAAGGCTGAACAGGAAAGACTATTCAAGCTTCATGAAATTTCCATGCGTGACAGAGTAGTAGCAGAACAAGCTCAAGCCACCTTTAATGCATAATTTTCAGCCCAGACAGCTCCTAAGATCACATCTGAGAGAATGAAAGAATTAGATGATCTTACTTTGAATTTCACTGATGACACATGGAATTCAATTGTGACTGGAGCTTCTTCTGACATGTCTCTTGCTCGATCCATATTAGGAGGTGCTTTTGACTCAGAAAACTTTGTTGCTGACCTGAAGGAATTGGCCAATAGGAGAAAGAAAGCTGATGCAGAAAGAAAAGATAAAGCAAGAAAGGACAGACCTCCTACTCAAGCTCAACAGAGATTACATATGAGGGAGATTGTTAAAAATATGAGTTCTACAGTTTACTCCACTGGATGGAGTATGGCATATGTGAAAACTTTTCCTGATGATGCGTTGGTGATGGAATATAACAAGATTCTAGATAGGTTGAAAAAGGATGGTATTAATCCTTTTCAAAGAATGAAGAGACATCAGCCATCTTTGGAAGGACCTGAGATCAAGAGATTGCGGTTTAATGATTCTTCTGATGGTAGTATTTCTGCTGAAGAGCCTGCTAAGGAGTACTCTCCACCTCTTGAGACACCTGCTTATACCTCTCAGGGTGTTCCCCATGAAGGTGTTCCTTCTACTATACCTTCTATTGAGACAAAGAATGTTTCTGCTGAAGAAATTGGTGAGGTTTCTTCTGAGCCTCAAGTGGTTTCCACTGCTATTGCGATTCCTTCTCCAACTTCCAAAGTGCCTGCTTCAGATATTCCAGAGTCTAATGTATCTTCTCCTTCCTCCACACCTGGTGGTAGAAATAAAATTATTGCTAAGAAAAAGAGGTCTAGGCCACTTGATCTTCAAGCCTCATAGCATTCCTTCATCAAAGATTTTGAGGAGGATGATTTAGATGAGGAGGTAGTGGTTTGGTCTAGGCTGGATAGATGGGAACTTACACCAACAGGACTTGGTGGTCTATGATATTTCAACTCTGTTCATAGGCAGGATGGCTTAGTTAGGCACTTTACATTTCTGATAGAGATTCTAAATTTTTTGGATAGGGATGAACTCTTTAGGTTGTATGGTATGGTCTCTGCATATTTTGAGTCTCATGATGCTCCTGATGCTGGGTTGTTCTTGCTTGGGGATCTTCAAGTTTTGTTTGATTCAGTATCTCAGGATGGCAAAGGTTTTAGAGTTTGGGAAGGTCAACATGAATGGAAGGTTTATCAGTGGACATTTTATCATTTATCCACTGTTCATGTGGTGCAGACATGGGAGGGAGTGTATTTCTACATGTTTTCTGATTTGAGTTATCCACTCTCTGTGAGGCTAATGGAGCAAATTCTATCCAATAAGTTGGTATTCTCTACTGCTTCAGTTGCCAATGATATGGAAAATGCAGAGCAGTTAGTTAAACGCATTAAGGATAAGCTTATTGAGGACTCTGCTGATACATCTGCATAACCTTGGTATTTAATTATTGTATATATTTATGTTATTTTCTATTATTTTATTTCTTATTTAGTGTTTTAAAAAAAACCTTGTATATATCTTGTATGTCTTATAACTTTCATCTTTGAGGATCATGTTGTACATTTGGGTTTCATATATGGTTTTTAACTCACCATGTCCTTAGTGACAAAGGGTTAACTTACTCTGGGGGTACAACTCTAGTAAGTATTCTAAAATTTGTTGATAGTTGCTGATTTACTAAAAATCAGAGGGTTATCAATGTACCCTGGTCTCACACACCAAATATTGGCTACTCCATGAGCAAACGAATCTGGTAAAGAGATATCAAATCCGTTGGATGGTTGACAACTTGCCAATAAGTTGTATGGTGATCAACTCACCATGTCCTCATAGATGAAGAGTTGGCTAGCCCACAAGTTCATGGCTTGTGGTAAAGGCAGTGGAACACCATGGCTAGTCCTGAGTTAAACGGCTTCAGGTAAAGACAAGTCAAATCCGTTGATGGCTGTGATGGTTTGCCAAAAATCATTAGGGTACTCCAACACACCATTGATTCATGTTCTAAGTGTTGGACTGGTTACTAGTTCACCAGGGTGATGCCATGATTCCACTCAAGAACTAGTTATCCCAAGAGTGAGTAGCTACTTGGTAAAGGCTCATCAAACCTACTCAATTCTGCTTTGTTGGTGGTTCCCGATGTGTTGATCTAGGATTCTTGCTGATGCAATTTTGGTCTTCATTATCGCTCGTGGTTCTAGGTGTTCTGCTGGATGCTAATCTTGCTTCAGTTGGTGTTTTTGGTCAATCCTCTTGCACGTTCAAGATCTATCTGGAAACTTGAAGTTAACTAAGTCAAATTCAAGTTTAGGGGAGGATTGTTAGGAATTTTGTAAAGTGGGTTCCTACTGATATGGTTCCTGCTGATAGACTTTATGTTTCTTCTGATAGTGTAGTTCCTACGGATAGTGGTAGTTGCTACTGATAGTTATGTAGTTCCTGCGGATATGTAGTTTCCATATATTTAGTATTTAGTTGTGATATTCATGAGATAAATTAGGAATAGATAATGCATATCTTTTGAGTGTTTAGCAAGCTGCAACATTAGGGTTTCTTGTGCTATAAAAGAAACTAGCGGCTAGGTTTTAATGTACGTTTTTTGAATAGCATTCATAGTGAATTAATATAGATCTATAGAGGATCAAGTTATTGGTGTTTATTGTCTTCTTGAGTATTGTATTTATTTTCCGCGTGAATACAATTCTAGTAAAGGTTCTCCATAGTTTTCTTGTGATTACACAGGTTAACTATACTCTCTCAAGGCTCATAAGATCTATCTGGTACTGAACCCAACAATTAGACTTCACAAACATCATCTTTCCTTTTCTTTGCTGCTGATAGCCGGATCCCTAGGATTAGCCTAGACGGATCCCTCAAAGGAGGGAACCGTGGGATCTGGGTGACAGATTCATGTCAAGTATAGCTTAAACAATCATTTCAAGCTCATCTTGCTAACTTGAACACTCCATCTCATCTTAATTGAATCCCTAGATCTATACAATTCTGAAGTTGACTCTTGTGCATGCTAATTATCACATTCCAAAGGATCTTAGTCGCTTAAGTCTTGAATGCACTTGCCAAATCCTTCCCTTTATAAGTCATCTTGTTAGAATCCCTTAGTCATCAAACACAACATAATTCTCAGCAATTAGAAACATTTTCTTTAGTCATTTCATCATGAGGAAAGCTCCTAGTGCTAACTCATCCACCCAAGAACCACCCAAGAAAATTGCGCGTGTTGTACACGAAATTTCTTCAACCGAATCATCTCCGATTAAACCCACAAATGCTAGGATTTCCCCTCCACCAACTCAACCAATCAAACCAATCCCCAAGAGGATTGTTCCCACAAAAATATCATCACCAAACTCTACAATTCTTACTAAAATAAAAAAACCCTTTTCAACCCAACCAACATCATTGGTGCCTAGAGCCATATCATTTACCACCTCACAATCATCTCCACATTCCTACAACTTAGAGGACTTACCCCTAGGTCATCTCATCCTCCACCATTACCGACACACTCTTCACTAGAGAGGATTGTACAACAAAACCAAGGTGTTGAATCAACACTTGCACCGATGTCCATTTCCCCATTTCCCTCTAATGGTCCATTGATGACTTCAATTGTATCAAATACGAAATAAGCGAGAGAATTACAAATCAACCGTTTTGGAAAAAAGATCGATAAGCAAAACCCGCGAATACTCGATAAGTGATACCGGGCAAGTGATTTCCCCGGGTCGTGTCCCAACGAGGTGTGAAATTGACGGTTTCGATGAGTTTCGTGATAAGGACTTGAATTGGTTAAACGAATTTTTGGAATTGCGATTACGTATTCTACAAAATAAAGAACGGAAATGAAAATAAAGCACGTAAAACAAAGTAAACACTAAATAGACTACTACTAAGCGTAAGAAACAATAAAGCAAAGCTAAATTACATCCTAAGGTGCTAAAATGCAAAAACGCGTAAACTAGGAGCACACCTTAGAGCCAAAACGTAAAACTTTTGCAATTTAAGGGCTCGGGTGTGATATCAATTTTCCTACGCTCTAATTGACTAAAAATAATTTTAGAAAAAAACGAATTTTTCGACTTTTATTTTATTTATTACTTAATTAAAACTATTTTAAACTAATTAGTTAATTAAAAATACTAAAAATTTTTAGAAAATACTACTAAACTTACATAAAATACTTTGAATAAAACTAAATCTAATAAATTAAAAATTTACTAACTGCTCTTTTAAAATAAGTTGTAAAAAAAAAAGCAAGCTTAAAATGCTTAAAATAACAAACTGACTACAAAACTACTTCAAGTATTTACTATGGAAGATTATGACATGAAACAACTTGTAGGGGAGTTGGTAATGCACTTGCTTGTTCGTTCTACTTTGCCGCAGCACGCAGGTTCAAATCCATGCCGTCAGGCGTTTTGTTACCTTTTTTAAACTTGAAAATCGATTGAAATAAGACTTTTGACAAAAGAGTTAAACTTTGAAAGCTAAATTTAAGCTTGACTTTTATGGACAGAAAGCAGGAATTAAAAAATGGATGGACAGCTTGGAATAATGGGTGCCAAAGGAACATAAAAAAAAAAAAATACTATAACAAGCTACTTAATTAAGCACCTAATCTACATCACCTAAATGGCCCTAAGGGGGACCCAAACTAAGCAATACATAAGCATAATAAGCTCAAATTTCCATTAAAGGGTACTCACGACAACAGGGGAGTTAACACGACCTATGGGGCATGTTTAGGAGTCAAAAATAAGCAACTAGAGTGGTTCCAAAATACCAAATAAGCTACGACATTCACTGCTCTTACACCTAACTTACTAAATGCATCAAAATCTAATCCTAGATCTAACTTCAAGTTCACTAAATCTAATCTAAAAGAGGGCCTGGGTCATTGCTTGTTTGAAATAGCAAAAGAACAAAAAAAAATAATTTTTGATTCTTTCCTAAGGCTTGTTTTGCACACAAAATCAAATGGCTTAACTTAAAAGTTACTCTAAACTTTCCTAACGCAAGACTCAAAGTGGGTCAAAAATGAATTTTGACCCACCAACCAAGCTTATCCAAACACACCTTTAGGCAGAAAAGGTAAAAAAAAAAAAAAAAAAAACTATGAAAGCTTGAAAATTCTTAGATCCTACTGTGAACACATTCAAACACGAACCAATTCTTCAAATCATGAACAAAAAGTTAAACATACTCAAGAGAACAATAGCAGATTTCACAAATATGAACATAAAATTAAGGCTGTTGGAATTAAATCAGAATTTAAATTGCATTAAGAAAAAATTACAATAAAAAGTAAATGACAATGAAATTAAAGTGGGACTAGAACCTTGAAATCCTAGACAAGTTTTAGAATAATCCTACATGTCTATTTATACAAAAAAGAAAAATATGTCTTTCATCTTCTCTTTCTTCATGTGTTTGTTTGCTGAGACAAAACAGCCAAATATGCAATTTGTGCTTTCTTGAGCTTCTCACAGCCATTGAATGATGTCTTGGAGATTCACTTGAGTTCACAGCCATCCATTTTACCTTTTGCACCTTGGATTGCCAAGTTGGCATGGAGTCTCGTGACTCTTTTCTTGGGGAAGGAGATAGGGACTTGGGAGTATGGGAAAGTGATGGAGAGAGTGACAGGAGGAGGGGGGACATTTAGGCGGCATTTTTAGGTTTTGGTTCCTGGTTTTATTTTGTGGATTTTATGGGTTGTGGGTTAGGGAAATGGGTAAAAAACGTTTTTATGGGTGGAATGGTTTAAGGGTTGAAAGATTTATTTA
Organism: Chrysanthemum makinoi; assembly: GCA_910596185.1. NCBI lineage: Eukaryota > Viridiplantae > Streptophyta > Magnoliopsida > Asterales > Asteraceae > Chrysanthemum > Chrysanthemum makinoi. Next base: position 252,420,616 of record OU343224.1, on the reverse strand, counting down.
ACTAAAAAGGTTTAAATGTAAAATGTATTTTTTTTTTGGTTTTTAAGTTTTGTGTTTTTTTTTTTTTTTTTTGAAACTAAAAATTGTGGTTCAAGGTTTGGTTATGAGACGGTTTTCCCAAACTCACTCCAACAACGGTCCGAAGTTTTCCATTGATCAACGATCGTAGAAAATCACATCCGGACACCTTCTCAGAATTTTTTTTATTTTTGCTCGTTTTCGCCGCTCAGTTTTAATCCTTTGTACCTGCAAGACAAAAACACACCGAGGATATTTTTAACATATTTTGATCATATTTGAGTGTTTTTAGTCGTTTTTGTGGACATAGATGGTAAAATGATGAGTGAATAAGCACTCATCAAATTCCCCCACACTAAGCAATTGCTAGTCCCTAGCAATCTTTTGAGAAAACTTAATGGATTTGAATCTCTTTACCAAAAGCCATTACTTCTTGAGTAGCCAAATGTTTCAGTTCAAGTAAGAACTATGGTACACCGATAACCATATGATTTTGAGCAAACCACCAACTTTCAACGGTTTTGATTTGTCTTTGAAGCCGTCGTTGCTTCGGACTAGCCAACTCTTAGATAAAATATCTTTGGTGAGTCGATTACCAATTATGGTTTTCCAACTGACTTTACCACAAGCCATAAACTTGCGGGCTAGCCAACTCTTCACTAATTAAAGATATGGTGAGCTGAACACCATACAATTTTGGGCAAATTGCAAGCCGTCAACGGATTTGAGATATCTTTACCAAGAGCCGCTTGCTCATGGATTAGCCAATCCTTTTGTTTATTAGACATGGATCGATAACCAAAAAAAAAAAATTTGGCCAAAAATGGGGAATTGGGTGGTATAATTACATGATAAAATTCGTGAGAATTCCCCCCACACTAGAAATGAATATTGCTCTCAATATTCAAAGTACCTACGTTATGCCGAAACATAGAACGTAAAAGGGAAATACTACGGCCATTATTTGATTTTTTTTTTTTTTAGAAAACTTTATATACAACAGTGGGGGGCAACTCCCCACACTAGGGTGGTAGAAAGTAGAAAGAAGTCAGAAATATGGGTGAAAACCCATATAGTGTGCTACTGTTTTTGTTAACCGAGTAGCTAGCTTGACTCGACCCCGAATTCATTGGTCCATGGGGGAGCAAGTGGAATAGAAAATCTCCATCGGACTTTCATTCAAATGGTTTGGATAAACATTGAATGTTCTGAAAGTTCCACTCCGATGAGATATAGTCGGCTCAAAAGAATGAGAAATGCCGGGGTCAAAGATGGTATCTTCACTCCAGTAAGAGTGAAGGAAAGGAGAAGAAATGGGAGGAGGAGGCAGTGTGTCAATGGATTGACAACGGGTGGGATGGGTGAGCAAAAGATTGGATTGAGGAACATTAAGGGAATGTTCATAAATCTTATCCACCACTGAAGCAATGAAAACATCCGTATCGGGCTTAGAAGAGGTTCCATCATCCGGCGGTTTAGCAGGCGGACGAGTGGATGATGGACCTAAGCCATAATCGTCACTCTGAAAACCCGAAGGTATCGAGTCATCCTGAGAAAGAAAGTCGACCTCTTCCATAAGAGTGTCACTCGACGAATTATCAGAAGACCAATTGTAAAGAAGATTTTCTAATTCGGTAAGGTCGGCTTCAAAGTCGAAGTGAGCATCATCATCTCCTGGTGGAGAATGATCAATGATCAGCGAGCGAAGTTCATCGGTGAACTCCTCGAGAAGGTCCAACGTCAAGTGGGATTGCCACTATTCTTTCTTCTGTAAAGATGGAGATGTAACGAGGTTCTCCATGTAAAGGTCACTATCCTCATTCTGAATATCAAAGATTTGGTTATCCGAAACAAGAGTGAATTCAGAATCAAAGTCATACAGAGGATTAGTGAATGCCGTAGCGAATGGTTTCTCGGACACAAAAAGAATATCTTCATCATCAGCCAAAATCGTGTCCATATCAAGATCATCGGGATCAACATCTCTCACTTCTTCCAAGCTGACGAGCTCAAAAGGAATTTCCTCAACATACTCGATGTCTCCACATGATAAAGAATCATCAAACGACGTATAATCATTTTCAGACTCGGAGATCATCTCAACAGACTCTTTTGGAGTGGGAGAAGAATCATCATCGAGAGGCTCATCACACATATCACCAGAGATAACCTCGGATTCACTTGGGGTTGGGACAAGGCTCTCAACACTAGACGGTTCCGTTTCCGGAATAGTGCTAAGATGCTCGTCCCCCATTAAAAGGTTATCCGAAGGTTCTATGGTGGATAGGCAATATGAGGGCGGAGAGTGGACATGTGCGGTACTTTGTGGGCTTGAAATATGCACCTTGTCCTTTGTCATCTCCCAATCTTCCTCATCCTCGTCATCTAGACGGCAAGCTTCGTTAAATAGAAAACGCTGAGCGCGCCGCTAAATAGGAGAAGCTTTTGAGCTGCTCGCTCATCGGCTAGATATCTTCGCTTGCAGCGCAGCTTGTTCCTCGGAAAGTTCCTCAAGAATCATATGAGGAAATGGATCAATGACGGGAAGTTGTGGGGTTGGAAATTGTCAAAACAAGGAGTGTTATAACAAGGGTCATGCCCATAGTTTTGATTCCATGATTGACATTGATATTCATCATGAGGACCCCCACACTTAGCACAATGAGGGTATTGGGGAGAGAAACTTTGAAATGATGAATCATTGAAATCTTGATAGTACGGTTGTGGCTCGAATGAATTTTGTGGAGGGTAGTTGAAATTGTGTTGAGGATAATTGAAAGAGTTCGGGTTAGTGAATGAATTCTCGGCACAAATCGAACAACATCCATCAATGAGATAGGTTCCACACCACTCGCACATACATTTGTAACAACGGAAACCTTTCGGTAACATGTCTCCACAACCGTAGCAATACTCTTGATCGAACGAAGGTATCTCGGGTACGGGAGTAGGAATCGAGGGCTCAACAACATCACAAATGGTAGGTAAAACGGTATTTCCCGAAATTGAATCTTGACGAAGTTCATTCAAGCAATTTTGAAGTATGTTCATGATTTCTTCTGAAAAAGGTTTTGAAGATTCCGGAGGTGGGACAAGTGGTGTGCTCTCGTGAGCTAGCAATTTCCACCACTTCCGTTTGGTCTCCTGTTCTTGCTCTTTCTCTTAACCTTAATCAGTAATCGCGAAAGATTTGGATCAAATCTAGACGGTTTAGGTTCAGAAACAATAGAACAAATCTCGGGTTGTGGCTGGTGGTCGGAAAAACTTGGAGAATCATCGCGAGAGTTTTTATCGGATAATTCGCACCAATAGCAATATTTGCTTGCACCATCCCTACCACATCGCTTACATACACATTCATGATTGAGACAATAAACTTGATCCTCTTCCATACGGCTTTTGTAAAGGAAAACAACGACGATAATCGATCGCCGCCATGAGAATTAAACATGTAGAGGGTTAAAGAAATAGAATTGAGTGATCGAGAGGATACGAAGGATAGAATTAAACGGCAAAAGAGGATAAGAGAAATAGAATCAACGATAAGAGGAATGAGAAGAATATTTTTGTATTTTTGGATTTTATGAAAAACGGTAACTTCACGAGGAAGGATCTTCAAGTCACTAATCGCAAAAACTTCACGATATTGTCGCAACACACCTCCCCGGCAGCGGCGCCAAAATTTTGATGACTTCAATTGTTATACAAAAATATCAAATACGAAATAAGCGAGAGAATTACAAATCAACCGTTTTGGAAAAAAGATCGATAAGCAAAACCCGCGAATACTCGATAAGTGATACCGGGCAAGTGATTTCCCCGGGTCGTGTCCCAACGAGGTGTGAAATTGACGGTTTCGATGAGTTTCGTGATTAGGACTTGAATTGGTTAAACTAATATTTTGGAATTGCGATTACGTATTCTACAAAATAAAGAACGAAAATGAAAATAAAGCACGTAAAACAAAGTAAACACTAAATAGACTACTACTAAGCGTAAGAAACAATAAAGCAAAGCTAAATTACATCCTAAGGTGCTAAAATGCAAAACGCAGAAACCGAGGAGCACACCGAGCCAAAAACGTAAAACTTTGCAATTTAAGGGCTACGGGTGTGATATCAATTTTCCTACGTTCTAATTGACTAAAAATAATTTTAGAAAAAACGGAATTTTTCGACTTTTATTTTATTTATTACTTAATTAAAAACTATTTTAAACTAATTAGTTAATTAAAAATACTAAAAATTTTTAGAAAATACTACTAAACTTACATAAAATACTTTGAATAAAACTAAATCTAATAAATTAAAAATTTACTAACTGCTCTTTTAAAATAAGTTGTAAAAAAAAAAGCAAGCTTAAAATGCTTAAAATAACAAACTGACTACAAAACTACTTCAAGTATTTACTATGGAAGATTATGACATGAAACAACTTGTAGGGGAGTTGGTAATGCACTTGCTGGTTCAGTTTTCTAGCACCGTGAGCACGAGTTCAAATCGTCAATGTTTTTGTTACCTTTTTTTTTTTTTTTTTTTAAAACTTGAAAATCGATTGAAATAAGACTTTGACAAAAGAGTTAAACTTTGAAAGCTAAATTTAAGTCGTAAGCGACATGTTTTATGGACGGCAGCAGTGAATTAAAAATGGATGGACAGTTAGGAATAATGGGCTGCCAAAGGAACATAAAAAAAAATACTATAACAAGCTACTTAATTAAGCACCTAATCTACATCACCTAAATGGCCCTAAGGGGGACCCAAACTAAGCAATACATAAGCATAATAAGCTCAAATTTCCATTAAAGGGCCAGCAGACAAAGTGGAGTTAACACGCCTATGGGGCATGTTTAAGAGTCAAAAATAAGCAACTAGAGTGGTTCCAAAATACCAAATAAGCTACGACATTCACTGCTCTTACACCTAACTTACTAAATGCATCAAAATCTAATCCTAGATCTAACTTCAAGTTCACTAAATCTAATCTAAAAGAGGGCCAGTGGGCTGCTGTTTCAGAATAGCAAAAGAACAAAAAAAATAATTTTTGATTCTTTCCTAAGGCTTGTTTTGCACACAAAATCAAATGGCGAACTTAAAAGTTACTCTAAACTTTCCTAACGCAAGACTCAAAGTGGGTCAAAAATGAATTTTGACCCACCAACCAAGCTTATCCAAACACACCTTTAGTAAAAAGGTAAAAAAAAAAAAACTATGAAAGCTTGAAAATTCTAGATCCTACTGTGAACACATTCAAACACCTAACCAATTCTTCAAATCATGAACAAAAAGTTAAACATACTCAAGAGAACAATAGCAGATTTCACAAATATGAACATAAAATTAAGGCTGCTGGAATTAAATCAGAATTTAAATTGCATTAAGAAAAAATTACAATAAAAATTAAATGACAATGAAATTAAAGTGGGACTAGAACCTTGAAATCCTAGACAAGTTTTACAATAATCCTACATGTCCATTTATACAAAAAAAAAATCTGTCTTTCATCTTCTCTTTCTTCATGTGTTTGTTTGCTGAGACAAAACAGCCAAATATGCAATTTGTGCTTTCTTGAGCTTCTCACAGCCATTGAATGATGTCTTGGAGATTCACTTGAGTTCACAGCCATCCATTTTACCTTTTGCACCTTGGATTGCCAAGTTGGCATGGAGTCTCGTGACTCTTTTCTTGGGGAAGGAGATAGGGACTTGGGAGTATGGGAAAGTGATGGAGAGAGTGACAGGAGGAGGGGGGACATTTAGGCGGCATTTTTAGGTTTTGGTTCCTGGTTTTATTTTGTGGATTTTATGGGTTGTGGGTTAGGGAAATGGGTAAAAAACGTTTTTATGGGTGGAATGGTTTAAGGGTTGAAAGATTTATTTAACTAAAAAGGTTTAAATGTAAAATGTATTTTTTTTTTGGTTTTTAAGTTTTGTGTATTTTTTTTGAAACTAAAAATTGTGGTTCAAGGTTTGGTTATGAGACGGTTTTCCCAAACTCACTCCAACAACGTGTCCGAGTTTTCCATTGATCAACGATCGTAGAAAATCACATCGACACCGACCTCACAATTTTTTATTTTTGCTCGTTTTAACGAGCTTTTCAATCCTTTTGTACCTGCAAGACAAAAAACACACTCCGAGGATATTTTTAACATATTTTGATCATATTTGAGTGTTTTTAGTCGTTTTTGTGGACATAGATGGGTAAAAATGATGAGTGAATAAGCACTCATCATCCATTTTGGATTATGAGGAGAAATCAAAGTCAACCACCCGACCACATGGAAGTTGACACTTCACTACCTCCACCATCAACCCTTGTTGAGCCACCATTTAATGTGCCTCCACCAATCCCTCCTTCATTTGAGGATCCCCAACCCTCTTCACTTGAACCTCCACATCAAGTCGCTCCATCTTTACCACCACCTTCTCAAAACCATGACAATGATTGCTATCATTGTCAACATGTTGAAGGGTTGATACATGAACTACGTGAGGAGCAACGTTTCATGTTTTATCACCTCCTCGAACGTTTCGATGAGATCAACAAACCCAAACAACCATGAGCCTAAGGATTAAAATGGTGTCCTAGTCTCAAACTTAACTTAGATCGTTTAGGAATCCTATTTCACGTTTAATCATCTTCTTGAAAGATTTGACCAAATCAACAAGTCTACTCATCCTTAGACTCAAGCACATTGTTGCTTCTTAAGTTTTGGTCACTTATTAGTAGAATATGTATTACATGGCTAAATCATTCTCTTAGTTTTTAGAGATTTGTAGATCATCTCTTATGTTTTATTGAATGATAATTATATGCCATATTTCCTTGACTATATGTTTGTTGCTTGAATACATATCTCACTTTGATGTTAACATTATTTGTTACATCACCTTTGCTGAATTCTACTATCTGATAGACGGATCCCTGAGATTTGCCTAGACGGATCCCTACAAGGAGGGAACCGTGAGATCCGTGCAACAGAAGACCAATTTTATACTAACTTGAGTCTTATTTGCAGGAAATTATGCACTATATACTTGCTTTCTAACATTTGTTTTATAGATTTTCAAAATACACATGAAGACTTTGACACCCTAAGCTAGGGGGAGTTTTGTGTAAAACCATACATTGCAAAACCATTTGCAATTTAATCCTCATATGGATTACATTTCGTTACATCTCCTTGCAAAGTTGCAATCATCAAGGGGGAGCATTATCGTCACTAAAACGAAACAATTTGCAAACATAGTTGCAACGCATTAGCTTAGTAGTTTTTATTTACTTGACGCCCTTACAAAGGGATGGACTCGTCAAGGGGGAGTTAAGACGAGAACTCTTCCCGTCACTTGCTCTATATATTTTTTTTCTTTTACATGTTTTTCTTAAAACATTGTGTTAGTTTCTTTTCGACGCTCTATTTGTTTCGACAAAAAGGGGGGAGAAGAGAGTAAAAACTCCAATTCGAACTTTTACGAATTTTAGTTTTTCCTTAAAATAATTTTATGTTTTTTCATCAACAAAAAGGGGGAGATTGTTAATACAAATAAGCCGTAAAAACGTTTATTATATTTTACGATCTTCTAATGTTTTGTCGATAACAAACATAAAATCATTTTAACGAAACAAATAAAATACGTAAATGGTTTGAGCCAATAGTTTTCTAACACACTTACGTTTTCACATAAAACACTAAAACAAGTATAAGTGATTTTATGATTTAGTAATACATATGTACAACAACTAGTGTTTACATATTGGGTAAATATATACATAACGAGTATGTATTATAATGGGTAATATAAATGGGTAGAAACTTAAGTATTTGACTCATTGACCAAATACATTGAATATAGTTGGGTATAACCCAAAGTCCATGACCCATACCCATGGAGCTTGCCCATAACCCATTGCATGACATCATGCTTAAGTCATATATGGATACTATCTGTGACCTATGGTTTTAATCCAGGAACCATGGACTAGATGCATTGCATCTTGTAGATACATTGTCTCTACTTGGATACCCATGATCCATAACCCATGACCCATGACCCAAAACCCATGGGCAAAAAGGAGCGTCCCACGGATCCCCAGTATTACATTGGACGGATCCCTCAAGTGAGGGATCCGTGGAACAGTAGCTGTTTTTCTTCTATAAATAGTGAGCCATTTCTTCCTTTTGGGTTGCCACTCCCACACATACTTTCCCCAAGTATTGTAACCTTCTAACCACAGATCCTAAAGGATCTTTCTATGTAGTTTGTCTTTTGTTTTTGTGTGATTCTCTAGGTTCCTCTTAAAGGCGAGATCACCACCTCTTGAAGTCGAGCAAGCTCAAGTACATGAGTTGCCATACTTCATCATCATCAAGACTACTGAGGTTCTCTTGTTAATACTTCTTTCTTCCTCCATAGAAGTGTTGTGTCCAAGCAATTAGTGAAGGATGCCGAAAGAGTCAAGACGAAAGCATTAGTGAAAGGTGCTTAACGTCCGTGTCAAAAGCATTAGTGAAGAATGCTAAAGAAGTCAAGACGGAGGCATTAGTGAAAGGTGCCAAGCGTTCGTGTCAAGGGCATTAGTGAAAGATGCCTAGGAGTCAAATCAAGTGGCATTAGTGAAGGATGTCAAGGTCGTATAATCGATGAGGTGCATCGTTATACAAATAGTGATAGTTTGTTTCCAAGGATATTGATATCCTTGATGGTGTTGTAATAAGGAGTGGGTCTCCTTTGGGGTTAGGTGTTTTGTAGTGTTGGGTAGTAGTTCCTCCTTTGTAATGGAACTCGGTACTTAGCCTAGTACCGGATAAAGGGTAGGCAACGTTGTGGTAGGTGCGGTTGAACCTTGTGAAAGAACCCGGTGGTTAGCCTAGTACCGGAAAAAGAGTAGGCGACGTTGTGAAGGCTTCTCCGCCATAAGGAGTTGGTGTCGTGTAGTGATTACGAACTCTCGAGTAGGTGACTCGGGGAGTGGAGTAGGGCAAGGAAGGTGTCCTTGTAGCCGAACAACTATAAATACTCGTGTCGTGGTTATGTGCTTCTTACTCTTTATCTTTCATTACACATTTATATATATCTATCTATCAATGTCCAACATACACATCCAAATGGATTGACATAACTCGATCTAAATATTTTAAAACGAAGTTTTAATTGGTAAAACTATTCAACCCCCTCTTCTAGTTTTCCACAAAATATATCAATAAAGCAATTTTGTAATTTTAGAGATTGAAAGTTTTCATAAATATAAATGTTTTAGCAATTCATAAAGCTTCAATATTTTGATAAAAAATAAAATTTGTGATGAACAAAACTTTGAATTTGCAATTATTCATTAGTTCATTAGTTCATCAAAGAAATTTCAGCCAAGAAGTTGTTCGTCAAAAGATGTGGAAGAAACAAAACTATTCATCAAGTAAATTTCCATCAATGAATATTTAACAAGATAGTTTTCTATCAAAGAAAGTTGACGAAACAAAATTATTCATAATAAAGAAAAACGTGTTTAATATGTTCTATCAAATAATACAAAAAATGAGTGGGATGTTCATCTGTTTTTATGCTCATGAATACATGTTCATCAATATAAAATATTTATTAATATACTGCCAAAATGTTCATCTATCCAAATGATTCATTAATAAAAAATGTCCATCAATACAAAATGTTCATTAATATCTAAATGATCATCAATATCCAAATGTTCATCAATATTGCTCCTATAATCAATACTTTGTTCAAAACAAATAAAAAGTGACACATATCAACAATTGATGACTTTTTAGACTTTTTAGGAGAGAGTCAACTTTTTATTTAACCATCCTCATTGGTGATATAGGTCATGTGTAACTAAAGTTTTATTTAGTTGGTCGGTTTGATATGTAAAACTTGCATGTTCAACCAATTCGCAAGAAGGGAGTCATTTATTTATTTATTTATCTCGTAACTTTAATTGTTTTCTTTGTCTAAAAATAATGACACAATGAACAAAAACTATATGGTTTAACACAAAAATAATGAATATTGCTTTTTTTTTTCTTTCTTTTGTTGAATGACAGTTTACGTTGTAATTAATTAATTAATGCTCTTTAAAAAATATGTAAAGATAACATAGTAAATTCAATCAAACTTCTTTACTAAAAAAACATTATTGATATTTTTTTCTTACTTTTTTTGCTTTTGTAGAATGAAAGTTTTATGTTCAACAAATCAATTAATGTTTTTATTTTAAATTTTGTAATAACAATTTGTTATAAAAAATAAACTCGATCAAACTTTTTTATTTATTTTTAACATCACACGATTATTTTAAATATTAGGTCACGTGGAGTAAAAATTAGAATCAATTACTATACTAGCATGTTTCACTTTGTAGATTGATGTAAGACTGGCGTAATGGTAAGTGATGCATCACTGGTGGTGATCGATCATCACCACACGTAATCTCCTTTACACACATTTTGAACTGTGCGCCCACCCACAACTTTTACACCGGTTTAGTGGTGCACTCTTTTACTTCTTTTATTATTATTATTATTTTCTTTTTTTTATGGTGTATTATGAGTTCATGTACTTGATTTGGTGGAGATCTTTACACGTGTTTGATAGTAAGTTTAATGATGTGTTAAAATGTTTTTAAAGATATATACACAATCAAAATTGAGTCAAACGAGTGAGGAAAACCCGCGCGATGCAGCGGGATTGCTTTTGTAGAAGTGAATTTGGAACTGATGAATGACCGGAAAATTTGTTTGGACCGGCTTTGCAAATACAATTAAAAACTTAGGGACTATTTTGCCAAAGGACTTACTTTGTACGACACTTTTAGGACTACTTGCCAATTTAGATAGCAATTATGCTAAAGGTTGCCACTGAACCCTAGGGGCTGTTTTTAAGTTGCGAAGTTTTAAAGCTTTTGACTTACGTTGAGCACCCAGTTGAACCTTTTTGTTGTTGCCAATTTACAAAAGATGGCAATTAATGCATGGGGTTGGTACTGTTTTCTTCCCTTGCTTTTAGTATATATAGTAATTACACATTATCTTCACTGAAAAAATTCGGGATAGAAACGAATAAAGTGCAACAAAGTCGACTAAAAAAAAACTCACAATTTTTAAAAAAAAAATTCCAATTCAGCAATCTACATGTCATTCCACATAAGCAATGATAAACCATCCCCTAATCCAACGGCAAAGATTAAACAAAAGCGTACGCCAAAAACACATAAAAGCATGTCAAACTCCTAACCATCGCGCGCGAACGAGTGCTAAACTCCCTTCACATGCCACGTCACATCAAACGGTGCACAAATTTTTATACAACCATATTTTAAAAAATATAACAAATCCAACGACCCATATTTAAAATACCGCTCCAACAAAAAGAAGCATTCCTCATGATAATCACACTTCCACGCAACCAAAAAATACATTAAAAAAAAAGAAAACCCTTTAGCGAATCCAGTTTTTTAGTTACAAAAATGGAGGTAACAGGAGCTGTGTTTGGTCAGGTACCATGTTTTAAGGATTGTGTGCATGGTTTGAAACAACATAGGACGTTTTGTCGGACACGTGTGAGATGTTGTGATGGGTTTAGTGATAAGAGTCATGTGGAGTATTATAATGGTGGTACGAGGATGGAGGTTAAGGTTAAGGAAGAAAAGAAGGAATTAAAGAAGAAGATGAAGCTGTTAAAGGGTTTGTCTAAGAATTTGGGTATGTTTTCTGACATGGGGTTTGGTTTGAGTGTTGATGGGGAGATTGAGTTGGATCAGAAACTTAAAGGACAGATTATTTCGGTATGTTTGGTTTTCTGTTTGGTTTTTATAGTTAAGTACTTATTAATTATGTCTTTGATCTTTAACTGATTGGTTTTAAATGCACCCGGTCTATCGTAACGTGTTTTTAGTGTTACGTAGTATTTAGTTAATATACTTGCAAAAAATTGTGTGCACGGGTCATATTTGGTCCTGCTCTGAGGTAGATTTGAGGTTTAATTAGTATTAAAGTAATACTTATTTTTGGACTAATGGAGTATTTACCATTGAGATTATATGAATACAAGATCTAATCATTATTGAATATAAATAGGACTTTATAGTGATCAATAGCTACATGAATATGTGATGTATATGTCAAATCCAGTGGTCAATTTCATAATATTGGGTATGAAAATTTGGTTGTTTTTTCGTAGATTTACTTTGGTCACCAATTACTAACAATTTATAAATCATTCCCTTGAATTAAGTTTGTTAATTATACAAGTTTATATGATTAACATTTGTCAAAGATAAATCAGTGGGATTAATGGTGAATATTGATGATTGTGCAGGAAGCAACAGATGTGTTAGTTGCACAATTACAAAAGCTAAAAGCAGAGAAGATGGAATCAAAGAGGATTAAGAAAGAAGAGAAGGCGAAAAAGAAAGCTGCCAAGATGATGATGATGGAGTGCAAGGAATCATCCTCATCCGAGAGTTCATCTTCTTCGCAATCGGATTGTGATAATGTCATGAACATGAAGGAAATAAAGACCCAAAAAACCTCAAATACTTGTCAAGAAACACCATTATCTTTGGCTCTTCCGGTGACTGTTCCTGTTCAAATATCTGAAAAAGTGGAAAACAAAGTGATAGAGAACGCAATGTTGAAGGATCTTACTTTGGTAGAAGAAGGTTGCAAGAAGATCGAGGTTTGTATGGGAGGAAAGTGCAAGAAATCCGGAGCCGCAATGTTGATGGAGAATTTTCAAAACGCAGTTGGAGAGGAAGTGGCAGTTGTGGGTTGCAAATGTATGGGAAAATGTAAGGATGGTCCAAATGTGAGAGTACGTAGTGAGGATGGTGCGATGGCAAATCCTGTGTGTACCGGGGTTGGTCTAGAGGATGTTGATACAATTGTGGCCAACTTCCTTGGCGAGGGTCAGAGATCATGTTCTGTCATGGTACCGGCCTTGTCAAGTGTTTGATCCGCATATAGACGTTCAGACATGAGATGTGATGATTCGAATTGTAAATTAGTATCGGATTGGATTCCTTTGGTTTAGGTCAGACAATTATTTTGGTTAGTCAATGTTGTAGATACAGTTGGTCTTCGGTTTATTGATTGTATGTGAAATATATAGAGCAAGTTGCTAATATTTTTAAGCTGTTCTTTTTCTTATTAGCGAGCAAGTATACTTTCTTAGACATTTGAATCTTTAAATATAACATACTAAGGGTGTGTTTGTTTCGTTAAGATGTTTTGTGTCTGAATCTGACTACCACATCTTACTGGTAAGAGGTGGTTAGAAAGTCTAAATATGAACGAAATAATGTTGTTTGTTTTTGTATAATTGTCCGAATGATTTTAACTGCTCGTTTTTTCAATTTGTTTATTAAACCAACGCAATGCGATAATAAGTAAATTATGTAAATATGAAACAAAACTTTTTATCATAAATATAACATAGTTAATAAACAATCAAATATATTATATAAAGTTTACAAAACGAGTAAGAGGTAGTAAGACAAGTCTCCCACATCTTACTGAGTAAGATGTTATATGTCTAACTGAGTGTTACTCAAAAGATAAAAACAAACAACCAAAACGTCTGCCCACCTCTTACTGGTAAGAGTAAGAGGGCTAGTAAGATTTTTTTTAAAAAAAACAAACACACCCTAAAATTAATTGGTTAGCCAAGCTAAGTTTTAGTTTCACATTCCACTTTTTTTTTTTTTTTTTTTTTTTTTATGTTCTGTGAATTTTAATAAGTTTAAGCCCACAAGTGCTAGTCAAAAGTGTCGACTCATGCTTAACAGCTTAAGGAACATGTTCCCTATTCAACATTATTATTCCGTTCACGTCATTTTCATGAGTAGCATAAGAGAATCGCGTACAAGCATATTCCTTTTGGGAGATGATTAAGGGCAGGGACCGAACCAGGGTGGGTCCTGGGACACCCATGAATTTTTGTCTCGTAGTGTTAATTTTGTTAAAAACCATCATATTTTTTATACGTGCACCTGGTCTAAAACATTTGTGCATATAGTCTTGTTTGATTTTTTATAAATGCATCTGATGACTTTGTGTTCTAGTTTCGTCCTTGATTAAGGGTGCGTTTGGTATCCTAATCAAAGTGATTAAATGTGTTTGTTTAAGATGAGGGGGCTATTACTATGACAATGAATGGTAGATATAATCCATACTCTATATACATCAAGTGAGCTAGGTATGGATCTTTCATAGGTGAAGGATCCACCACTATTATCAAACTTATACTCATTGTCATTCATGACATCATACCAAACGCACTATTTGGATATGAATGCTTGTACGTTTAGATTGTTGTTGTTCCCAAGTTATATTAGAGGGTGTTCGGAATTACACTGGGCTACAATCTCTCTTCGTATCTAACTAATGTGTTCGCAGAATAATTAGTCTTTGGCTAACTCTTTCAAAAATATCTATTTTATTTATTTATTTATTTTTTTTTTTTTGGTAAATGGATTATACCCGGTGAATCTATTAAAATAAACTGTAATGTACGTACAAAAAAGAGTAGCTATGAACTACTCTTAGAAGAAGCTAACTACGTGCTTTGAAACACTCAAAACACGACTACCATGAAAACTATACTAGATGTTTTAAAGAGATAACAATGGAATACAAAAACTCTAGTATATGACTCGAACTTAATCAGTTCTCATTAGCTCCACACGCCAACTTCCATGTCTCCATAAGTATGCCAACTCTAGCATTCTTCTTAAACTTGATTGATGTTAGTTTTAGTCTTACTGAATCCGCAACATACTTTGACACTTGCTCCACGTTCTTGTCACCTTTTCCATGTATTCTATCATTTCGTTCATGCCATAGAAAGTATGAAGTTGCTGCCACGATTAATCGACCAACAATACTTGTTACTGTTTTACTTTTAGATAAAGGAAGAAGCCATAACATTATATCCTCCCATCAAGACGACACTCCTGGTATACCAGCCACATTCAACACATTCTGCCAAACACTAGACGAGTATGAGCATTCGAAAAACAAGTGCTCGTGTGAGTCTTGATGAGATTTGAATAAAGGGCACCGAAGTAAGCTCAAATCAACATCATTTCCTACGTCCCATTGTGGAAGTCGCTCTTGCGTTTTTAATATCTTTCTCATCACCATAAATGGATAGCATGTCTTGGAATGCCATATGGTGACCATACTAGATGATACCATTATGTTTCACATCCACATTCACGGATTGTAAACCATACTTCTCGGCTAGAAAAATCTTTAAAAGAACCATCATATGCTTTCCATTGTAACTTATCCACGTGTTTGGCATTAAGAATAGGAACATTTATAAGACTTAGAGACGGGTAGTTGTTATGCCATGCACTTGGCCACACCCATTCTCCATCAGAAATAATGTCATTAACACATTCTTGCATATCAAAACCTGCTCTTGTGACAGCCCGGTATGATAAATGGTTCATAAGAGGACATTGAGTATCCCATGTATCAAACCAAGCTGACGTACTTCGCCCATTCCCAAGCTCATGCCAAAAGTGAGGGCGAAGGATACTTCGAATTTGAAGCAATTTCCTCCATCCCCAACTCACGTTTGAAGCCATTTTCACGTCCCAAAAGCTCCTCGTCTTCAGCTTGTAAGCATGTATCCACTTCACCCACAATGACTCCTTGCGAGTTACAATATTCCAAACGTGAGTAGACATCAAAGCAACATTAAAATTCTCCAATCTACGAATACCAAGACCAACTTCGTGCTTCGGGAGACAAACGTCTTCCCATGAGACTTTAGCTTTACCATGCTTCATGTCGCCTTGGCACCACAAGAAACCACACATCATTTGTTCAATGTGATCGATAATACCCATAGGAAGAATAAAAACGGATGCCCAATAAATGTGCATAGAAGATAATACCAAAATAATAAGTTGACGCCTTCCCGCAAAAGAAAGCCATTTATTCTTCCAATCTCATATTCTTTTATGAACTTTTTCAACAAGAATCTTGAAATCTTTTATATAAAAGTCGTGAATAAATTAGTGGAACACCAAGGTACTTAATAGGAAGAATACCTTCTTCGAATGGCATGAGTTGATGAATGGATGTTCTCACATGATCACAAACATTACATAGAAAAATAGTGCTTTTGGGAATACTTGGAACTAAACCCGAAACACCTTTAAACTCCTCAAGAGACTCCATAATCACTTTAACAGAATTAACATCACCATGAGCAAACACAATTAAATCATCTGCAAAACAAATGTTAAGAATTTTCTGTTTTCTACATCGATTATGATAAACAAAGCCATCATCTTCACGGACCCTTCACTTCAAAATAAGAGTTAGAGCTTCCATAACCAACGTGAAAAGATAGGGAGATATAGGATCTCCTTGGCCAAGACCACACTTTCCTTTGAAATACCCATGTAAATTACCATTGACATTCATGGATAATGATGTGCTTGTGACACACGCCATAACCCATTTAATCAATGTCTGATGAAAACCCAAACCCACTAGAATATTCTCTAAAACCTCCAACTAAAAGTGTCGTATGCCTTTTGGATATCTATTTTAAAAGCACATCTAGAAGGGCCTCTATCCAAGTGGTAGTTATGCATCAACTCTTGTGTAAGAAGAATATTATCGAGATACTTCGTCCCGGAACAAAAGCCGACTGGTTATTACTTACCACATCATCAAGTCCGTCCTTAATACGATTCGTAATTATTTTGCTAATGCACTTGTAAATAACGTTGCAACATGATATAGGATGAAAATCATTAACACGAGTAGGAGTGGATAGCTTAGGAAGCAATGAAAGGATCGTGTGATTAATCTCTTGAAAAAGCTTTCCATTAGTGAAAAAATCTCTTACCGCACTACAAATGTCTACACCAACAACATCCCATGCCTTCTTAAAAAAGATCGAAGTAAAACCATCCGGACCGGGGGCTTTATCATTACCAATTGAGAACATCGCGCTTCTAATTTCAGAATCCAAGACACCACGCACCATATTATCCGCTTTATGATGACTTAGACGTTTAATAAACAGACCCTCGGTATTCAAATCTGAAATAAGACCTTCGACACCCAAGAAATTAGTATAATGATTAACAAATACAATGGGGACAGAATTACCTTCGTGAAGCACATTATTTTGATCTGTAATACAATCAATACGACTCCTACTCACTCTAGCTTTCACCGAGCGATGAAAGTAGGCTGAATTACCATCACCTTCACGTAGCCATTCGATCTTCACTTTCTGTTTCAAAAACCTTTCCTCATCCATTTAGACATCTCTTTATATGTTGTTTTGGGATCGTGATCGCGAACAATATTTAAGGCCTTTGATGATCACGTATTTACAATCGTAAATGCTAGAATGGGGTTTTAATAAATCATTAAATATTGAGACTATAATTTACCGTCACTAAAAGTCGTCACATCATGAGTGTGGACAGTGTAGCAATTCTTCAACTCTAGCCCTTTTCAAGAACTTATAAATTGGGCCATCATTCAGAAAAAGGCTAATTGTCTAAAAATTCATCGAATTTGTCACTTTTTTTTTGTAGGCAACCATCTTTTAATTTTTCTAATAGATGCAAATCTTTTCCTAATTTTCCTATTCTAGTCCTATAACGAGGAGGATTTGACGTGACACATTTTAATCACTTTTCAACCCGTTTTCTTTACAACTTACCCGTTATTTTGAGGCTACAATATGAATATTCTCAAGCCTCTTAATTTCTTACCTTTTTGAACAAAATGATGATCACCAAAAACACAAACCCAATTTTTTTTTGTAATTTTCTTCCCTTTTTGAACAAAATCATGAACACCAATAACATAAACCCATATTTTTTTTGCAAACCTTTAAACTCACAAAAAAAGTTGCAATTTCATTTAACACACAACCTAGTACCAATATTATAGTTGGGCATACAAATGAAATCACTGCAAAGATTACACAAACATAAACAAAATAACAACACCTACTAATGAACAATCCTACAATTGTTTGAATTTAAATACATTACCCTACTGTTGAACATAGGGCTGAGCATCGGTCCCGGACCGGACCGACCAAGACCGAGGCCGAACTTGCCCAAAAGCCGAGACCGAGGACCGGACCGAATGTGGTCGGTCCGGTCCGGTCTCTGTCGGTCCGGTCCAACAAGGCAAAATAGCCGGTTTGTGGTCTGGACCGAACCGGACCGGACCGGACCGACCAAGACCGAGACCGAATTAGCCTAAAAACCGAGACCGAGGACCGGACCGAATGGGTCGGTCCGGTCCGGTCCGGTTTCGGTCTGTCCGTCGGTCGGTCCGGTCCGTTCAGGTCGTTTGCTCAGCCCTAGTTGAACATATACCTACTAATTAACAAGCATTAACAATCCAAATGGTTTTGTCCTGAAAATACATACTCCCAAAAGATCAAACTGCATATTAGAAACATACACCTACTCATGAACAAGCATTAACACAACTAAATGGAATCATTAAGTACCAAAAGCTCCTACTCCCACCTAATCAATGATTTAACAAGTACCTGCAAAAACTGGTGAGGATTGGTGAGTGGAGGATCAAAGAAAGTGAAAAGGTGGCTAACAAACTTTATATCTGCTTAGGAATGAGTTCTGATGGCCTTGTACTCATAAGGAATGTTTCCAGTGGTATAGAATTGATCCCCATGTGTAATATTGATGGCCTTGTAGTCATATTCATAAGGATAATGGGATATTGATAGCTAACTATGCATAATTGGGTGATGGCAGGAGTACTTACATGTTGCATGATAAGCAGTGTTGTAAATATCGGTCTTAGCGGCCGATATATCAGTGATATATCGCTTATCGGCGGTCGACCGATACGATATTTCGCTTATCGGTCAATTTATCGGTTTGGTCAAAATCGGTGATAATTGGTCAAATGTCGGTCAAACTCTTTTTTTTTTTTTTTTTTTTATTTATTTATTTATATAAATTGATAAATACTTGTGGACTTGCGACTTATTTTTCAAGGATGTTAAACTTTTTAGTTTTTTTGTAATTATTGACTTATTTTGTTATGATATTGCTAATATTTTTTTTAAAAATAAATTCCTTTATAATTTATGGTATCTGATATATCACCGCCAAGACCGATATGGCGCTTGGCGGTGATCGACCGTCGAGCGATATTTACAACCATGATGATAAGTGGAATGAGTATAACCCTTTGAATAACATTATTCCTATGGAGGATGTTTTAAAAGCTAACTTAGACAATCAAGTCAAAGTTGCTGATATGATTGATCAGGGTGTTTGGCAATGACTTGTAAATTGGTGTAGTGATGTTTTTGTGATAAATTCAATCCAAGTATCTCTCCTCAATATTGAAAAGAAAGATAAAGTCATGTGGCAAACTCATAACAAAATTTATGTGGCTAAGAGTTTGGGATGAAATCAAAAGGAAAGTAGAAAGGGTAAACTGGTATAAGGTGGTTTGGTATTCACATTGTATTCCAAGACACAAATTCATTTTATAGCTAGCTATTTGAAAATACTTGCGACACAAGATAGAATAGCCAAGCCATACATTGTATTCCAAGACACACATTCATCCTTGTTGTATTGTAGTCTAGAACTATTTTGCTATATAGAGGTTTACTAGTCTAGAACTATTCCAAGACACACATTGTATTCCAAGACGCACATTGTATTCCATGCTAGAATGCAAATCCCAAAGTGTGTAGTCACATGTTCATAAAAAACAGTCCCAACTAGTCTAGAATTTTGGCAAATTGTATTTTACTGATGCAGTATTGCGGATGCATATGTGACTAGTGGGATTCTGGATGAGCTATCAAGAACCTATTTTGTAGAGATGAAATTCAAGATAACTGCAGACTATGGTTTTATGCTAGGATTGCCAACAGCCCAATCTAAACCTAGACTAAAACAATCCTATTATTGGAACAAGCATAAATATTCATAACCGGGCCTTTTTCATACCTTAGTGGAAAATATTTAAACTTCCTCTCTATGTGTATGTTGAAACAACTTCTTCTTGGATATCCATTAAAGTTGCGGATTAGGGGATGTGAAATTGGGGTTTTGAAAATTAGGGTTTCAAGTGAAGATTTTTGGTATCAACTTTCGGGTTGTGTGTAAAATTGGAATGGGTTGGCAAATTAGGTTTTTAATAACGAATTAAAAATAACGGGGCCAAAAATCCTTTTATAGCACCAAATTTTGTTGACATTTCTATTGTAGCTAAAGAAAACGGGTTGAAAAGTGATTAAGTGTCACGCCAAATCCTCCCCGTTATAGGGTTAGAATAGGAAAATTAGGGAATGATTTGCATCGATTAAAAAAATTAAAGGATGGTTGCCGACAAAAGGAAAAAATGACAAGTTCGATGATTGATTTTTTAAACAATTAGCCTTTTAGAAACGGTTGTTTAAGCTTACGTGCTTTTTTGACATCCCATAAAAGCAACTAAAAGTTTAAACAAGTGGCAGTAAATAGGGAAACCAATGTTGAATTGAGAATAAAACCAAACATGTAAGAGGACTGGACTACTGGAGAGAGAGCAGGATAACTGCGACTGGAGAGAGAGAGCAGGATAACTGCGACAGGTGAACAAGAAAATGGCCATACAATGCTACAATCAGCTTCAGTGGACATTATCTTCTACTGGGGTTATTTATGGATGATTCCTATATGTAATCATGTCGTTTTAAAAAGATATATAATGATTCTTTTAACAGGTCACACGTATAGTCCTGCACCTGTCTGTCGAACCCTAGAATTTAGTTCTTCAATGCGTATTTAGCTTCTATCAGGAGCCCTTGCATTATGCCTATTTCTTTTCGTCATTTGTTAAACATTTGTTCCAACTAGCACAATTTCATGACGAACAAGAAAATAACAAAAAATATCAAGATGATATATGTCTGTGTGGGATCTTCCAGAGAATTATATACACTTCACACTGCCTGTTAAACTTACCTGATAACCTCAGAATCTGTTCCAACCTAAAATACATAATATGACCTATAATATCCACCGTTTCTAAGTCAGCTGTGCAAGCATGTCTAGCTTTTATCCCATGCATTAACAAGCAATCAATGTCTGGGATGTTTGGGGTTAGACTCGTGTTCCGGGTTGGGTGTATTACAACGCTTCATAAATGAGTCCAGTGTTTTCTGCTTCGCAGGGCTGCTTCTTGGTTGGTTTAACAGGGCTGCTTCCGGGTTAGGTGTATTACAACCCTTCATAAATGAGTCCAATGTTTTCTGCTTCGCAGGGCTGCTTCTTGGTTGGTTAAACAGGTTAGATGAAACTTCCAGTGAATTCTCGTGTCCATCCAGCATCTATACAGTAACATGACCATAAGTCAGCTTAAACATGGTTGACCACAAAAAAGGTTTACAGAAGACCATCTTTTATTATGAGCACAATTTTGAATGAACAAAACAACATGAAAGAGAGTGAGGAAAAACCTGTCCCAGATTTTCTAACTTGCTTTGCACCACATCCCTGAAAGAAAACATCAGATTATCTTGATTACTTGATGGACCGTGCTATAATATCTAAAAGTATGGTATCTGGAGTCTGAACATACCATATAATGTCATCAACTGTGTCATTTGCTAAGAGATAGTATACATTCACTGATGACACCTGAAAAAATATTGCAAATTTATAACCAATAAACAGGTTTATCCGGAATAACAAGACGAATTTTGCCATTAAAAACTATACCGAACAGAATTAATGTTGCTATAATACTATCACACATATTAGAACAGAAAAACAAAGGACAACACATCTTGCAAGTAGGCTTGTTAAGTAGAAAAAGTGCTTGATGCTGAAGTGCACAAATATATCTATTTTCTTGAAAGGCTACAAGAAAATCTGAAGAACACATCGACCCAAGGAAAAATTTTACAGACTTTTTAAAGAAAGTTATGGTTTATGTTTGGCTTATGGTTATGGGTTAGAGTGAACTAGTTTGGGTTAATATCTATAAAACTGGAAATTCTCCATACCAACATTAAGTGTTGGGTTTAAAAGTCCGTATCAGTTCCCCTCTGTTATAAACCCATATCCTAGTGATTCCTAACTATAAGGCAAACTCCACCTTACTGGATGGACTTGCATAACAGTCCTATTTCAGAAGAGCATTCTTGTACCTGGCCAATTCTGTGAGCACGATCTTCCGCTTGAATAATGTCGCCTGGAGTCCAAGAAAGTTCAGCAAATATTACTGTGCTTGCTGCAGTTAACGTCAACCCAACACCACCAGCTTTGATAGATAGCTGAAATAGTAAATGATAATTGTAGACATTTTCCCATAATTAGGCAACAAGTCTAAATTCTCATAAAGAAATCATAATAGAGGGAAAACTGTAATACCACTGCTGCTTTAATAGCATCTTTTTCCTGAAAATCTGTAACCAATGATTGCCTTGATCCTGCTGGAGTACCACCATCTATCCGAATACAGCCGACCTTCTTTTTCTGGAAATTAGACCAAGGTAATTAAGAATCTGATGTTTGAAAATTCAACACAAATCTGAATCGTCTTACAAGAAGAAATTGATGTATTGAATCAATCATTGACTGATGATGAGCGAACACAATAAACTTGCACCCTGCCTGCATCACAAGAGAGTTACCGCAGTGAAATTAATTATAAGAATTATGAAGTTTAGAATAATGTTTGCAAGCATGCGGTAGATAGTTGCAAGATTGCTTATGAAATTGAAGTCATTACTGAGGAACAAGTTCAGAAGCTACTGTCTATGACTCTATGGTATGAAACATGTCGTGTTACTGGTCTTCATAGTTGTTGGGAAGAAATTAATAAACTAATAACACACAAGTTGTGAATTTACCAAACTGACTATCATTTATATAAAAAGACGTTCTAACTATACTCGCCACAATCCACATTAGTACAAAGATCCACAGATGAGTGATTCACAATCACAGTTTCATTTATAACAGACTACCATCATTTTATTTTATTTTGGTTAACCATGGTTTCCGACCTTTTGGTTGACTAATCCACGGGATTAGAGCCCGCCGCCACAAAGGCTCAAACCGGGTAAATCCCTCCACTTTTCAGGGCGTGGCGACTTAGAGTTGTTTGCACCTAGCATGAACTGAGCTTGAGACCTCTCAATGGTTACTACAAGCTCTTACCACTAGGTCACCCCTAAGTGGTTAACTCATCATATTCATATAGTAAGTAATGGGTATTTTAGTTGAGGTTGACACTAACGCAGTTAGGTGGATTAGAATGTGAAGCTTAATAAACAAGAAGCAACTACCAGTAGAACACTTTGAGAGGAAAATGGAAAGGCTTATAAAATTGGTTATGGAAACACGTTTATAATCCAAAAGTACAGATTCTGGACAAGTTGGGATGCAAGTATTGTTCAGAAGCTTTATCACATTGATTGGAGATGGCCAAGGCGAATACTTATAGTTTAGATACTGGCCATGGGTTAAGATCACATAAACTTCACAAAATTATTACATAAACAGATAAAGTTCACTTTTTAACAAGAAAAAAACCTGCTGCCCAAAATATATCACAAGATTACAGGCTCACATCCATTACCACTTGATTATCGAATTTATCTACTTGATTTTCCTGACTTCGATGCATTGTACATATAATCAACCCAAGGTTAGGATGCAAGCTAAGAGATCTGACTTGAGGATATATTGCCTCAAGAGCACTGCTTTGGGTGCTTTGCAGCTATGACATATTTATAGTTAAGGACCAAAGATTGCACAAGTAGGATGTTACAGCCTGCATGCCTACACCTTAAAAAATGATACGTACCTCGATGACAGTCCCCAGGTAATCCAGAACAGCAGGGATTTTGGCTTCTGCAGACTCGTAGTAAATCTGGTCCAAAACAGCATTAATAAAATAGACAATAAAGAAACTTGCAATGAGAAGAAAATTAATTAATATACAGATAAAATGATAAGAGCATATGAAATATGTGGATGAAGAACATATCTGCATTTATTATAAGGGTCATCCAGTAATTGCTAACTATCGCTAGGAGGTGGTTTGCCTTTAATAAATATTGATGATTCTTTTCCTGTCAATTTTCTTGAACCTTCATATCTTGATAGATTTTCGGTTGGTATGTTTCTGATTTAAAAATACAGACCCTTAAAAAACAAAAATTTGGTTACTCGTTCTTGAGTGACTTAAGTTTGTTGTCTGTTTTTGAAACCACTTTTCTGTTTGTGATACTATTAACAGGCTACTGGATAGAGTAGATTTTAATTGAATGTTCAACCTATTAAATTCATTTTTTTGGTAACACATATAGAGGGTGACAGTGGTACCGGCTCTAACAAATCTTGTATTATCTTAATATTAGATATTAAAAATATTCCAAGAAACAACCATATAATAAAATGGATTGACTACAAGAATAGTCATCACACCCTAGAACTAAATTGACTTCTTTGATCATAGTCACCACATCAAACTTTATAACTCAATTATAGTTGCCTCAAATTGGTTTCTCTCCGAAAAGCAACACCACTCGCTTAAATCATATTCACGTTAGTTTGTATCATACATATCAAAAGTTTTAATTTACTTCTAGAATCCACCTCAGTGACATAACTTAAATCCAGCTATGTCCTAACAACTACAAGATCTTATATGCAGATAGTAGACACCATACAACTAACACTTCCTCATATATGTCATCTCTAAACTCAAACTGATCAAGAGATAACAAAATGATTAGAGCTTGTTGCCAGTTCTCTCCAGAATTCTATTGTGATCAAGAGATTAACAGGATACTATGTACAAATAGCATATGACACAAAGCTTCCTTTTGTAGTCTTTCATCATATGACTCATACATTCAGAACTCACTTCAGTTTTTTATTTTAGGCACATTTTCTTAAAACTTTCTACTCAGCAGTCAGCAACTGATGTATGAAAATTCACTTCCATGTGTGCATGGTATGGTTCCTGAGCTTGATTGCGATAAACATTGTTCAACCCCAAAATAATCCTGTAGGCTATTATCTTTGAAGATTGCCATTAGAGTAATTATTCATCAACGCCTTAAGCATAACTTTAATTATGTCAAAAGCACAAAATAACTACAAACTTTTGCTACATTCTTACTCTACCTTCAGGATTCCTAACTTTATAATCTTCACCTTTGACCACAAAGTAACCCTTCACCTTTCTTATACCTACATATATATTAGTCTTAAATAGAAAGTAACCCTCCATCTTTCTTATACCTACACAAAGTAACCCTCCACCTTTCTAATCCTTGATGTGTCTTTCAAATCGTCCAACATGCTTTGACTAGTGTTTTTTTTCCTCTGCTTCTTATAGATATATATGGTTCATAAAAATTTCAGGTGACTTTCGCCATTAAGACTATATGATGATAATATGCATATGTACATATACACAGAGAACAGCAGATTAAAAACAAGCATAAAAGTTGCTCGTGCACCTTATTTATGATGTTCTTCTCTTTAAGCTTAAGAGACTCCACTTCTTCTTGGGACTTGCCAGCCTTAATTTTGCATTTGATTACCTCCAACTGTGTAATGAAAAATATTACTAACCAGTACGATATTAACAAATTCCCAATTTACAATAGTATATAACTGTATGGCGTGCAAATCCATAGAGTCTAATTACCAAAATAACATCACATAAGCAATTTACTATAGAATAGTAAACTGCCCATCATGTCCAAAATCGGACCACTTAACTCCAAACAAGAGAGAACCCACTCTTATCTTTCAGTTCTATTAGTCAACACTAAAAAAGAAATTTTCGCAACATGTCCGAAGCAAAAAAAAGGCCAAAACTTGTAATACCTCACAGAATAAAGCATTGATTTGCTTCATATCCTTGTCTGCCAAGTCCAAGAAAACCTGGAAACAAGAAAAAGTATACATTAAGATACTCCTCCAGTAGTTCATAATCACAATATATAACCAAGGAGTTCATAGTATGACGAAAGTAGCCCATTGATAACATCTTTGGCTTTAAATACAAGGGGCAAGCCATATAAAGGTCCAGCTTACATATTTTTAAGGTATACAAATATGAGTACCATGCACCCAGTATGGACATGGTTAAATTGAGTACCTGTTGCCTCCGTTTGACAGGCAGCTCAGTGAGAACCTCCTTTTTAAGTCTTCGAATCATCACAGTTGCTTTTATTAAATTGTGCAGTTCTTCATGATTACTTGCACCTTGATACATTCCAAAAACACCCTGGAAAAGTATTACAAGTATCAGGGTAAACTTCAATCAATTAACTTTCTGAGAGATAAAAACTGTGATGAAAATAGAAGCTACTAGCAAAAGAAGTCCATCTTACACCCTGGCAATATCGGTTTCCATATTCATGAACGTTCTTATATACAGTAGGATACAATGCTTCAAGCTGTCAAAATATCCAAAGGTTAAGCTAGAGAAGAACATAGATTTACTAGACATAATAAACATACGGATGCTAGAACTAATATATAACCTGTTTATATAGCTCAATTGGTCGAGATAAAGCTGGAGTTCCACTAAGCAATATTGCATATCGAGCTTTCTACATTGAATGATAATAATAAAAACATCAGCAAGAGTGTGGTGCATGTGAGTAGACAGATGTGTACGTGTCTACTCCTGACACATTTTCTTATGGGCAACTTGTACAGTTGACTGATTTGTTTTGTTAATACGCCTAATGAAGCTCACACAAGTTATAAATGGATACCAAGTGCTGATGAGTTAATGCTTAGATATTAGTTACTGAAAAAAAAAATCAGTTATGTAAACATCAGATAAAATAGTCAGTAACCCATGACAGCATTCTTTGTTGTATGCTTGCAGCAAGTTGACATTTAAAGAATCAACTTGGTTGTAGGTTTTCCTACCTTTTAGTCTAGTTGGCAGAGTACATGAACATATAAAAACCCACACCAAGCCTCTTTGAGAGAGTCAACTCATTCCCAAAATTTTGCACGATTGATATGTACCCTCCAACATGAAGAGTGGTAAGATACATATTTTTTATCACGATCTGCATGTATCTCATGTACTTCTGATAGGGATGTACTTGTATTAGATGTCTTTTCGATTATTATTGATACAGTTTATCCTTATCAATATAAACTGCTAAAGTGCATGAATAAATTATAAATCTCTTCAACCGTCTAATAAGCCAATTTCAAATATTCAAATCACTAAGCAACTAATATCATGATTTCAAATAAATTGTTATAATAACATCTGTGTTTTAAGTTTTAGATAGTATCCTAGTCCAGATATTGTTCATGCCACTGGGTGTACATGTGTAGCAGCAAAAGAAGTAAGACAGAGAGAGACCTGCAATATGGGAAGAGAGGCAGTCGTTCGCTTTGCTTGGGCATTCTTTAAGAAGTGTGACTCATCAGCAATTACAACCTAAATAAATTACTCACTATTAACAAAAACTTGCGAAGGAACAAAATTCCAAGCATAAAACAGTAGAATACATGCATAAGTTGTTCATGATAAATATACTAAGCCATGAGAATGCGATGAGAATGTGGTTCACCTATGTTCAGAACCTAAGTACAATACTCATACTAACAAATAACTTGCATATGAACAGAATCACAAGGGAAGCAAAGCTTTTATGGATATGCACATGTTATTAACTTTTTAGCGAAATATATCTATCGATCAGAAGGAATTTTGTATCAGAATATAGAAAGATTATAAAGTCAAATTTCGGATGGTGGTTTGATTAGTTTCAGAAACAGACTCATAATACATGTCACATTCTACAAAGATGCAATTACTGCATACATGCGCCCAACAGCCACATTGTTATGGGCTACATGATCTTTTTTGTATACATAAACATATAACTCAAGCAACTGCCGTTCATTTATATCATGACATAACTATGTCCTGGAATTCCAGAGTAAAGTGTAAAATACACTTTTGCATGTACAAGATACAGATTATTTCCGAGGCTTACCTTAAAATCTGAATTCACTAGAACACCTTGAAGCTTGGGCACAGCATCATATGCGACAATGTTGAATAACCCATCAAGACGTATATCTCCCTTGGTATTCGATCGAATTATTGTAAATCCACCCTTGTTTGAACCACTATAACCAGACAAAACCACCTGCAAAGGACATAGGCAAGAAATTTTAGAAATTAAAGAATTTGACTTTTTATGTAACATGACACTCTATGACCATATGTAGACTTTGTACTTGGACACTGTATCCTGTAGGACACTTTAATATCTGCAGGATCCTGGTTCGTCTACTCTAGTAGGACCGATTACATTCTACTAGTGATGGGCCGTCCCATATAAGCACAATTTGAGTTATCTATCGAACTTCACAATTAAAAATTCGATTACAACCTCAAGAGTAATAATTCTAAGGAGTTACTTTACTTTAGCTTCAAAAAACCAAAACTTGGGTAACCATATGACTAATTGACAAGTAATAGCATTCTTTTACTCCGAGTCAAGACCAAGACCCCAAAACAGACAATGATCATTTTAAACGAAATTTAAATGCAATGTAATAACATTAGGAGTTGGGTAAAACAGTTGGTGGCATGCTTAAATTTTCATAAATGTATAATTAATAAGGTGAAAGGGAAAAGAAAGTAGGATGAAAATATCATACAAGTATATCTGATGCAGGGATGTCTAGCCACTGCTGAATCATCTGTAAAGCGTTAACTATAACTTGTAAGTGCATGATGAGAAACTCTTCTTGTTCTCAGATAACAAGAAAAAAAGAGAAAACTGACAGAAGCCCATTGAAGCCGTAGCGAAGATGGAGTAATAACAAGAACAGGCCATGAGTCACGAACACAGGCAGCTACAGCAATAGCCTGCCAAAAAAATAAAGAATGGCGTTTAGAAAACATGGGCTGAATGATAAATACGTTGAACATTTCTTCAAACCAGCAAATTTTGGTTGTTTGTCTATTCAGTTGCATAATAATCTATTCAGTTCTACCAGTAATAATAACTCAATTAACCAATACTCAGGCAAATAATGTGAGTAAGCAACAAAAACTTCATTCCTTGTTTTGTTCTTGAAATGCAACTCCGTACGCAAACATGAATAAGCTAAAAAATAGATCTAACATATCAATATTACATAATTAAAATACTTTAAGAACAGCAGATATACAAATTTTAGAGAAGGTGCCTTTCCTGAAATTAGAGTATTTACTAGAAGATAATAGTTGAGTTGATAATGTAAATGGTAAAATTCCGCATAATCACTCTCTACGGTATTATACTATGAGCTTGGACAGCAATTGAAATAAGGATTCCAATATATTTTCTCTTAAAACATTAGAAAGTTGTTCTTCAACATAATTAACCAGATAATGTTTTAAGAGAAAATATATTATTAATTAACCAGAAAATATATTATGTAACCAGATAATCTCTTATAAACCCATATGGGTGTAGCGACGTTACATAATCACCTATACATAATTAACCAGATAATAATGAAATAAGCAGAGCTGTTTCCATACAGCCACTGATGGGAAAAAATCTGAAGTTCTGAACTTCTGTGAGCATGAGGTGTAAGCCTTTGGATTACCATATACCATACATAACATATGCAGCCATGATCATAAACTAATATGGTACACGCACAAAGCGGCAGGGATGAATAATTACTGCATGTTTTTCTTTTATTTCTTTTTGGTGGTTTTTGACAATGATTGATAGATTTCCGACAATGTTGGTGTAAGAGAGGATGAGGTGTAAAAGGTGTTGTGTAAATTGTTTTCAGAATCATGGGGCGGAGAAACGATTGTGGTAGGGGATATGTATGCTTTATAATGAAGTATAGATATAGATATAGATACAGAGATGATAATTTTTAAAAACATCAAAATTTAACACAACGAGATGCCTAAGGAGAAAGATGACTAAATTCTACAAATTTATAAATGCTATATGAGCCAGAGAAACTATGTTCACAGAGTTATGCCGATAAGAAAGAGTTCTACAGAAAAAAACGATGTAAAGACGAATTACAATTCATATATTTGCTTGCATGAGGACAGCGCAAATCAGAAGTTTGGTTAATCACGGGCAAGGACAAAGATCACAAAGCGCATCAAGATATTATACCACTCGGCTAGAACTATTTTTAAGGCCTTTCTTTATCATGTTTCAGTTGGCAATGAATGAGTAGGGGTAACTTGGCTATAAGTAAATCCTCAGAAAATCTAAGGTTGCGTTTAGTTAGAAGAAAACACTCATGTTTTCCACAAAATGTTTTGTACAGAAATCGCGTTCAAATTGCTTTATTTCCAAAAAATTCTCCACAAAACAAAAATCCCCTATTTCCTATCTTAACAAGGAAAACTACAAAGCACTTTTTTGTTGTTTCCTTGTTTTCCTTTGCAACCCAAATCCCTCCCTTCCCTTCTTCAAAATACAAAATACAAACATCAACTAAACGCGTTTTCTATATTTTCAAGTGTTTTGTGGAGACAAATTTCCCTTCCAAATTTTTACAAAACTAGAGATAGAAAATAAGAGAAATTTTTATCCAACTAAACACACCCTAAATGTTTCTGGTCTACAATTGTTCATTTATTGGGAATAAGTTCCATTGCTCCTCCGCGACAGTTCCAAGCACTATCTCCTAAAAGTTGGGAACGCAGTAGGCGTCTAACACGACATAATTACACAACTAAAATAAATATTATAATCTTGCAATCGGAAAAAGTAACGTTATTTTAAAATGGCAAACAAGGGCTACATCCCCTTGCCTCTGAAATTTGTAGCAGTTACAGATCTCACAATCACTGATTAAGTGATTATTCTGAGTGTAAGGACACAAGATGTATTCTCTATCTTACCTGAATTGTCTTTCCAAGACCCATTTCATCAGCCACGAGAACACGCCCTCCATGCTGCAACACAAACCTGAAACAAAAAAACACGAAGTACTTGAGTGGCAATAAGAAAAATAATTTGGGCTGCAACAAAATATCACAAATTCATAAACTAAAATGTCTCTCTGATCACAGAAACCACATGCAAGTCAATAATATCACATACCTGACGCCGTCTCGTTGAAATGGCAAAAGCTTTGATTCAAGGCTATCAGGCATCTGGCCATAACGGTCTGAGGAAATAATAGATTAAGAAAAATCAGCACATTTCACTGAAACAAAATCATATAATTTAAATCTTCTAGACGTAATCCAAATTATTATCCATATGTTCCCCTTAAGCCCAACGCACCGCTCAATTACAATAAAGTTATTGCTTTCAAAAGTTCTCATAATTGGTGGTTATTAAGAGCAATAACCTATCATGTCATAAACTATTTCTAGTAGGTAAAATCCAAAATGAAACACGATACAAAACAGTGATACCGTAATAGACAAGAATACCATAACATATTCTTAGACTCTTAGTACGTTGTAACTCTTCCTAAACCTTGGGAGAATTTTAATCCTAGCTAGTTGAACAAAGTGCTTCACAACACGGTCTCATTTTTAGTTTATTTATGTTTATCCAGATGCTTGTTTGCCACTTTTAATAGCACAAATACACTTTTGACTTCTATTTATTACAAAATATGCAACTAGATTAAATTCTCTATGGAAGACTCTCGTACTTGTAAGCTTTATTTTACACTACAATGAAAAGCGGTTTGATAAGCTCAAACAGAACATGCAGTATTTCCACCAGGCGTTTGATGTGTTAAGGGATCCTGGTCACACTAAAAGATGTTCTTACCAACAGTTATATCGTTAAGAAGATGACTTAGAAGAAGATGAAGATGTATGGCTTAAAGCAATTAAGTTGGTACTACCACAAACAATTTTTCTAGCAAAGTCATACTGCAGAGAGCTAAATGTATAATACTACAATAGGTCAACTTTCTCATTCCCATTAATAAATGTAACATCAGAAGATATGACTAAGCCCAAGTGTTAAACCGTGCAGCTATGGCTCAGAGAATAATAGTCATTTATCTGATGATATTAGCTAGTCACTTGCAAGGATGTTATAAAATCCTGTCAGTAGTGTAAATTAAGACTCCAGTATTGTTTTATATTGGTATTAGAATTACATTTCCTACATTATTATAATCCTTGTCAAAAAGCACATTTTCAAAATCATACAGAATACAGTCACATCGATGTGAAAGTTGGTCACACACTCACACTGACATGAGTGATGACAACCTTTTGGTCACAACTGTGGCTCAGGGAATGTTTACTAGAAATGAAATTTAGTCACATCTCCGTGAAATGATGATAATCTTTTGGTCTAAATATTTAGCAATTCCAAAAATTAATTAGAATATATACATAAATAATCGAAAACGTAATTTTAAACAATTACATTAAGACGGGTGATAATACTGATTCCTAAGCTCCAATTCCGAACCTTTTTACATTACGCCATATTAGACTAGCAATTATCATCATAATATATAAAGTATTACGACGCCAACATTTTTACCTCGAAGATCTGGAACAGCAGAGGCAGCAGCAAAAGCACGTTGCAACAATGGATCTAAACTTTCTACCTGTAAAAATAATTATCAAATAGCTGGAAAACAATACAGAAGCAGTGTGTAGTGGTCTGACGCAATAGGGGAACAACTGTCCCTAGGATCATGACTATCCAGTAACATTTTACATTTTTCCTTGAGTTGTGATGGTGCATTGCAATAAAGAAGAAACAGAGCCAAGGAGAGGAAAGTACCGTTCTAATTTTAATGTTTTTATAAAAAAGAACCAAGGAAGCAAACACAAAAGCAACTTCCTAAGAATGCATCTGTTTTAAGACACCATATACACAGATTCCGAGTGATAAAATATACTAATATTATGCTATATACATATAGGAAACATAATTTACAGATAATCAAACTAGAAAAAGTGTTAGTTTTATAACCTCAATGTTAAGACCAGTTAGCTCGGAAACAGCTTTTTCTGCTGATGATAAGGATGACAAAGGGAATAACCACAATCTGCATTGACAGAAACAAGTAGTGAAACGTGAGAGAAAAGATACACAAAATAACATGAAATGCAGGTACTTGAAAGATGAAAGGAAACCTTTCTTTTGCATTCCAACTCGCTTTTGGAAGCTTGCGCATTGCTCCCACGACAACCTAAGAGAAGACTGAGACAATTAAACGACAAGAATATGACAAGCATCACAACAAAAGATAGTAATATATCAAGCAGAACAGGTACCTCATTATATGGAAATTTTGCAGCAATGTTTCCACTAGCATGCAAGAAAAATTTAATAGATACTTTTGGTCGATACTTAGAACAATCATCTCCTAGGAAAAAGAAAACCACACTTTATAACAACATATGAACTCGTTCTGTTAAAAAGTAAATTTGGGGGCATAGCTCACCCGTTGAATTCTGTGATGTTCCTACTGCTGGTTTCACTGGAGTGGTTGGCAAAGAATTTACCTATTTTCCAAAAAAGAATTAGTAATCTGAAACATACGTAATATGCAACTAAACTACCCAAATGAAGCGATGTTAGTTCACCAATAGTATATTTCATCAAGTTATAACCCATATCATTTCTAACCACATATACGGCAACTGGAAAGTATTAACTGTATTTCTAACATAGCAAACTACTAGCAAGATGTAGCTCAATATTCAATGATTCACCCATGAAAAAGGTTGAACACTGTTCCCCCATTTCTGTAAACGTGTATGCTTTCAAACAATAGTGGGGCCATTGAAACATAATTACTTAAAAAGGAACATAACAAGCCTCTAAACGAGTTTGCCTTCAAACAAAAGAAACATAGCAAAAGCGACTTTAATTTCAAAACTTTAGGAATATCCCCTATCATTCATGTGCTCTTGTATACTTGAAAACAATAATTAGCTTCACAATGGAATATAAGGTTGTTGCCTGTGCATAGCAAAACAAGAACCTAGCAAGGGAGAAGTAATGTCAAGTTTGCACATAAATTATCCCATAACTATATATTAATGCCATTATCAAAGTTTGGTGCACGTTTCCAATATATGTTTGTCGATCTCGCACGCAAGTCACAAAAAGAATCATTTCATGCGTACCGGATAAATACGATCATGGACTACATTTTTCTTCACCCTTAAATGTGTTCTATTAAACTACTCTGGCATATATTTGGCATAAGTCTCAGTAACCGTATAAGAACTAATGAATACTGTTTCATAAGAACTATACACGGTCGTAAAAAAAAAAACAGCTCGTTTATATGGATCGCATATAAATCACACTTGAAATTTTAATGGATCGCATAAGCATTCCAATTAAAGTTTATATAATCAATATGTTAACAAAATTTCTGCAATCAACGTTTCCTAGTAAAAATCACACTTGAAAAAGAGTGCGCTTTAACATTTCTGCAGCTAATTTGGTATTGTTTACTCGATACTAAATTAATATTTCTTTTGACTCTCGCTAAAATCTTTAACTGAAAATTTCTATCAAATTACTATTTAGAAGAATATCATTGCATTTGTTTTTACAAAATAAGCAAATCCAAACACTAGTTCGAGAAGTAGTTACTTATGTTTAAACAGAATCCCAAACACTCTGGCAAAAACTATTTTCCTCCATATCTCATTTTTATTTTATTATTATTACACAACTAATATCTAAATCGGACAACGTGCTATATACTTTCGTTCAATCCGTGACATTGTTAAATCCACAGTAGCGTGAAATGTTGGTGCCCTAAAATGAAAATTGACAATAAATGTAAACCTTGTTGGCGGGAGGAGGGCGAGAGATAGGGTTTGAAGGTTTTGGTTGTGATTGTGAGTTATAAAAGTTGTTGGGGGCATGAGTAGTAGTAGTAGAAGTGTTGCGTTGAGCAGCGATGCGATTGATGGCGTCTCTTTCGAGTGAATCGAGTTCTTCTGCACTGAATTCCCAATCATCACTGTCCATTTCCTCTCAATTCTTCTTGTTGTTTTGGTTTTTTGATTTTGAAGAGGAGGGGGATTTTCTTTTCAAAATGAGGGTTTTGTTTTGTTTAGATCACCTCCCGCCCGGAACAGGCTGTGTTTCTTACCGATATTTACTAAAAGCCCTAGGCAGAACTTAGCCGGCGTGATTATCGCGGCAGATAATTAACGATATGCGATATAGTGGTAAGTGTTTAAGTAACATGCGATAATTCAACGTATTTGTAGCATTAGAGAATCGATTTTGAATAACTACAATTCGATGCGTGGTTGCATAGCAGCATAAATATATAGTTTTTTAAAAAATTATGTGGAGTCCATCTAAGTGTGTGAGTATATTTTCTAATAGGATTGTTTTAAGTTATTAAGATTTTTAGTAATAATAGATTCAAGCATTACAAAAATCAACGGTATTATGTAGTTGGCAATATTATATTGTAGTTTAGAGGTATATAGCCAACATGTGTGACCGCTTTTTCTTGTTTTGTCAGTAATTTAGGCAATGATAACTATTTTTTTTACATGTGTAGCGTTTATCATTTGGTGTGGCTTTTAAAATTGTAACTTTGCAAATTGGATATCACCATATAAGATTATTTTGTACTATCATTTTGTATAGATATTTATCATTGTTCAAAGCTTTATTTGTTTGAGTAAAATAATTATCCCTTAAATGGTGCAAGAGCAACATTTTTAAAATAACATTATACAAATGACAAATTACATGTGTCAAAGCAAAATAAACCAAAAACTACAATTACTTGGTCTCTCCTTTCAAAAAATTGTCACGGGTTCCACAACTACTTCATCATTTCTCATATAATTTTGTCAAATTTGAAACCCGATTCCCGGGTGGTTCAACTGGTTGAACCGTTCGATAAAAAAGCAGTCGATTTAAACCGAGTCAAACCGATAGGTTGGTCGAAAAAAATGTCAAATTAAACGGCCAGCGGGTTTGAAGGCGTCGTCAACCCGTTGTCGGTTTCAACAGGTCAACCCAAGATCGGTTTCAACGGGTCAACCCGGTATCGGTTTCAATTGGTTGTTTTAATTTGGTAGATGTGCTTTTAATTGGGTGTACAATGTGAATAAATTATTGTACTTTTAAGTAATGGGGTGTTTTAATAAGAGTATTAATTATATTATTTATTTCTCTCTCCATTGACCATGTTTTCAACATTCAACTTTCAACATTTTTCACTTTTTCCACTTTGACCATTTTTCCATTTTATATAGTATAGATGAACTTGGCATAACTTTTTTAACACACTGAATTTTTAAATCTCATGGTAAAAACTATAAAATAACAATTTATCTTTTAAATTTTACCCACTTGAAACACTTACTATTTCCTTGCATCAACATATTTTTGAATTTTGTTTATTTATATAATCGATTTATATTAAAATAATAGCTGAAATGACTATATTATCTTCGACATTATGGGTGAAGTCAACAAATTTTAAAGAAGACAAGCATTTCATTTATCCTTTTAATATAAATAAGTCTTATGAGTGAAGTCGGAACAAATTTTGAAAGTACGTTGGTGAAGTAATTTTATAAAAAAGTAAGTGTTTCAAGTCGGTAAATTTTGAAAAATATGTTGTTTTTTTATGCCTTTTTTCCTCTGATTTATTCCGGGTTAACTTTTCAATTGTACACGTGTCTTTGGCAATCTTGTAGGCAGTGGCACAGCTTGACCGTCTTGACTGACGGGGCCAAAATATATCAAAAAAAAAAATCTAACATTCTAATACAAGAAAACCATCTTTATAGTTATATAGATACCAAAAATAAAACATTAAAAGTAGAAAACAATCATAAGTGACAAAAGTGTTAATTGTCAACCATTTTCCTCAACTCTTTGAAAGCTTAATACATTTATCTATACTACTATATAAAACATTTGGAACATGCTATTAATAGAAGGCTTAAAAATTCAGATTCAACAAATTACTAATAATGGAAATACTTGTATTAATTTTACTATTAAATCAATACATACACATATATTTAAAATTATAAAACTAAAAATTTAAGTGTGTAACAGCCTATATCATCAAATCTATTGTAACAATCCATTCAACCGGCCCATTCCGTAACAACCTATTTCATAAAAATTGTTGTAACTGTCCATTTAACTGGCCCATTTTGTAACAGCCCTCAACTATATATACACCCACATAAAACCTGAAAACACACACCACACAAAATACTCGTATAAATCCCTCGCTCTCTCTAAACCACTACACACTAACAGCCAGCATCACTGTCGCCGTCTACCATATAGCCACCATCGCTCAAGGTTCAGGTTGTTTCACTAGGCTAAGTGGCTTCAGTTGATTTTTTTTGTTGGCTTATGCGGTTTTGAGAAAGCGTTTTCGATTGGTGATTCTGGCTTCATCACCTCGCTTATTGTCGAATCCGCCACCGTCTCTCGGTGGTCTGGTTGTTTTAGGTGGTTACGGGTTTGTGCCTTTGCTTACTGGTAGTTTTGATTTTTATTTACAACAATTTTTTGGTTGTTTTTTAAACACAATAACAACAAGGTTTGTGGTATTTTGATCTTTTATTTTTGGATCTTAAATATTTGGAAAAGAGGATCTTGTGATGTTGTATACACAAAGACCTTGATAGATCTTTAAGCACTCGGAGATCGTTAGTGTTGCCTATGTAATCACAAGCAAACTAATAGAAGATCTCTACAACTAGTATTTTGTAGCGGAAATAAAATACAAGTTACAATAACTAAGAACTCTTTGATCCTCTATGGATCTTTTGATTATTGAAACTCTATGTTTCAGATGTTTTACAAGACTTGAAAGATCTTTTTGAAAACTGCCTATTACAAACTAAGCATGGTTTCTTATATAGGCAAGAAACCTAATGGCGTTGACAATTTACACTCCTAATACTAACATAGACTAAGCATGCATCTAGACAAGCATGCAACTAATCATATTGTTTTGTTCATCATTTTGTTTATTCTGATTAAGCTCTACATAATGGCCAACCTATCTTTAATACGGTGACTTTTACTCTATCTTGAGCTTATCTCTCCTATAAATGGTAACGACTTTCAGCAACAACACAATATCTGCTTTAGCATTTCTCTGAAGAATAACTTTGGCGAATCCATTCTTCTTCGAGAATCCCTCGGCAGTCTTGAGAATCAAGATTACCTTAATTCCCAACAATCCTCCCTAAAGCTGGAATTTGACTAGGTTAAGTTCCGGTTCCTTGATAGATCGATAATCTGTTGAGGATTGTACCATTTCCCTGATGAGGTGTACCATAATCTTTGTTTAGGCGTGAGTGGCCGATATCTTGAGGATCGAACCAAGATTGGAAGAAGAACATCGTATGATGATGGCCGAATCTGAAACACCAGCATCTTTGCAGCATTATGACATTATGTACATCAAAGCATATAAGTTCAATACTATTCTCATCACTTCCAGGTGTGTTAACTCCTCTGAGAGGTGAATCATTGAAGTTAATGGATTTGAAGTCTCTTTACCAATAGCCATTACTATTGGAGTAGCCACATGTTTGAGTTCGAAAACTATGGTACATTGATAACCATCTGATTTATTGGCAAACCAGCAACCATATAAGCGGATTTGTCTTGTCTTTACGTAGCGTTTGCTCAGGGACTAGTCAATTCTTAGGATTGGTGAATTGAGAACCAAATATGGATTCAGTTGCCTTTACCACATGCCATATACATGTGGGCTAGCCAGTTCTTGGATTCCAAAGGAATAGACCATGGTGAATTGATGACCATACAACCCTCGCCAGTTAAGCATGGGTGGTTGCATACCCTATGATTTTGAGCAAACCATTACAGCTATCAACAGATTTGAGGTGTCTTTACCAAAGCTGTACCCTTTGGACTAGCCAACTCTTTGACATACACAAGGTACATCCGGTGAGTTAAAGACCATCTGATTTGGACAACAAACAAAACGGTTTTTTTTTTTTTTTTTTTTTTTAACTAAGAACAATTTATAAAAGTGAAAAAGATTGATAATAAGTTGAAAAAGGGAAATTAAAACTTAATTTATTTTATTAAATAAACGCTATCACTATTTTTAAAATGATGTTTTTGTGAGTTTTCCTTTTATGAAAGTCTTTTATCTAAAAAAAAAAAAACTTAGACAAAAATAGACAAATATCATAAATAAAGCAAACTAAATGATCAAAACAAAGTAGTGCAGAGAGTACCAAGTGTCCTGATATGGATGAGGAATAGGCCTATTGCTGTTGTTGGAGTTGAGTTTTGATCAATCCCACAGTTAAAGCTGTCTTTCATTTCCCACAGGATCTGGAGGAATTTCCAACTTTTGACTCGGCATCTTTCCATAAGTCTTTGGGGCAAGGGATACTTTCTTTCGGAAAACATGCACGGTGATTCCACCCTTAGTCTCAAGCACATGCACACGAGGAAGAGGATAGAATCTCCAGGAGGTAAGCTTCCACCGATGTGAGTTTTCCCAAATGGAAGATGCTTTGCAATTGGGAATGTGGGAGTTTAACAGAACTTGAAGATCTCGGTAAGAACATCCCGAACCTTGTGGTTCCTTGTTGCGATAATAGGTGTTGACTTGAGTGAACAGAGAAAGTAACTTGTCTACCAAGTGTAGAATTTCCTTTAAAAGGTGAATTCTATTGAAGTGGAGTCCCCAAGAAGAACATTCTTTGATCATCCTTTAATTTCCACTCTAACACCTCATCTGAATTTCCATCGGGAAAATCGTGTGACCTTCTATAATGAAAGTTGATTCATCAGCTTCAAGATCCAAAGACGATCTTTTGGCCATTCTCTTCTTCCTTCTCCCGGTGATAGATTTCCTAGAGGAGCATTTTCATCTTGTGCATTTGTGGTAGGACTTGAACCGGTAGATTGAGACATGGTTGGAGCACGAAGTGCATTCATCTTGTGGAATATCTTTATAGCCCTCTCGTTTTAGTTCGTGAGGTCACTTCCTTTACGAATCTTCGGTGTGACAACAGGTGCCCGAGGGAATGGAGTTGATGCTTAGTGCTTGGGAGAAATGGAAGATGGTTCAGTGATTGACCCTTAATAGTAGAGGAAGCAACTTGAAGTTGCTTGGCAGCAGAATATTTGAAGAGGATTCCTTGGTTGGAGCATCATCGACCTTGAGTCTTTTGGCTTACGGAGCATCTTCATTCTCTGAAATCCCTTTTAAGTTGGTAGAAGGAGCTGAGGATGATGATCTGTCCTTCATGATTTGATTATATTTGCGATCTGAGGACATGATCGGGGAAAGCCTTGACTTGTTTCATTGTTAACCCAGAGTTGTACATTGAGCATTGGTTCTTCACCACCCTTCTCATTTCATCTTTAGTAGGTGGTTTGTCTTTGGCCTTCTGAGCTTGGATGGCCCTCTTTGTGCAATTGCTTCTTGCCTCCTTTGTCTTCACGAGCCATCCTTCGCTCCACATAGTTGTCACTAAGGAAATCACCACCTAGGATGCTTTGAGCTAGAGAAGGTCTTGAAGTGACTTCTTGAGTTAGAATATCAGTGTTGTGGACATCTGAATCCTCGAGTTCATCGAGTTCTTTTCTTCTCTCAGGAGTTAAAGATGAAAATTCCTCTGTTTCAAGTTGTTTAGCCAATGCTACACTTTCCTTTGACTTCTCAAACTCAGCCAATCTACTTGCTTGACCTATTCTTTCCACCTCACTCACAGTCGGGACCAAGCTCATCTTCGTGATGACATTTTTCCCTTTATCATCGGGCTTCTTGGCACACTCTTCTTGATTAAATCAATGACAGGTACCTCTGTAGTAGTACCTAGGTCAACATGTTGATCCTGATCATCAACTGGAGTGGTCATAGTAGCAATGTCGGACGGTCTGCGAGGGGAAAGGTGCATTGGTTCTTGAACTGATGCGATTGATTAGGATCACGAAGATACATCCTCCATAAGTACATCGGCAGATGCATCCTTATCAACCCGGGTTCCTTTGAAGCGAAGAAACCTTATGAGAATAAGATCTCTTCCTCCTTTTGTAAAGGCGGGCTCCTTCTTCTTTGAGGAAGTGGCGGCTAATGATAAAGGATCATTGAGAGAAACGGCGACCAACATGTCGAGAGACTCAAAATGAGGATCTTCTTGTTCTTCATCAGAGGAAACCACAAGTTTCCTTTTGGAGGCCCTTTTTAGTTTGTGCTCTAAGACCTTGACACGATTTCGCGGTTCTTCAATCTTAACCCCGAAGACTTGGTTTCGCAAGCTCCTTTTGAGACTATTAACCTCTCGGCATACTGTTGACAAGAGCATACAGATGAGAGTGTAATGGGGTCCTCGGCTCCACCGGATTGCTGCGTGGTAGGGGAACCTCATTGGACCTTTCAGAAGTAACTTGGTCATGCTCAATGTGAGGAAGATCTTCATCGAGAGGATTCCTCACCGGACTTGGTGTGGGTGGTCTATTGAGATCTGACTCATCATGAGTAGCTAGAGTGGGTGGAGGGCGGGACATGGTGGTTGGTGCGGAGCAACATGAGTTGCTTCAACAGTTGAAGATGGGCCCTCACCAAAGTGAACCAATGGATTACCATTAGTAGCACAGTGAGGAAGGAGGACTATGAGCCACATTCTCCTCATCGGCTGACCTCATTACCTTGGGGCAACATGGCTGCTAGCAAGGGATGATGTTCCCCCTGAAAGTGGGTTCTCATTGTAGCAAACAATTTAGCAGTTAAAGTACTTATGGGATAGAAAGATTGAGCTTGGGTATTTGTGTCTAATATCATTTGAAGAAACCTTGGGTACATTAAAAACTTTCCCTTTGTCTTTTGAATATTTTCAATCAAGTTTTCAAAAATATACTTAGAAAAATTGAAAGTTACCCCTTGTGAAAGATACACAATACCATAGCCCGGTCGAGTAGAGAAGCTGGTCCCATCCTCCGATCTTGTTGCTCATGCATTGGGCGGTGTGTGAACCGGGAACCTCCATTTTGGGCAGAGTTCCTTCTTTAGCCACATATCTGTTCTTGTTCCTCGATACCCAATAGCCCTTAACCCATTAAGCACATCTTCTCGATTCGAGTGAAATACTCCTTCATCTTCCGGTGAAGCTTCCTCCGATCGCTCCCGGTCACAATGTACTCTATTTCATCAATCACGCCCTAATCTCTGTCTCGCTCCTCTTCAGCGGTTCCCAAAATTGGTGATCATTGACTCATATATCTCATTTGGAGAGTGAGATAGAGCATAGCAAATCTTTGACCTTTTCAGGAATTCCACCATAGGTTCGTACAGTTCATATCCCTTGCCGTTTCCCAGAAATGCGACTTTGTTGTGATCATGTTTGAATTCAAGAGCCATGAGGAATATGAGTGTTTAGGATTATGATTCTTGAAATGGTGAGTGTTTGTGAAAGTGGAATGAAAGAGAATTGGTTTGTTACGGCGAGTAATGGTGGATGAAGTGTTTTTGCCCAAATCATAGTCAAAGAAAAATGGACCGTTTGCTTGACCTTTCGACGTGTATTGCATCTTTGTCCCAACCCAAAATAACACTTCGGTAGAAACATATGATCAATCTGCTGAAGTTATACCTTCAGCAGAATGCATCAAAGATTAGAGTATCTTTGGTAAGTTTCTAGAATTACTGTGCCACCCACTTGCATTAAACTCATTGAACCTCGAATCCGTCTATAAAATGATCCCAATGTACCTCATCTCTTCATCAAGATCCCCAAATAATTACCATAAACCCTAGATTCAAAATAAACCCAATTAATGTAATTGCACCATGAATACCAAACATGAGATCATAGATCTCACTTCCTCATCTTCATCAACCTCTTCATCATCATCAAGTGGTGAATCAAACCCATGGTTCCATTACTTCCCTCAACCCTGTCTACGACCAAATAAATCGCCCTTTCTCCCTTCTTGAGAAGATGACGGTGTAGTGAATCCAAGTGAATCTGGCGATGATTACGATGACTCCTATAAGGAGGGAACGTCTTACTCCCAACCTCCAGCACCTTGGTCTCAACAGAGACCTCGTGCGAGAATCGCCACTCCCAAAGATGGAGAGGTGGTTCTTGGTCTCACTGTGCCATCTTTTGGTGCATGAACACACATCGTATAGTAGAAGGGCTTAAGGAGGGTGGATCGATTGCATTTTGGTTGAAATGAATAGATGAAGCACACATGACACGTTAGTTCTCGTCATCTGCGTGGTCGTCGTCATCATCAATCGTTTGCATCAATCCATCCTCCCATTTTGGTCCTTAGCATCTTCGTCGAGTTAGTCATGCATATCCAACCGCCGTTAAGCGGAATGGGTGGTTACGCAAGACCCTCGAAAACAAAACCGACATCTAATGCATATCCAACATTCACTTAGATTTGAATGAGGATATACACCGTTTAGGCTTAGCTTAAGTATACATTTCGTATCTTGTAGATGCATAGTAGTAGGTTGACTTTATGTAAGTAAGTCAAATGCTGTTTCTTGAATGAATGAATGAACAATTTGACTTCAATTTCTTTTCTTGATATAATAACTTCAGTGGAATCAAATTGTATGCTTGATTATTTGATATCGAAGAAACAAGTAACACCCTTTCTATCGACCATTTACTAATGAACCACACTTGATGACTTTGATCTTGATCATGGGATATATATCTGCAATCGGATAAGGAACAGACAAAAAGTAGTACGGCACAAGCGCAAAAGCAGACACAACAACATACACAACAACAAAAACAAACAAACTAGAGAAAGATTAGTAGATAGAGTTAGAATACAAACTAATATACAAAAATAATGCAGAGTTTGCACAAAATCCTCCCCCGAGGCATATGCCTCCCACGAGGCCTATGCCTCCCCTCAAACTATGCGATCAAGGGGTTAACATTCCAATATTGACCACGAGGTGTTGAAACCTTGGTCCATCCAACGCTTTTGTTAACAAGTACGCCACATTATCATCGGTATGGATTTTGGCCACTTTTATCAAATGTTTTTCATAAGCATCTCTTATAAAGTGGTGCACGATTTCAATGTGTTTCGTTATTTGTGAAAAGCTGGATTTTTGACTATGCAGATGGTACTTTGATTATCTATATGAATTGTAGTGTTCATAAGGTTGTACCCATAGTCCGACAATTGGTTACGAATCAAAGGACTTGTCCACGGCAATTTGCAGCGACAACGTACTGCTTCATG
This sequence comes from Chrysanthemum makinoi, assembly GCA_910596185.1. Classification (NCBI taxonomy): domain Eukaryota; kingdom Viridiplantae; phylum Streptophyta; class Magnoliopsida; order Asterales; family Asteraceae; genus Chrysanthemum; species Chrysanthemum makinoi. Next base: position 252,376,338 of record OU343224.1, on the reverse strand, counting down.
AGTTGAGGTGGCCCACGATGGTTTGTTTCTTGCATTGCCAAGAAATCAACCTCTTGCCAAGAAATTGGCGACCCCAGGTTGTGGATCTTCTATCGGTTGCACCGGCATAATCACGTCACTATATGCTTCCAACTTGAAAGGAGATTCTTTTGGGTACCAAAGGCCTAAAGAGGTTGGCCTTTGAGGTACTTAAAGATCTTCTTGGCGATATTGAGATGGGAAGCAAGTGGAGTGACTTGATGTCGAGAACAAACACTCACAAGCAAATGTAATATCGAGGTCTTGAAGCATCAAATACATCAATGAACCAATCATGGACACATGCGGATGAACATTCACGGGTAGATCGGTTCATTATTTGCTTTTGTCTTTGGAGCTTCATAAGGTGTTGTGGGAGTCCTAACACCTTCCATACCAAACTTCTTCAAAATGTCCCTCACATATTTATCTTGGTGATAAAGATGCCATCCGGTTTCTGTGAACTTGGAGACCCAAAAGAATGTAAGCTCTCCCATAGCACTCATCTGAAATTCGCCCTTCATAAGTTCCTCGAATTCCTCGCACCAAGCTTAGTTTGTGGAACCAAAAATAATGTAGATCCACATACACTTGCACCAAAATGATGTGCGAGTAATTCTTCTTGAGGAGCAGAGTTTTATCAATAGCACCTCTTCTATAGCCATGCTTGAGGAGCGATGAAAGCCTAGCATACCAAGCTCTAGGTGCACGATGTAAGCCATAAAGAGCTTTAACCACCTTGTAGACATGTTTTGGGTGATCGGGGTCTTCAAATCCCTTGGGTTGAGTGACATAGACCTCCTCTTCAATCTCACCATATAGAAAAGCACCCTTGACATCCATTTGATACACCATGAAACCTATGTATGAAGCATATGCCAAGAAAATGTGAATTGCTTCAACTCGTGCAACAGGTGCAAATACTTCATCATAATCAATCCCTTCCTCTTTATGCGAGCCTTGAGCTACCAACCTTGCTTTGTTTTGATCACAATACCCGAGCATCTCTCTTATTCTTCAAAACCCATTTTGTCCCAATGGCATATTTGCCAACAGGGAGTGGAACCAAAATCAAACCTGCGATTGTGAAATTGTTGCATTTCTTCTTGCATTGCTTGATCCGGCTTGGATCGTTGAGAGCTTGAGAAACACTAGTTGGTTCCACTTGAGAGAGAAAGCAAGCAAAAGCAGTGCTTGAGGTCGTGTGATTGTCTCTTTCTTTGGTTGGAGACATAAGAGAGAAAAGCAATCTGTCCAAAGCCGAGGATGGTGATAGCCCTTCTAGTTCTAACAGTGCGAAGATCACCTATAATGTTGGATTGAGGATGAGCTATGTTGATCCTCTGAGTAGGAGTGGGGTTGACTTCAATGGATGAATCAAGATTAGTGATGGTGGGTTCAAATTCAGCATCATAAGAGGGTGAGGTGAAAATGCCGGCTTTGGGTTGATGATTTCCAAGGTCTGAAGGTTTTGGAAAGCGTGTATAGGGTTCACCAAAGTCGGAAGATACTTGAGAAGGAACGAGCATAGCCTTCGGCAGATTGGGGAAGGTAGGTGGGGGAGAATCAACTTCAGCGAAACATGGTTTCTACCGACTCCTTCATTATTAACCTCTCCATTCAGTTTCTCTGCTTCAACCTTAGCTGCAAATTCTTGAGTCACGGAGCCTAGCAAGGTCCTCGGCATAATGAGAGTCATCTTCATCACTTGAATGCATGATATCCTTGGAAGTGGTACATGCAATATTGTTAGGGGAGAAAGAAGGTACAAGTATGGGTTGCTCATCATCTTCAAACTCATTTTCAGAGCCATCATCTAGGGGACTTGCATTGTTAGTTGGAGACACTTGAGGACACATTTGGGTTAGCGGATATCCGTGGTAACCCGGATAATCGATTAAGTAGTCAAGATCAAAGGACCATGAATAACCTTGTCCTTGAACATTTGGCTTATCTTCCAAAAATCTTAGGTTCAACGTCTCTTCTATTTTCTTGGCTTGCAAGTTGTACACCACATGCCTTACTATGAGTTGAATAGCCCACAATATAACCATCATCAGCCTTCTCATCAAACTTTCCCAATGGATCACTTGTGTTTAGAATGGTCACTTGACAACCAAAAGGTTTTAGGTAGTGAATGACAGGAACTTTCCCAAAGAGAAGTTCATATGGGGTTTTGAGTTGTGGTCTAGTAATGGACACTCTGTTTAGCACATAGCGGTGCCAGCTTGATCGAGAACATAGTAGGCGGTTTAGAGTCTGCAAGCATGGATCTTGCAGCCTCAATTAAGGTCCTATTCTTTCTTTCAGCTACCCCATTTTGTTGTGGGGTTCTTGGATTACTATAGTCCCTCTTTATGCCTTTTGACCCACAGAGTTCTATAAGAACAACATTTTTAAACTCTGTCCCATTATCACATCGAATACCTTTGACCTTTTTGTTCAACTGATTTTCAACAAGAGTGATGAATTCGGTCGACGCTTGAGATGTTTCATCTTTGGTTCGAGAAAGAAAACCCAACAAAATCAAGTATAGCCATCGGTGATCACCAAACGAAGTACTTATGATCAATGCTTGACTTGAGTTGGACCAAACAGATCCATGTGAAGCAAGCGAAGAGGTTGATGATGATGCTCATAGAATTGATAGCTTTGTAAGAGGCTCTGTGTTGTTTGCCTTTATTGCAAGCGACACAATTATGATCATTGGTAAAAACTTTGGTGGGAAGACCTTGAACAAGACTCATTTTAGAGAGTTTGTTAATGGTCTTGAAATTCACATGCGCCATCCTCCTATGCCATTTTGTGGATTCATCAAGTGATGCTTTAGCCACCAAACATGTGAGGTCACCCTCAGGTTGAACTTCATTAAGGTTGAATGTGTATAAGTTGTGAGTCGAGGAACTTTCGTAGAATTGAAGTTTCTTTGGGGAGTTTGAAGTCTTTAGACAGCACAAGACATTCATTCTCTGTGAAGAGGACTTTGTTCTTAGTGTCACAGATTTGTGAAACAAAGAACAAGTTGAAATCTTTGAAGTTCCTTAACATAGTACACATTTTCAAAATCTAGATGAGGTGTCTTTATGGTGCCTTTCCACGTGATACTGACCGTCACTTCCTCCAAATGTCACGTTGCCTCCTCCTTCTATAGAGACAAAATTGTGCATCATATCCCTGTTCCCGGACATGCTTACGGAACAACCACTATCAACAATACCAATATTCTTATGCTTAAGGGGATGATCCTACAAACAACAACAAAATATATACAAACTGTTAGTATACGGAGGAGGTTCAAGTCATTCTTGACTTGAACACGCCTTAATGGATCACGTGAGTTTAGGACAAGAGTATTTAGAGGATCCACCATTGTTCTTGGTCCTCCATTGATAATTGGGTCCCTTGTTATTCCAAGAACAACCTGCGAGGGCTTCGGCGGTGCTCCCATATCCCATCCGGCATACATAGAGTCAACATATGTAGGCCAATAACCATGTTTAAAGTATGGGCTAGTTTGTTGCACATAAGGTCCGGTGGTGATTTTCTCCAATGAGAGTCGATATTAGGCGCTTGTGGGACATAAGGTGGAATATTAGCAACATTGGTCCATTTAGATTTGGGTTTACGGTGAGTAGCACATGCACCCAATCTTTGCTCATAAAAATCACAATCCTTAATCAAATGAAATTTACTTCCACATACAAAACATGTCTTCTTCTTGGAAGATTTATTCAAATAGGGGGATGTTTGATTACATGAAGAAGTACGTAAATTAGAAGCATTCAAGGAATTGTTTTTATGGTGATTATTCAAAGATTTAAAAGACAAGTCTTGAAGAAGCTGTCTTGGAAGTTGATTCCTCGCAGCCTTCCTTAGAAGGCTTGTAAGTAGTAAGTGCGAGGGTGGGGCTTGGAAAGGTCGAGACTTCTCATTTGAATCACGGCTTTCATAGGAAGTAGACCCTTGATCCGATGAATTGTCACTGTCAGAACAAGAGACAAAGTCGTTAGATGAGGTATCGGGTGCAGCAAGTCTTTTGACTTTTGCCATATAGATGATGTGATCCATCAAAGTCAACATGATGATGGGCAGTGCGTGGGCATGAATTCACCTCTAATAGGTCGGGGGACAGCATGCATATTGCCCTCTTTTACAAAGTTAGCTAACCTGCGGGTGTGGATTTACGACCATCATGCCTAGCTTCTACTCCTACATATTTTTGAAACCCTAATCCTAAGCCAGGTTCAGATTGATTTGTTATATAGTTCTCTAGCTAGATTATCACCGCAATTAACCATTGTTTATTCCTAGCTATTTCCGCAGCTACCTTTTCTTTAAGCTCTAGGTTTTCAGATCTGACTTCATCCTTAGCTTTCTCAGGGACGGTTTTAAATAATTATTAGCAACTTCAAGATCAAACTGTAACACCTTTATCTTTTCTTCATAAGCTATTTGATTCTTTTGAAACCGTACCTTTTGTCTTTCTCTTTGTTTTTAATGCTAGTTTATGAGCTTCATTTTCAACATAGCATTCATCAAACTTAGGTTTCATAGCATCATACTCTTCTTTAAGTTCATTGTATCTTAGACTACAACCAAATATCTGATTGTGTACTGAGATAGTCCCATCAAGGCAAGCTGATCATGCCTTTCATCCGAAGTGCACCTTGCCGGCAATCCAAGCTTATCGGAATCATGAGCTTCTTCATTTACGGGTTCATGTGCGATCCAGTTGACTTGTTCATCCATGGTGAGGAGAGCTGAAGCTCGGTTTCTATTTGTTTCTGGCGATAGGAAAGGTAATTAGCTCCATCTCCACTTTTCCTGTCTTTGCATTCCCTTGAGAAATGCCCCATCTGGTGACAAGTGAAACACTTGACTTTTCTCCTGTCAAAGCGGGTGGTTCCTTTCCTTGAAAGCAAACTTCCTTCCGGACTTCTCTTCAAACCTTTTGATGTCTCTGACAGTAATGCCACTGCATTTTCGGTTTCATCTCCTCCATTTCAAGTGGGTCCAAGCTGATCAAAGTCTTCATATGCAAGATATCTGGCGAGTATCATAGTCAGCAACAAATGAATGAAGAACATCCTCCATCACACTACTAGACCTAGCTGGAGAACATGGTGGAGTGGGGCGAGGTTATGTGGTGGAGGGGGGGGATGAAGATGATGATGGAAAGTAGTTGGAGCTCGGAGACGATGGAAAATAGTTGGAACTAGGAGCTTGCACCATCATGTTGGAGTGGGATGTCCCAACAAAAGCGCATGGCGATCGAAGATGTACGGTAGGGAGTTCGACGTCGAGGTTCAAGGGTTCGAGTCGTTATATAGCTCATCAAAGGTAAGCATATCCAACCCTCCTTTAGCCTTGAGAGCAATACTTACATGTAACCATGATGGAGGTAACGATCAAAGGAACTTTGAGTTGCGGTCATCATTATCGGTTTTGCATTAATTTGGTTCGGTGACTCAAGATCCTATGGAACATGTCGTATCCTTTGTGAATGCCTTCTTCTTCAGAGATATTGAAGTCCACGAAATTGTTGTCTCGGCATGGACTTCCTCATTCTCTTTGATTCTTCATTTCCACCGAACCTTGCTTTGAGAGCCATCCATATGTCCTTTGCATCATTCATATGATGAAAATCACCTGAATGATCTTCTGGAATGGCTTGAAGCGAATGGTCTTTACTTTATGTTCTCTGCATGGCTAGTACCTCTTCGCGATTTTGGTGGAGCCATGATAAATTTCCCACTGGGGATCATCTTCTTCAAAATGTTTCCTTTCTTTACAACCTCCCACAGATTCCAATCAATATTGGAAATCCAGTTTTCCATCTTCATAGCCCAAAGTTCATATTCTTCCCTTTTCAAATAAGGAAGTTTACCATTCTTGTTTGAGATGTTTTGCATGGAAGTGGTGTTGGTGTTGTTTGTGTTGGTGACTTGGTTTCATTATCGGATCAGGCATGGTGAATGAATGTTCTTAGTATCGTAGAGACTTCCCGAGGCTCACGATACCACTTGTTGTATACACAAAGACCTTGATAGATCTTTAAGCACTCGGAGATCGTTAGTGTTGCCTATGTAATCACAAGCAAACTAATAGAAGATCTCTACAACTAGTATTTTGTAGCGGAAATAAAATACAAGTTACAATAACTAAGAACTCTTTGATCCTCTATGGATCTTTTGATTATTGAAACTCTATGTTTCAGATGTTTTACAAGACTTGAAAGATCTTTTTGAAAACTGCCTATTACAAACTAAGCATGGTTTCTTATATAGGCAAGAAACCCTAATGAGCGTTGACAATTTACACTCCTAATACTAACATAGACTAAGCATGCATCTAGACAAGCATGCAACTAATCATATTGTTTTGTTCATCATTTTGTTTATTACGATTAAGCTCTACATAATACGGGCCAACCTATCTTTAATACGTGACTTTTACTTTATCTTGAGCTTATCTCTCCTCGTGAATGCAGCACTTTCGTGACAACACAATATCTGCTTTAGCATTTCTGCTGAAGAATAACTTCGGCAGAATCCATTCTTCTTCGGCAGAATCCCTTCGGCAGATGCTTCGGCAGAATCAGTAGATTACCTTAATTCCCAACATGTGATTAGTTTAGGTCTTAGATTTGTTGTTTATGATGTGGTGAGGTTTACGATCTGCTGGTATGTTTGGATCTTTTGGTTTTGGTGGTTTCCGTTATGTTTGGGATATTTGTCAAATCCACTGCCACCGCCTTTGCTTGAAACATTAGGAACCCAGATAAACCTTGAATATAAAGATTTCAAGATTATATTGTTTAGATCTCATGATTTTCAGGTTGTTTATAAAGTTTTTGTTTTTTCCAATGATGCTATTCGAGGCTAATGAACCGCCGTTGGTGGTAATGATGATGCTTGAACCCATATTCCTTTTCTTAGAAATCTTGGTTGTGGCAACTATCTGATGGATCTAAACACACACCTTGTGTTGGTGATACTTTTAGTTATATTAATAAGCACGCGGAATATACTTAGTGATACTTAGAAGATGGTTTATATGATGTAATGTAAATGAGAACAGTATAACACAAAGCTCCAATATTATTAAAAAATAATACGAGTGATCTTTCTTATCACTAGGGTTACACCTTGAAGCTTATATGAATAATACGTGAGTATTTCGTACTCTAAGCAATGACCTAGGATCTCCTTTTATAGCACAAGGAGTCCTTTACAAGATAAGTATAATTCTAACAATATAGAATATACACAAGATCTTTTCTATACTTATCAATACACGGATACTTATCAATTATCCTAATAGCGTGGTAATAATGTTGGCGGTGGTAATGAGTTTCCACTTGCTAGTGTAATCTTTAGAAGTGTTAACCACAAGCGTATCGTGGTAAGCTTGTTATCTTTATTCCCAACAATCCTCCCCTAAACTTATGATTTCTCTGCAAATCAATAAGTTTCTTCAATCTGCATCTTATGTAAGGATTTGGGGAATTCTTTCAAACACTTCACTTTCTCCTTAATTCTGAATAGCTCTTGAACATTGATCTTGAAGCCTAAGTAACAATGCTCTGACATTCTCATTGTCTTCATGGACTCTTACTGTTGTACACAACATCACAGTGAGAGTTCCTCACAGTGGGTATTCTTTCTTAGCAAACATGAATGCATCCACTCCATCTGATGTAGAAACATGATAAACTTCACATGAATCATAATAAAACCATTTAGTACCAGGACATGTACATGAGAATTTCCAAAAATCATCATTAGTATCGGTTCATAGAGCCTTCTTAGATTAACCCATAAGCATTTCCTTCCTATCTTTAAGATCTTGACATCAAACCTTTCTTGAACCAATCTCCACAAAGTATCCGGATCATATCGTCACATGCTTTGATGAGTTCTTCAAATTGAATGAATGATGAAGTTTCACCACCTAGCCTTGTAATCTTCCATGTTGGAGCAAAATTGGTAGCATTAAACACTTCCCAATCAATGATAGGATGTGGACTTGCAGTGGTCCAGGATAAAAATCTTCTTCTTCAATCAATATCATTTCAGTCAATTGTTCTTCAGTGAATTTCTCAGTTGGAACTTCTTGTTCTTCAGCCAACTTTGTCTTCTTAAATATATGAGATTCACTATCTTTGGTCTTTCTCTTCAGATTAGGATACCTTCTTTCTTCTTATTCAGAGTCCATTGGAATAAAATCTTGGTCTTGCCTTTTAACTCTGTAGTAGATACCTTCAACTTTATCATCAGACATTCCTTTGAACTGATGCCTTTTCCAGCCACCAACTTTGCAACAATAATCTTTCATCATTGCTATAACTTGTGCCTTGGTTGGTTGTCTTGGTTTCTTTTGACCCTTCTTGACTGAAACAATTGCATCTTGAAGTGCTTGATTATTCTTCATTTGAATGAATTCCTTTAACTGTGATGTTCTTTGTTCTTCAGTTAAAGACTTATCTGCAACTAGGTCAATTGCCTTCTTCTTGATCACTAGATCATTAGTAATCAAGAACTCAATCTCTTGTTCTGTAGGTACATAGCTGAACTCTGGAGTCTTTTCTCTTAATATTGTAGGTGGAGCGATTGGAAGCGGATTTACATCCATTGGATCGATGGTGTCCATTCATCTTTTAGCCTCCATGAAGCATGCAATCTCTATCTCCTCCAGTCTATTCTTATTATCAACTTGATCTTCATTGATCTTTCTAGCAACCTCTGCATCATGAGCAATTTGAGCTTGTTCTTTCTTTGAAATCTTTCTTCTTTGTTGCTCTACACTCTGCACAACTGCTTTACCTTTCTTTTTCTTGATTTCTTCCTCTGCAGTGGTAATAGCTTGATGTGATGGTAACTTCTTACGCAGTGGGAATGAAATCTGGTTGCGATCTTGAAAATTTCTTGCTCTAGTTGCTGTTGAGGATCTTCTTGAGTATCAGCTTCCTCGGTACCTTTACTTGAAACACCTTCATCTCCAAAGTCAATTTTCCTTCCCTTGGTTTCAGCATCTGTTTTCCTCCCCTATTTGGGAGAATTTCCTAAATTTTTATTGAAATCTTCTGAATCACCATCATCAGGTGAGGATGGAGATGATATCACTATCTTTGTAGTTTTCCTCATTTGTTTCAGCCCCTGAAACTCTTCCTTCAAGGTTTGAATCTCCTCTTTCAAATGTGTAATATCCTTGGCATGCTGCTTCTTTACTTGTGCCAAGTCTTGTTTCAGAGATTTAACTTGCTTTGCTAATTTGGTACATAGTTCCATCAATTCCATTTGTTGCCCACTGCCCTCAACACTTCCAACTGTGTGACCTGTTGGGAGAGGTGAATCATAGGGCATTGGCTCAGATTCATCTCTAGTTGGACTAGGTTAAAGCCTGGAACCACCACTGCTTGTTCCTAAACCAAAAGGATCGAGACATCTTTGTGTTGTAATGGGAGGAGTTAGTGTTTATGCCTCCTCTCATAGGTGTGGAAACGGTGGAGTGTAATCAATATTTGGGACGTGATTATGGGTGAGTTTTGTACCTGTGAAATCTTTGCAAGCATTTGAGGAAAAAGAGGTGTAATAATCCTATTGCCATCTTTGTTCATATTTTGAAAAACTTTAGGCTTAAGGCAACGGATTTTATAAACTCTTGTATGGGGTTGCAGTTGAAATTCATTTAACACTGCTTGCACAAACCTTGGATACATCAAAAATTTTGTTGAACTCTTTACATTGCCTTTCATACTTGTAAAAATATATTTTGACCAATTAAAAATCTTATCAGTAGCTAGACAAACCAAAGGGTAAGCCATTGTTGAACTGAATTGCTCATAAGATGTTTTCTTAGGACTAAGACAATGTAAAAGAGTATGTATCAAAAATCTCCAATGAGGACAGAAACTACTCTTTTTGAAAGTAGCCTTTTTGTCAGTGGTATCATACCCCATGGATGAAAGATGTGTATGAATTTCAAGCATAGGTAATGTGATGATACCATTGAGATCATCCAATTGGAGAATTCTCCTCAAGGATGCCTCAATAACATCAATAGTTACCCCGTCCATAGTGGCTCTAAGAGCATCTCTTGTTTCATGTGTATCTCTATTTTCAATGGTTATGGGTGACAGTCCAAAACTGTTTGATTTGAGAGATATAGATTGTGGGATTAAGAAGTAAAGGATACCTTATATGGGTAGTGTTTAGAAAGTCCACAATCTGATGAAAAACAGGGCCACTCTTCTCGTTTGACTTTTCCAAGTAGGCCACTTGGTTGTGCTCATCTGCAAAAGTGATAGGTGCCATAGAATCTTTTGATGAAAAATATATTATGTCAGTAAGAATTGAATAAATAACTCGCCAATTGAGAGAGAAAGATATATAGTGGTAGGGTTTAAGAGTTTTGCGCAAGAAAGATTATCTAAGGTAAAGATTTATCTTTAGAGGATAAATAGCAATTAGGAAAGTAGATAATCTTCTAAAAAATTTTACCCTATATATATGGAAAGCAATTTCTCTTCAACGGCTAGTAAAAAAAAAATAGTAACTGACACAACAGTTGTAACGGCTAGATCAGATGGTAAAAATAACACTTGTTAGTGGAAAGCGTGAACTAGCGATGGTAATTTTTCACAAAAATTTTCAAAGAGCAGTGGTAAAGGAAAACATATGAAAATTGGACGGCTCTTTATCATAGTTTTTAGCAAACTACCAGCTATCAACGGATTTGATATGTCTTTACCATGAGCCGTTTGCTATGGACTAGCCAACTCTTAATAAATAATATGGTGAGTTGATAACCATATAGTTTTTGGTTAACTATCAACCATAAACGGATTTGATAAGTCTTTACCAGTAGCCGTTTGCTCTGGACTAGTTGATTCTTATGTGGATTAGACATGGTGAATCAATAACCATTTGTTGTGTGTCTCAGTTACACACCTTTTAAGATCAACTCTCAGCCAAGATTGGTTATGCACCTGCATGTGTTAGCATAATACAAAGAATATGAATAACCAACTTGTTTGAACTAAAATTACTTTTAACCAAGCCACTATCTAAAAATATCTTCCCAAAGTCAACCCGATAATATCTATATTTACTCTTTAACCTACCAAAATAGGGAAAAATAAATATATTCTTTAATGAACCCTTGGGATCGACTTTGCCTATATAAAGAGGCTTGGCACATCATAGTCTTTATCAAAAACACATTCAAACGCACAAAATCCCTAAACATCACCATGAGCAATCCTTCCAACATTATTGACATCTTCTCTGATTCTGAGACAGAGTTTCTGATCACTTCTGAGTCATCATCAGAGGCCTCGGGGTGGGCGGTTACTTTCCACCATGGGAACAAGTACTTCTTCCAAGAAGTCAACAAAGAAGACTACCAATCACGCACGGTTGCCAAACTGCACCTTCTCTTGAGTTCTACTCCGAGTTCATCGAGATGATGATCTTTGGTGATGAGACCTATTCCTTGTCCAAAGAGTTACCAAGGGCTCGACAAAAGCATTGGAAAACTCTCTCAAACATAAAGCGGATATCCATACCGAGAGAAGCATGCAAGATTACCAAGGCCTCCTCCACAAGTTCTTGGTCTTGCTTGTCCAAGAATGCAGTCAACCTTTGAGAACAAAAGGAAGAGAGCATAGAAGAACAAGCATGACTATCAGGGCAAGGGAAAGAAGTCAATGGAGTAGCTGGTGTAGGGTGAAGGGATGTAGGATGGGTTAGGTTGTTGTCTTTTGTGTTTTGATTGTGGTTGGAAGCACTCCCTCTTAGAATGTAATGAATCTTCTTCATGAATGGAATAAAGTTTCTTTGTTTTACTTTTTCCACTGTGAGAGTAACTTTTACCACTGCTTGCATTATAGTTTCCACTGTTAGGCATAATTTCTACATAAAAGTTAGTGGACAACCAAAAATACAAGCACTAAACAACAACAACACCAATGTATACAGAGAATCCCTCAAACCTGCATATCACAAACATAAACCACACACTTAAAGCATTGTTAAGGTTAGTGGTGATTAGTAAATATCTCGAAGTGAATAAAATTTCTGCTGGCAGTGGTTAAAACAGTACTAAACCACCCAGTCAACAAGTCAACTACAAGTCATTTACCATGCCACCAAAGTCAAAGACTTCATTTACTCGTCAACAACTTACACCTTCCCCACATTAACTTATTGAATCCAACTTAACTTTTATTTAAGCATCTATAACACACAAACCACTCATATCACACATACTCCAAAAACATTTCTCTCTCAAAAACTTACTTCTCTCCAAAAATCACCATGAGTTATTCAAACCCTATCAATGTCTCATCTGAAAGTTCATCTGCTGATAGTGTTTGGGATGATAGTGTTTGGCATTTGGTTCTGAACAATCCAGGTAGAGCGAAGAGAGAGGTGTTTGAAGAGGTTGCTTCAAGAAAGAGAACTCATTTGGCCATGAGCACTACCCCTTCAGTTGCTGGTCCATCATCACTCAAACCAATGCCTCAGGATGCCATCATCAAAGAGGACAGCTCAAACATAAGTTCCTATGCGTCTCTTTATGAAGAGTCTGTGTGACAATCCGTACTTTCAGGTTATTTCTCGACACGATTCATGTCTCATTATTTCAACATTTTAGTAAACTTGGTTTACTTGTTTCAAATTCGCGTAACCTTGGAGGTTTAGCGGCGAATTCATGATCATGACATCACGTACATTTCATATGGACTATGATTAGTCTACATTTCATGGACATCATGTGCATCTCATTAGTACATTCACGATATTTCATTTCATATTTTACGCGTAATTTTTATGTTTAATAATCTTTATCGCGTGAGTTTTTATTTTAAATATTTAACCCGTTACTTTCAAAAATGATCCCGAGGTATTTTAAACTCACATTTAGTTTATAAAAACTATATTTTTAGTTTTCCTAGTGTTTCAAATTTATTTGGTATTTTAATCGTTAACGTTTAATTATTACGTCGTTTTTCTTAAAAGCTTACGATAATTATTTTATCACCCGATTTTCACAAGGAAAGTATTTTTACAATTTTTATCATCCCTTTACATTCTATTTTGGCCTAATAAAAACTTACTTGCACCAAGTATTACCATTTACTCTACAAGTTAATAATATCTACTCTATTACTTACATTTTGTCAAAAGTTTATACAAAATTATATACAAGTAAAGTTTAAAAAAAAAAAAAAAAATTTATTTTTATCTCATACCTCCCCCCTTGGCCGACCAAGGGGGAGGGTGACATTAAATGTGAGAATGGTCTTTGATTATTTGTGTTTATACACTACATAAGTCTTACTTCATGATTTTTATTCACTCATTCACTTCAACATTTATTCACAAGTGTTAGATAAAAAAAAAAATTCTCTCTTCTTCTTCTTGGCTTCAAGAACCGGTCACAAGCAAAAGAGCACAAGGGATCAATATTTTTGCAAAGTTCAAGTGTTATTTCAACCTAGATTATATCCTTTTTATGGTTTTGAAATAAAAACCAAGGATATTTAAGTGTAATCCTTGTTACCTACACCTCTTCATTTCTCTAGTAAGCATATTCTTGTCATTTTTATGTTTCCTCTTCATTTTCATATGCTTCTTATCATTTTTGGAACTTATATGCATGTTATGTAGTTTATACCATTTATTTCTTGATTTTTAAGTTATATATATACCTAAGGTCATCCTATAATTATTCCCATGGTTTTGGTTGGTCTTGATGGTGATTAGGAACCCATGACACCCTAAGAAGGTGTATGGTAGGATTAGATTAGTTTTGGAGTTGATTTGAAGGGATTAGAATAGGTTTTGTCCGAGAAAAACTATTTTCGATAACTATATATTATGTTCTGTCCTTGTTTCATTTTCTGGAAAATCCGACAGTAGGCACGACTTTTTGGCCTTGATTTTTAGAAAATATACTTTAAAAGCGAATCCGTGGCAGCTTGCGGAGTAAAACGGACTTATAACGAAGAAGTTATGGATTTTACAAGTTTGACGACGAAATATATTAATTTTCAGAATTTTCAGCAACATGTTTTTAGTTTGTTCGGGTCAAAAGCGAGCCTTAAGCTTCACAAATTATTTCGACTTGTCAAAAATATATTAGTATACTTTGATATGAAGCTAAGGACATATAAAGCGTAGAAAGCGGTTTGAAGCGATAAAGATATGCACTTTTTCATAAACTTGCCGTAACTAATTTTCTGCACACTATTAGCCAAAACCACCATCTTTAACCCTTATTATCTTTATGTTCGAGACCTTTTGGACGAAAACTCCTGAACTGAAACTTTTAGATATCGATACAAACTTTCCAAAACAGTCGTGTTCGTTCTCTAACGATCAGCGTGTACTGTTTTCACGATTGTTTTTCGGAGCCATTTTTGGCAATTTCATGATTTTTCGGCGACATTGTTTTGCGTCGAAAAGTGGTAATTTCTCTAAAAATCATTATAAAACCATTGTAGGATGACATTTTGGCGTAAAACATGTAAAGTGATTTTTGTTTGGTCAAGGCGTCAAAAGAGTATTTTTCGACGACGAGTAATATTTTCAAAAGGTCGTAAATGGTATAAATAACATATCAAGTGCATGCATAACATTACATTGCAACTCATGACATATCATATCATTGATAATAGGTCCCTGTTGACGCATCATTTTAAACCTCGGTGTACTCACTTTTGCCGTTATTCGGTTTATCCAAGTGAGTTTTCATAGCCCCGTTTTTACATGCTTTTGATTATTTTCAAACCCATGGGGGAGAATACATTGCACTACATTTTCTTTTATGCGATACCAAGTATGTTAAATTCATTACATTGCTTAAGTTACCACATATGCCAATTTGAAAGTCCCCATTTCCTGAACCATGAACCGTTAATCATTGAGCGAGGATGAGTGGATAGATCTATCGAGGGTGACGCCTCCATCCGGGTTGGTGAATCCCAACCAGGAAAAGCGGATGCATTTCATTTGATTTCATTCTGAGTTGTCCGCAAACACTCGTGGAGGGGCATACATAATTGATCAGTCTAGTTTCGGGGTCATGGGCTTAAGGCAATTGTAACATTATTTTTACGTGACTTGATTGTCATGCATGCTAGATACTTGTGTAGTCGTATAAAACATTTACATAAACCTATGATTTCTCACCAACATTATTGTTGACCGTTTTTAGCAATGTATTTTCATGTAACTGAGGCATTATCATCATGACATGGTTTAGGGACCTACATTTTGAGTCACGGCGTCGACTTACATTATGTACATTATGGCTCTTTATTTCAAAACATCGTTTGGATTTGTAACATATTTGTATTTCCGCAAACTTTGTAAACCTTTTGGGACCATGTTGTACTCTGATTATGTTTTTATGAAATATCCAACGATGTGTTTATAAAACGACACTTTAGGTCGTTCAATATAACTGTGATGTGGTGCTATGACATCAATGCCCCGAATTCCATTCATTTGCAAAAGCAGTAAATTGGGGTGTGCAGATTGGTACGAGCTACGATTATAGAGAACTAGGTTGCATCATTGACCCTAGACTATAGCTACATTATCATAGCATCTCATCATTTCATCATAGTGCATATTCACTTTTCATGCGGATTCACTTACACTTTATTCGAGATTATTTACTTTTATTTCACATCGGTTGTCACAGACATGTCTTTAGATTCACATCCCATCACCATATCATCGGACTCTAGCTTCGGATGATGTTCGATAACCCCATCATGGATGATGTTGCATCACATTCCGCTGAGATCGTATCTTCCATTGGATCTACTCCGATCTTTCCACCTATCATGATCGAGACCGAACCCTTCGAGAGGCGAGGTTGCACCCACACCTCACATTAGTCCAGCTCATAACCCGTTGCTCGCACCATCACCACCACCACCTTTGCCGATACCATCATCACCGTCATCGTCATATTTTCTTAGAGACCCTGTACCCGCATCGGACTTGCCCAAAAGCGTGCTCGTTTTGATATCCCGACACCGGCATCTTACGAGCCGAGCCACCCGTTAGATTTGAGTTAGGCGAGAGTTCTAGGGCAACTGCCGCACGACCTTCTCACAGAGGCATTAGGTGCCCGTATCGATGCAGGCGATTCTGATTGATAGTTTGGCGGCGGTTGGGAGTTGTCGAGATAGGATTGAACCCATCGTGAGGAGGTCGAGGGTTTGATATTAGGCGAGGGTTTGTATTGACTTATCTCATCGAGTATTGAGAATAGGCGGTTAGAGGACGGGGAGACTATTGCTTCTTTGCGAGTTCAGTTGATGAGTTGAGGAGTTTGGTGGATAGTTTGGTTACTCGAGGTTCGCGATCTTGAGGACGGCGGAGCACCATGAGGTGCCTTATGTAGACTTTTGTCATTGTATAGTTTTGACCATTATTATCCTAGTCACAAGGTGTGTGGCGTAGTTTAAAGAACTTGTTGTATTTTGGTTGTTGTACAAACAAATTATCAAGTATTGACTCTACTATGTAGGAATGGTTATTATTATCTATGATATCGGTCCATGTAGGCGAAATTTTCATGTATATTATCCACGTGTGTTGTGATTATATTTGTGATATTTCGTTATTGTTTCGTTGTGATTCCATTTATCTTTATGCATGATGTGGTTGTGGATATATTTGTTTGATGGTTGTTTCTACTTACGAGTTCTCATGATTGTTTCATCTTGTGATTTTGAAGAATTATGGCGCCTAAGAAAGTTACACAGGAAATGACCCAAGCAGAAATTCAAAAGTTGGTGAATGATAGCATTGCTAATGCTCTAGGAGTCGAAAGGGAAAGCTTGATGGCTGCTGCTTTGAAGCCGCTAGGCTAGCTACTCTTGGTAATGCCGGAGGATCTGGGGTTAAGAAATGTTAGTACAAAGATTTCAAGAGTGGTGAACCCACTAAGTTTCGAGGTACCGAGGGAGCTCTTGCAATGGTGCGATGGTTTGAGAAATTGGAATCGGTGTTTTGCTTTGTATGTCCGGATGACAGAAGGTCAAGTTTGCCACAAGCACATTACTTGATGGAGCGTTGTCATGGTGGAATTCATACGCTCAACCAATTGGTATGGAGAATGCTTTTAAGCTTACGTGGCAGGAATTCAAGGGCTTAGTGACTAAGAAGTTTTGTCCTCGAACGGAAATCAAAAAGTTGGAGACGGAGTTCTATGAATTGGTAACCATTGGGTATGATATCGACACTTACATTCGGAGATTCCAGGAATTAGCCGCGTTATGCCCATCAATGGTATCGGATAATGAAAAGTTGCTAGAGGCTTTCATCGGGGGACTTCCCGAAGTCATTCAAGGAGATGTGACTTCATTTGATCCACAAACAATCGAGGAAGCTATTCGAGTGACTCAGAAATTGATGGCACAAGTGGTGAAGCGAGGCAAGAACATCACCACCAACCGAAGCAACAACAACAATCCCAACAACCGTTTCAACAATAACCGAGGCAACTACAACAACAATAACAAACGCAAGTGGGACAACAGGGGTAGGAATGCTACTCAACAACCGCCCAAGAGGAAAGAGGTTGCTAAGGCTTATCTTTGCGGGACAAAAGGAAGGAAAAGGATATCACGGGAGTTTTGAAATGTAACAGATGTTTGAGTCACCACAATCCGGTCGATGTCACGATCCGTGTGAAAATTGCAAGAAAGTTGGTCACCGTACTAGGGATTGCAAGGCACCACAGGTTACTTGTTTTGGTTCGGGAAAGCTGGACACTACAAGAGGATTGTAAGAAAGGAAAGAATCAAGCAAATCCGAATCAAGAAGGTTTGGCACGAGGAAGGGTTTACGTCATCGGAGGCGAAGAAGATAGGGAGGACCGAATGTCATAAGTGCGTTTCTTCTCAATAATCGTTCGCTTGATTTTATTTGATTCGGTGCCGATAAAAGTTTTGTGTCCAATGCATTTGCACCTTTGCTCAACATTAAGCCAACTACATTAGACACATCATACAACGTCGAATTAGCTAATGGTAGCGTAGTTAACACAAACACCATTGTCCGGTTGCACATTCAATTTTCTTAATCATCCCTTCAACATAGACCTCATGCCCGTAGAGCTTGGTAGTTTTGACGTCGTCATCGGCATGGAATGGTTATCTAAGCATCGTGCGAAGATCATTTGTGATGAGAAAGTTGTTCATCTTCCTTATAACGGCGAAACTTTGATCATTCGTGGGGAGCGAAGTGGAACGGACTTAGTATCATATCGGTATCAAAGCGGAGAAGTACATTAAGAAAGGTTGTATTGCTTTCTTAGCTCATGTAACAGAGAAAAAGTCGGAGGAGAAGCGACTTGAAGATGTTCCTATTGTTCGTGAATTTTAAAGGTATTTCCAGAGGATTTCTGGGACTTCCACCGCACGTCAAGTAGAGTTCCATATTGACTTAGTGCGAGCTGCACCGATTCGCGAGCACCGTCGTCTAGCACCATCGAAATGCAAGAATTGTCTAATCAATTGCAAGAGCTTCTAGACAAAGGATTCATTAGGCGAGTTCTCTCCTTGGGGAGCACCGGTCTTGTTTGTGAAGAAGAAGGATGGATCCTTTCGAATGTGCATAGATTATCGAGAATTGAACAAGTTAACGGTGAAGAATCGTTACCCACTCCCCAGAATTGATGACTTGTTCGATCAGTTGCAAGGTTCAAGTATTTATTCCAAGATTGATCTTCGATCGGGTTATCATCGGCCGAGTTCGGAAGAGGATATTCCGAAAACAGCGTTTAGAACACGTTACGGTCATTACGAGTTTCAAGTGATGCCGTTTGGATTGACTAATGCACCTACGGTATTCATGGATCTCATGAATAGAGTTTGTAAGCCGTATTTGGACAAGTTTGTTATAGTGTTCATCGACGACATCTTAATCTACTCCAAGAGCAAAGAAGAGCACGAAGAGCATTTAAGGATGATTTTAAGGCTACTCAAGAATGAGAAGTTGTATGCCAAGTTTTTGAAGTGTGATTTTTGGAACCACAAAGTGCAATTTCTTGGTCATGTCATTGATAGTCATGGACTACAAGTTGATCCTGCAAAGATTGAAGCCGTAAAAGATTGGGCTACTCCAACGAATCCTCTGAAATTGCGTCAATTTCTAGGACTAGCAGGATATTACCGAAGGTTCATTGAAGGTTTTTCGAAGATAGCGAGACCTTTGACCAAGTTGACACAGAAAAACAAGAAGTGCGAGTGGGGAAAGAAACAAGAAGTTGCTTTTAGGTTGTTGAAGCAAAAGCTTTGCGGTCGCCAATTTTGGCACTACCCGAAGGCATTGAGAACTTTGTTGTATATTGCGACGCTTCGCATAAAGGACTTGGGGCTGTTTTAATGCAAAGCGAGAAGGTGATAGCGTATGCTTCTCGACAACTTAAGACTCATGAAAAGAACTACACAACTCATGATCTCGAGTTAGGAGCCGTAGTTTTGCGCTCAAGATTTGGAGACACTACCTTCACGGTACCAAGTGCGGTGTTTACCGACCACAAGAGTTTGCAATATATTCTTGATCGGAAGGAGCTTAATATGAGGCAACGTCGTTGGTTGGAGTTACTCAGCGACTATGATTGTGAAATCAAGTATCAACCGGGAAAAGCCAATGTTGTGGCTGATGCTCTTAGTCGGAAAGAGAGGCCTAAACCTTTAAGAGTTCGTTCATTGGGAATGACGATTATTTCTCCTTTACCATCGAAAATTCATGAAGCACAAGTCGAGGCACTTAAAGAGGAAAATCGACCAAGTGAAAAACTTTATGGTATGCCCGAAAGCAAAATGGTTTTGTGAAAAGAGCAGATGGAGTACTATGTTTCAAGGATAGAATGTGGGTTCCATTGTATGGCGGAATACGAGAATTGATTATGCATGAGTCGCATAAGTCAAAGTATTCTATTCATCCAGGATCGGATAAGATGTATCAAGATCTTAATAAGCTTTATTGGTGGCGAACATGGCGAGATTGCCACGTCGTTAGCAAATGTCTTACGCTCTAAGGTAAAAGTCGAATATCGAAGCCTTGGGATTACTCCAACAACCGGAAATTCCTCAATGGAAATGGGAGCGCATTACAATGGACTTTGTTCTGAAACTTCCTAAGACATCGGGAGGTTACGACGCTATTTGGGTAATTGTTGATCGCCTTACCAAGTCAGCCCATTTCATACCGATTAGAGAAACTTATTCCATGGAGCAACTCACTAGACTTTATGTCAAGGAAGTAGTCTCGAGGCACGGAGCACCAATTTCTATTATTTCCGACAGAGATAGTCGATTCACTTCAAACTTTTGGAATTCATTGCAAGATTCATTGAACCGATTAGAGATGAGCGACATATCACCCACAAACCGACGGTCAAAGTGAAAGGACCATTCAAACATTAGAAGACATGCTTAGAGCATGTGTCATTGATTTTGGAAATGGTTGGGCTAACCATTTGCCATTGATTGAATTCTCGTACAACAATAGTTATCACACCAGTATCAAGATGGCACCATTCGAGGCCTTTGTATGGTCGCAAGTGCCGTTCACTGTTTGTTGGGCGAAGTAGGAGGCGCACAACTTCTTGGTCCGAAATGGTACGGAAACCACGGAAAAGATTGTTCAAATTCGTGATAGACTTCGAACGCAAGGAGTCGACGAGAAAAGTTATCGCGGATGTTAGGCGCAAGGATTTGGAATTTCAAGTGGGAGACAAAGTTATGTTGAAAGAATCGCCTTGGAAGGGCGTATGCGCTTTGGAAAGCGTGGGAAGTTAAACCCGAGATACATTGGACCATTCAAGATTTTGAGCGAGTTGGTCGGTAGCTTATCGACTTGATCTTCCTTCAGAACTTAGTCATGTGCACAACACGTTTCATGTTTCAAACTTGAAGAAGTGTCTTTCGGACGAATCGCTTGTTATTCCATTGGATGAAATTGACGATGACAAACTCAATTTTGTGGAAGAACACAGTAGAAATCATGGACCGCGAGGTCAAGCGGTTGAAGCAGTCGTATTCCTATCGTGAAAGTTCGTTGGAATTCTCGTCGAGGTCCTGAGTTTACTTGGGAGCGGGAAGACGGATCGCGCATAAGTATCCTCATCTTTTCACCGACAGATTACACCTAACAACGATTGAATTCGGGATGAATTCCTTTTTGGATGGGCGAATGTGACAATCCGTACTTTCAGGTTATTTCTCGACACGATTCATGTCTCATTATTTCAACATTTTAGTAAACTTGGTTTACTTGTTTCAAATTCGCGTAACCTTGGAGGTTTAGCGGCGAATTCATGATCATGACATCACGTACATTTCATATGGACTATGATTAGTCTACATTTCATGGACATCATGTGCATCTCATTAGTACATTCACGATATTTCATTTCATATTTTACGCGTAATTTTTATGTTTAATAATCTTTATCGCGTGAGTTTTTATTTTAAATATTTAACCCGTTACTTTCAAAAATGATCCCGAGGTATTTTAAACTTACATTTAGTTTATAAAAACTATATTTTTAGTTTTCCTAGTGTTTCAAATTTATTTGGTATTTTAATCGTTAACGTTTAATTATTACGTCGTTTTTCTTAAAAGCTTACGATAATTATTTTATCACCCGATTTTCACAAGGAAAGTATTTTTACAATTTTTATCATCCCTTTACATTCTATTTTGGCCTAATAAAAACTTACTTGCACCAAGTATTACCATTTACTCTACAAGTTAATAATATCTACTCTATTACTTACATTTTGTCAAAAGTTTATACAAAATTATATACAAGTAAAGTTTAAAAAAAAAATTTATTTTTATCTCATACCTCCCCCCTTGGCCGACCAAGGGGGAGGGTGACATTAAATGTGAGAATGGTCTTTGATTATTTGTGTTTATACACTACATAAGTCTTACTTCATGATTTTTATTCACTCATTCACTTCAACATTTATTCACAAGTGTTAGATAAAAAAAAAAATTCTCTCTTCTTCTTCTTGGCTTCAAGAACCGGTCACAAGCAAAAAGAGCACAAGGGATCAATATTTTTGCAAAGTTCAAGTGTTATTTCAACCTAGATTATATCCTTTTTATGGTTTTGAAATAAAAACCAAGGATATTTAAGTGTAATCCTTGTTACCTACACCTCTTCATTTCTCTAGTAAGCATATTCTTGTCATTTTTATGTTTCCTCTTCATTTTCATATGCTTCTTATCATTTTTGGAACTTATATGCATGTTATGTAGTTTATACCATTTATTTCTTGATTTTTAAGTTATATATATACCTAAGGTCATCCTATAATTATTCCCATGGTTTTGGTTGGTCTTGATGGTGATTAGGAACCCATGACACCCTAAGAAGGTGTATGGTAGGATTAGATTAGTTTTGGAGTTGATTTGAAGGGATTAGAATAGGTTTTGTCCGAGAAAAACTATTTTCGATAACTATATATTATGTTCTGTCCTTGTTTCTTTTTTCTGGAAAATCCGACAGTAGGCACGACTTTTTGGCCTTGATTTTTAGAAAATATACTTTAAAACGAATCCGTGGCCGCTTGAACGGAGTAAAACGGACTTATAACGAAGAAGTTATGGATTTTACAAGTTTGACGACGAAATATATTAATTTTCAGAATTTTCAGCAACATGTTTTTAGTTTATTCGGGTCAAAAACGAGCCTTAAGCTTCACAAATTATTTCGACTTCTCAAAAATATATTAGTATACTTTGATACGAAGCTAAGGACATATAAAACGTAGAAAACGGATTTGAAACGATAAAGATATGCACTTTTTCATAAACTTGCCGTAACTAATTTTCTGCACACTATTAGCCAAAAACCACCATCTTTAACCCTTATTATCTTTATGATCGAGACCTTTTGGACGAAAACTCCTGAACTGAAACTTTTAGATATGGATACAAACTTTCCAAAACCGTCGATTTCGTTCTCTAACGATCAACGTGTACGGTTTTACGATTGTTTTCCGAGCCATTTTTGGCAATTTCATGATTTTCCGGACGACATTGTTTTGCGTCGAAAAGTGGTAATTTCTCTAAAAATCATTATAAAACCATTGTAGGATGACATTTTGACGTAAAAACATGTAAAGTGATTTTTGTTTGGTCAAGGCGTCAAAAGAGTATTTTTCGTCGACGAGTAATATTTTCAAAATTCGTAAATGGTATAAATAACATATCAAGTGCATGCATAACATTACATTGCAACTCATGACATATCATATCATTGATAATAGGTCCCGGTTAACGCATCATTTTAAACCTCGGTGTACTCACTTTTGCCGTTATTCGGTTTATCCAAGTGAGTTTTCATAGCCCCGTTTTACATGCTTTTGATTATTTTCAAACCCACGGGGGAGAATACATTGCACTACATTTTCTTTGTACGATACCAAGTATGTTAAATTCATTACATTGCTTAAGTTACCACATATGCCAATTTGAAAGTCCCCATTTCCTGAACCATGAACCGTTAATCATTGAAGCGAGGATGAGTGGATAGATCTATCGAGGGTGGCGCCTCCATCCGGGTTGGTGAATCCCAACCAGGAAAACGGATGCATTTCGTTTGATTTCATTACGAGTTGTCGGCAAACACTCGTGGAGGGGCATACATAATTGATCAGTCTAGTTTCGGGGTCATGGGCTTAAGGCAATTGTAACATTATTTTTACGTGACTTGATTGTCATGCATGCTAGATACTTGTGTAGTCGTATAAAACATTTACATAAACCTATGATTTCTCACCAACATTATTGTTGACCGTTATTAGCAATGTATTTTCGAGTAACGAGGCATTATCATCATGACATGGTTTAGGGACCTACATTTTGAGTCGCGGCGTCGACTTACATTATGTACATTATGGCTCTTTATTTCAAAACATCGTTTGGATTTGTAACATATTTGTATTTCCGCAAACTTTGTAAACCTTTTGGGACCATGTTGTACTCTGATTATGTTTCTATGAAATATCCAACGATGTGTTTATAAAAGCGACACTTTAGGTCGTTCAATATAAGCTGTGATGTGGTGCTATGACAGTCAATGCCCCGGGAATTCCATTCATTTGCCAAAACAGGTAAATTGGGGGTGTGACAGTCTGATGATGAAACGGCTGAAAGAGTCCTTGTGGTTCCTCCCCTTGCTACAATCCTTCCATCAAGAGAGCTGCAGGCACCACCACCAGAGGGTCCTTCATCATCCTTACCACCTGTCAGAGGAAAGGTGATTGGACTAGCATCCCCTAAGGTGTATAGGGTGATTGATAGGCGAATGGCACCTAAAGTGATGCCATTGTGGGCCTTTCCTAAGAAGCCATAGGTGATAGTTGGTGGTTAGGTTGGGGTAGGGTTGGGGTAGGATGTGAAGCTTGTGTCATCAGTTGGTAGTTGAATGATGTTTTCTGTTTTCTTATCATGTAATGATGCTTGTTGTATGTAACAGATGGATGTACCCTCTGCACTCTGTGTGCAGATTTGTTTGATAATAATAAGAATCCATGTCATTAACTTTAAATTTCTTGCATCATACTGGTTGTGATTTACTTCTTTTATTTGCAAAAAGCTTTGTGTTGATTACAAGTTTTGATGACCCCGTTAACCAGTAACTTTTCCATTAACTCCACCTCCAAAGCTGACATACTGTCCATCATAGTGTTCAAAATCTGAGAGATAGGACTTGTTGCCAGTCATGTGCCTTGAACATCCACTATCTGTGTAGCCTTGATCTGATCTTTTGTCCTTGGATGTTCCTGCACATATAAGAAAGGAGTTAGTTGCCTTTGGGGACCCAAGCCATGATTGACTTGGATCCGCCTCGTGTATCAATATAGTTAAATCTATCAAAGGTCATTGATACACCATTGGGATTGGTTGTAGAGGTAATTCCTCTAGGTTTCCATTCCCAAGCGTCTTTGAGGCCTTCACAGCATTTCCCATGTTACCCCTGGTTTTGTTTACAACCCTTACAGTGGGAACTTTTGATTGAGCGATGGTAGCCTTTGGTTTTGGTACCCACCTGTTGGTTATAGTTAACCCTTTTATTTTGAACAGACCTTTTCCCTGTTTGTGCAGATTTTGCAAAAGTTATTTTGGATTTTGCACTTGAAACAAGTGATTTAGGGTGGCGGTGTTAACAGTTTTACCGTGGCAAAAGTTTTAAGACCACTTCTTAGTTGAACTGTTCTTGGGATCAATTTGCTGTGTGAATTAGGGTGTACTTTGTTTTGAAAACTGTTTGGCTCCACCCTTTTATTCCCATGGACTTCCCTTCTCTCAACATGATAGTCACAATTAGCATGTAAATGATTAAAGCTACCACATATATAACATGCTTTATTGTACATCACAAAATCACTACATAGTTGTTGAGATTTGACATGATTCCAACTCCTCTGGTTACCCCTAGGAGTTGATGACTTGTTTCTATACATCTCAGCATACCTTACAGTTGATCTAGGCTTGTTAACTTGTTTCCTAGGTTCCTCTGTAATAGTATTAGCAACTTTTGGGATAGAAGCCTCTACATTCTTTTTAACATTCTCATCTACAACAGATGAGTCACTAGCACTTTCAAAAACATCAGTTTTATGCTTAACCTCTTCCCCACTTTTCACAAATTTGGGAGGACCATATTCAAGATTCAGATCCTGAAATTCCTCTAAACCTGTATGAGCTAAATCTATGCCAGGAGGTGATGGAACACCCCTTAGTGGTGGAGGAGCAGTGTTGTATCCTATACCAGACTTAACTTTACTAGTAATTTTTTTTTGAAAAGCTGAGAACATATTAACACAAGCAAGGAGGGGCTCCAAAAGGAGAATATACAGACAAGAAGAGGGAAAAAAAAGCCGACAGAGCTAAAACCACCAAGCTACAACCCTATGAGAGAAACACCAAACTATAAATATACAAAACTAAAGACTACATATGAGAAATAATGTCAAAAGGACGCTGAATCCAACAGCTCCAATTGGCATCATTTTTCTTGAACCGAGCCGAGATCCAATTCTTTGAGATTCTTTGAATGATGGGGAATACGTCTTCATCCAGAATTTTAGAGACCTCGCTTTGATCCGCATTGACGACCTTGTTTCGCCATTTCCATATACACCATATTGCACAACAGAAGACACCATGCATGACTTTTTTACTTCTTGGACAGCCACGAGAAGCAATAGAGCCCGAAACCAAGTTACCAATAGAAAACGAGGGGAAAACAGACGGGAAATCCAGATTCCACCATCCCCATATTTTTCTCCAAACTTGAGATATGCGAGGACAAAGAATGATGCTGTGATCAATACCTTCCACTTCGTTATCACAGAAAGGGCACAATGAGGTCGATAAGGGAACACCTCTTCAAATGAGGTTGGCACGAGTTGGAAGCCTATCATAAGCGGCTCTCCAAACGCATATGTTGACCTTCCTTGGAATCCAGGAGTTCCAAATGTGAGGGTTACTAATGGTATCATCACAAAAAATGGCATCCTGAATGTAATTACAAAAGGTTCTGGTTTTAAACTTTCCTGACTTGTCGCAAGCCCAAAACCATCTATCCGGCCCCCTCGAATCCAATTCCAAATTACCGATAAGGCTCAACATAGCAGAGAGATCGTCAATGGATCTACCACGGAGAGGGAAACGCCAATCCTAATTCCCGCCCCACCCACTATTGGAGAGGACCCATCTATCCGAAACCATACAATCCTTAGAACGGTCAAGAGCATAGAGCCTAGGGAACACATCTGCAAGCCTCAAATCACTTCCACACCAGTGGTCTAACCAAAAACGTGTATTTTCCCCATTCGACACCTTGATCAGAAAGGAATTCTTAAAAGGGCTCACCAAGTCATTAGCTCTATTGATAGACTTAATAATGTCGTGCCAAATACCACAACCGCCTAGGGAACTCGACGTCGAGTTTAAGCTCCCATCATCACCATAGAATTCCTTAATAACGACACGCCAAAGAGCTTTTTTTTCCACAAGGAACCTCCATTTCCATTTACAAAGAAGACCAATATTTTTTGCGAGGAGGCTACCCACACCAAGACCACCTTTATCCTTATCAAGCATAATGCAATTCCATTTTACCAAGCTTATGCCTTTCTGAGAGTCATTGAAACCCAAAAAAAAGCGGCTACGAATCGATTCCAAGATATTGATGATTTTTTGAGGAGCTTTAAACAGGGAGAAATAATAAATAGGAAGGCTACCAAGAACGGCCTTGACAAGGGTTAATCTACCACCAATCGACAAAGATTTGGCTTTCCAAGAGGAAAGCTTGTCTCTAAATCGATTAATGACCTCGTACCAACCAACATGAGAGTTCATCCTCTTCCCCACCGGGAGCCCAAGGTAGTAGAAAGGGAGAGAGTCATGAGTGCAACCAATGGAGGAAGCCATGGAGACGACCTCATTAGTCGGGACACCCACACCCATGACAGGTGTCTACAGTTAAATTGATATTCTCAATTGACTTAGACTGATAATAACAGGTGTCTATAGTTAAATTGACAAATTTTATCAATTGACTTAGACTGATAATAACAGGTGTCTACAGTTAAATTGACATTCTCATTTATCTTTTTAAGTTTTTCAAACTCTTCTTTTAATGCCTCATTCACTGCTGTCTTATGATCTATCTCTCTTCTAAGAACAATCATATCTTCATTATATTTTGACTCATTTTCTCTATAATGCCCTAGTTGTTTCTCTGATACAGCTATGCCTCTTCTAAGGTTTGACACAATATAATTAGAAGCATACAACTCTGTTCTTTGGTTGTCAAATAATTCATTAAGCCTTTCACATTCTCTAGAAGCCCTACATGTTTTAGAACAAATTTCAAAGTTTTGTACCTCTGAGTCAGAGAAAGCCATGAGAGATGTTCTGTAGCCACAAGAGCAGCATCTGGAGGTTGTTCCTCTTGTCCATCATCCATGAAACTCCAATCATAGCTCACACCATCAATTGCCACCATTGCCTTTGGTTCTTCCACAATTGGTTCTTTCTTTTGCTTGTACCAAGTAGACCTTTTGTCCTGGTTCCTTGGTCTTCTGCATTCTCTAGCAAAATGCCTCAACTTGTGACAGTTGAAACACTCTACTTTCTTTTTATCGAACCTGGGTTTCACTACCATTGATGTGAATTGGCTTGCTAGTCTTCTTGTAGAATTTCCTAGCCCTCATGCTAAGAAGAGCTATTTGCCATTTTATATCCATCTCCTCCAAGTCATCTTCATCAATTTGCTCTATGTCTTCATGAGTTAATATAGAGTCATTAACTTGAGTGGAGATAAAAGCATAAAAGGTAGGATCTCCAATACCAACGATCTTCTTCTTTGAACTGCGGTGGTAACAATAGCATTACCGATTGGAAAGCGTAGAACCAACGATGGCAAAATCATCATCATTGTCATCTTCAGAATCATCACTGTCAACAGAGGTTGACAACAATGCCAAGCTGCTAGAGCTTGTACCAAGTTTCCCTGCCTTCTTCAATCTTTGTTCAATGAGTTTGAAGTTATTGTAAAGATGATTGAGCTGCATAGTTTCAATATCTGGTTTATTTTCCCAGACTGTAACATTTGTATGAAACTTCGAAGGCAAACTTCTTAGAAACTTCAAATTGAGGTCTTCCTTTTCTACCTCAATGCCAAACACGTCGGTTGTGTGACAATCTTCTGGAGTTTGGTGAAGATTTTGTCAAGTGAGTCATTGCTTGAAGCAGAGAAGTTTTCATAACTTTGCTTTGATTGTCTTTTGTGTCTTCTTTGTAGCATCATTGCCACCAAACACTGAGCAAATCTCTTCAAAAAGTTCTTTTGCAGTCTTGAACTTGCTGAAAGCAATGATCTGATCTCTAGGAAGAGTCATTAGTAACAAACTTCTGACCTTCAGATCATTCTTCTTCTTTGCTCCTTCATCATTAGTCTCGTGTACGATGCTTGTTACTACATATGTGTCACCAACTTTCTCAGTCTTCATTATAGACTTGAAGGAATCACCAGTTAAGATGATCTCCCATAGAGCATAGTCTTGTATGAGAAAGTATTGCTCAATCATTATCCTCCACATCTCAAACTCATCGAGTTTGAGCTTAGGAAGCCTTTGAGAAGAGTTGGACTGGTTGTTTTCCATCTCCATTGATTTGAGTGAGTAGGTTAAGCTTATTCCTTGTATCTTCTAAATCAAAATATCAGAACCTTCGCTCTGATACCACTTGATGGATCTAAACACACACCTTGTGTTGGTGATACTTTTAGTTATATTAATAAGCACGCGGAATATACTTAGTAATACTTAGAAGATGGTTTATATGATGTAATGTAAATGAGAACAGTATAACACAAAGCTCCAATATTATTAAAAAATAATACGAGTGATCTTTCTTATCACTAGGGTTACACCTTGAAGCTTATACGAATAATACGTGAGTATTTCGTACTCTAAGCAATGACCTAGGATCTCCTTTTATAGCACAAGGAGTCCTTTACAAGATAAGTATAATCCTAACAATATAGAATATACACAAGATCTTTTCTATACTTATCAATACACGGATACATAACAATTATCCTAATAGCAGTGGTAATAATGTACTGGCAGTGGTAATGAGTTTCCACTGCTAGTGTAATCTTTAGAAGTGTTAACCACAAGCGTATCAGTGGTAACTGTTATCTTTATTCCCAACACTATCCGTATCGTTGGAAGATTTTCTTTAAGGCCAAAAACACCATTTGAAAATCGTGGCAGAACAAATTCAAGGACAGTTAAAAGAAAGCAGTTATGATAATAGATGCTTTGTGGCTATGATAAAAAAATTGTCAGCCACCATGTACATACATAATACTAAACCTCTATATATAAATTAGAAATACACAATCAAAATTAAATGGGGTACTCACAAAGTGATATCAGAAAAGAGAAGAAAAAAAAACGCACAAACATACGTAACCGTTTAGCATCAAACTAAATGAGTGGAAAATCAAAAAAGAAAATTTGAAACTTAAAAACTTTGTATTTAAAAATACTAGGTGTTTTGTTTAATCCGTGTATATGAGTACGTCGTGGTTGTTTTGTAACTTTGTTCAAGATCATAAATAGGATATTTTTTGACAAAACCACATCAAAGATCTTTTAAAATAAAAAGGGTATAACAACTGTTGTTGGGCCGAGTATTACTAGATAATTCTCAGGCCGAGTATTGTTAACTAAATTGTAATTGTCGGCCAATTATCAATGTTTGTTAAATCAAAAGTTACATTGGGTCGAGTACTATAAATTGTAAGTTTGGACCGAGTATTACAAGTTACGCCGGGTATTAGCTAAATCATTTTTTGGACTATCAATTTTTGTTTGTATCAAGCCAAAACAAAAACTAACTCAAAACTCACCTGATTTGTGACTCATATCACGTGGGTGCACTAATAATTTACATAATGTTAGGAATTAGAAATTCCATAGTAAAGAGTCGGTCACCCCAACTCTAGTCTAGCATATGTTAGCTCGTAGACATTACGTTATTTACTAGTTATTTAGTTAGTTATTTAGTTTAGAGCAACACCATGGAGGACGAACGGGTCTTTACCCACTGTATGCCTGATCCACAGTCCGAAGGAGGACGTGTAGTATGTAACTATAAATACCCTCTACCTCCCAAGGTAGAGGGTTGGACCTTTCACTCAATCTAACCTTTCTTTCTTTGTTTACTTTCTCTCTCTAGAAAGGCTCTCACCTTCTACTTTCTCTCTCTAAACTCTTAAACCATACGCCTAATATTATTATGTTATGATGTGTTTGTGAAATCCAATATCCTACAATTGGTATCAGAGCCATGGTTTGATCATCTCTCTTACATATCCTTGGATTTCTAGTGGTTTTAGATGGTTTTTGAGTTTGAAAAAGTTTAGTGGTTTTTGCATCATATGGATCATTTCTAGTGTTAAAGTTTGAATTTTGGGTGTACTTTTGTGTTTAGAACCATTGTAAGTGCTTGGGTTTTGATTTGGTAAGCTTGAATCAATGTGGTTGAGCTTGTTTTGGATTGAAAAGTGTGTTTTTGAAGTTTTTCTTGCTAGCGACTTGGTTCTCGTAGTGTTTTTCATCTTAGCGACTTGCTTCAGTAAAAGGTAGCGAGTTGTAGTGTTAATTGTTAGCGATTTGGTCCTAGCTACTTGTCTATTGAGACAAGCCGACAAACAGTACAACTTAGTGGATTCTCCACTACGGCTAGCGACTTGGTGAAGTTAGCGACTTGCTTTCAATTTTGTTAGCGACTTGTACTTAGTATTCTTAGCGACTTGGATCTTAGCGAGTTGTTCTTTAGGAACTTGACTGTGTCTTAGCGACTTGGCATTATAGCGACTTGTGTCTAGCGACTTGGTGCTTAGCGACTTGATTTCATAATTCTTAGCGACTTGGTGCTTAGCGACTTGGTTCATAGCGACTTGTGTTTAGCGACTTGGTGACTTAGCGACTTGTCTTCATAGCATTTTGTTGACTTTTCACGATAAAACTTCAAACGGCCATAACTTTTGAACCGTAACTCCGTTTTCAGCGTTCTACCCATCAAAACGACCGTGAGAACGAGGAGAATGGCACCGAACAGAAGTTATTAAGGTTTTTATGTTTTTAGACCTAAATTTCTTAGTAAAAACGGGCATAAACCAATCCAAATCTCAACCAAACAACATCTCTGCTAATCCTACAAACAATCATATGTCCTAACACACAATTGTCTATCATTGTGTCGATCCATCAGTCATCTTAACACATTCCATTTGTCATTGCTTAACGGTTTGGTCTTGATTTTAGTAAAATCCCGCGAAAGATTCTATTTCTCGGTTTAAATCATAGACTTGTAAAATCCCGTGCATTCTACCACATCATGTCTTACTCAACTGACCCAGTGATTTGAAGTGCTTAAAGCGTATGATGCTGTGGACAACAATGATAATGTATGCTACAACGTCGATTAAAGATGATTGAATTAAGCAATGAAGATGTGAGATCTCCGTGTTTAGAATCTAAAGAGAGAGAATTGCACCGGTTTAGGCTACAAAATGCCATGCTAATGGAAAGTAACATTGAACCTTATCAGTTATTTCACTCTCACCTCGTATAGCTTTTGTCCACAATTAGGGATCGAACATGTAGTGCCATCTTCCGTCAGGATTTACCAACATTGACTAGAAACTTGTTGTTGAACTTAGAACAATTGGAACAACAACTTGATAAAGAAAAGGTGCAAAAGGATAGTTCCAGTCTGCACTTGGTGATCCACAAACAATTTCTGTCAGTCATCAGGGGAATTTACATCGATTATGATCAAGACATGACTGAAGTGTCTTTCAAGAAACACCTGGAATGGAAATTAGCGTGTTCATAGAGACACTTATCCATCTCATGGATAATGTGGAGAAGTATATTGAGGAAGTTACTCAGACAGACGAAAAAGTGGATGAGTGTGCAGTGCTTGAGAGATTGTTGTGATAAGTTGGGTAATGTATCTGTTGAAGAATCGGGTGTTGTTGAATGCAGAATGTCAGAGACAACAAATAATGATGAGTCGGGTAAAGCACCAGATGATGGATCAGTTGACACTTAATACATAGGCTTAGAGATAGATAAGCTTGACACAACCAGCGGTCCAGTGACTCTTGTTACACATGATGTGGATGCAGATATCAGACCTGAAATTGAGCAGGTGTCATGTGATGAGGTACCCTTAACTGTTCAACATAGTGCATCTGCAAATGTACCTAAACATACCTGATCTTAATCTTTGAACATGATTCGATAAATGTTCCTTGGTTGAGGTTGAGTCTAATAATTTCAAAACAAATGACAAAAAGGCTTTTGATGAACTTTCAAACAAATTCTCAAAACTTGAAAAACATTGCATTTCACTTGAAATTGCGATACTGAGTAAAGAAGAAAGTTTTCAACTTAACAAACCATGTAAAAATCCGGAACTTCCTGAATTCTGTGAACTTTTTGAAATTAACACTTTGAAAGCTCAGCTTCAAGACAAAGAGTCAACTATCAACAATTTGAAGAAACATATTTCTAATATGCATGTGAAAAGTAATTGGTTACAAGTAATTCTGATATTAATACTATTGATGATATTCAAATGAGAAATTATGAATTAGCGGTTTGTGTGGCAAAATTACTAAAGGAAAATGAGTCTTTGAGAAAGCCTCACATAGAACTAAGTGACTCTGTCAAAGAAGCTAGAACTAAGTCAATGGAGCAAACAAACTCTTTGATAGCAAAAATTGATGAACTCAAAGCTCAACTTCAGGAAAAGAGTTTCGCTATTGTTGCCTTAAAAAATGAGCTTAGAAAAACTGTAGGGAAAAATGTGAACACTAAGTTTACAAAACCATCAACCTTGGGGAAACCAGTTTCTCATCCCATTAGAAACCAGTCCATTGTTAGGCAGCCTACTGCGTTTATATCAGAAAGACCAAAATTTTCAAAAACACGGTTTGCCTCCCAAGTTGATGAGAAACAAGTTTTGTCAAAACCAGTCACTTCACCAGAGTTACCTAAGAATAAGGCTTCTAGCTCCGTTAACTCTCAACACGTAACCACTTCTACTCCCAGCACCTCTAGGATTAGTTCGAAAACAGTGTCAAAACCAAGCATTAAAACCTAGAATTCATATGATATGAATGACTTGTGGAAGAACTATTATCTAGAAAAAGCTAGGAAAAAGGCACAGATTAAAAAAGACGGAATTTTAGGTGCAAGACCTAGGGTGAGGAATTCTACGAGATTTCAAGGCACTGCTAGTAGTTGTAAACCACTACCTAGGAACACTCAAAAGACTAGGGATTGGTGTGCATCTAAGAGTAGTTATGTGCATAAGAATGCTAAGCATGTAGAAAACAAAACTAGAAATTCTGAGTCTTTTCCACATAAGAAACATTTTCCTAATTCACATGCCAAGGTACAATCCACTAAGACTACCTACATGGCTAAGGTTCAACATGTTATGATGCAAAACAAACCTAAAACTTCGTCTAGATGGATCCAAACTGCTAAATCTTTGGAGTCTAGGAATAACGATAAGTTTTCCAATTTGCATAAGAATATCAACAATCTTAGACCTTGCCATAAGTGGATGTCGTGCGGTAGAATGTTTAAGGATCTTTGGACTTAGGTGGATACCTACCGGAAAGCTGTTTACCGATGACAAAATCAAGGTTGCCTGTGAAACCCCAAAGGGTTTGGATACTAATGTCACTAACCAAAATATATACAATCAAGTTTGTAATATTAGTGCAGGTAGTCCTTACTCTGTTGCAAATACTTCAATCCTTCACTACATGGACTGGCTTAAAGTATGGATTACAAATGGATTGATATCTCATAACTCACGGGTTCAAGTAACTCAATCTTGATATTCTTTCGGCTATGACGTCTGTTCACATCAGTTCAGGCCTCGTACTTCAACATAATGACGTTTGAATACTTCAATTCAAGCCTCGTTATCTAAAGAAAAGAAATGTGTACGCTTCAGTGTGCATTATCTTAGGAAGAAGAGAAATCTTCTTATTATGACCATTCTCATCAACATGCTTCATGCTTTTTCCAAGCGCTTCAGTCATCAAGTGAACCGGACTACCGATGATTGTATTCTTATTCCACTTGCTCAACAATATAATGACGATGGCGACATCATGTGCTAATTTTACGAGGGAGAAGTGTGAATAGAATACATTTGGATGATTTTCACTTAGTTAGTCAAGAATGGCAACTTCGTCTGCAATTCTTGAGGGGGAGAAGAAGTGTGAAACTACTGCATGATGATTGTTAGAGAATAAATGGTCAAACGGCTCCAAACTCATGTAAGAACCGAGCTTCTTCTTATCGGGTCATCTTCACATAGAGTTTTCTTCTAAGAGCCGTTGGTTAACATCTTCTCACAGACTGATGAGTTTATTGACAAAGTGTTTCCGGTTAATGCTTCACGTACACATCAACATGATGATTTCGAACAATCTCTCTGTTCTTGTTTGATGTGATTGGTAGTTTGGTGTTACCATTTAGTGTTATCGGTTATTCTCTCTTTGGGCATTCGGGTACTTCGGGTTCTTGAGCTTCATACACAATCATCAGGAAAGATAAATGTGCATTGGGTTTTTGTATCATTTATTCTTTGGAACTCTATTTGTGTATTCGGGCTCTTGAGCTCTATTCTAAGAGACGGGCTGCATCTATTCAACTACTCGGGGGAAGTGGTCTCTTGACACCTGTTGGAATGGATTGCGTCGACTTGATGGAATGAAATTTGAGAAGAGTTATTTATGTGTGGGATGATACGTTGATGTTCTTCTATTGGATGATATAACCTCGAACGATGAATCACGGTGATTATTCTTAAAAGGAGCAGCAAGTTCGATGATAATGGTGTGCTTCTTTGTGCACCTGCTAAGAGAAGCTTGAAAGAAAGCTTTGAATCTGCTCAGCTAAAGGATTTTCAGTTTGGGGGGAAGCTGTCAAAGTCTCACTTTCAGATAGTTCAATTTCTTTCTTCAATGCAAGAGCCTCGGAAGCTTTGGTGGTGAAAGTTTTAGGGATGATGACTTCTATCTTCTACAACGGGGCTGCTCGATATCCTTATCTCGGTACTCGTATCATCATCTTCTTAAACTATATCATCTACTCTATCTGTGTATATATTTATCAGAAAATCAAAATACAAAAATATAAAACCTACAAAAAGAAAATAGAAAAATATAAAACCTTCAAAAACCCATAAAAATTAGAAAATTTCAAAAATACCAAAAATATGTTTTCACATGACATGTCTTCTGGTATCGATAACATCTGCGGTCTTAGAAATGTCATTCAATAATGGCACGGGACCATAGATGAAGTTCGAGCAGGAGGTGTAAACGTTCTTTTTCCAAAACATGTCTCAAAATATGGCTTGCAGTTACTTCAGACTGTAACTCGTGCTTAAACTATGGCTTGCTATTATTTCCGATAGCAACCCGCTCTTCAAGAAAGGAAAGTGCTGCGCTAAATCAAATTTTCAAATATTTCATGCACTTATCCTAAAAACAAATTGAGGAAAGTATGTCGAAGGACTGCTGTTCCTACACAAATGTTTTTCCGTCTAAAATTCTTTAGAAAAATATTTGTTGTTTTAAAAAATTGGTGGTAAATGAGTTGCTTGAGAAATCAATCAGAATCAGAGTTTTTATAATAATTGAAAACTCAATCAATGACTTCAGCGCTTTTAAACTTTTCAGAAAAATAAGTCATTGATTGAGGGGGAGAATGTTTTTCAAATTTACATCATCTAACGGGCTTTCTTTATCATCCTACGTGCTTATCTGTAAAAATATAATTGCCTATGTTGAAGGACTAGGTTTCTAGGATGTGATTGTTAGGATTAGATGATTATAGATTGATGAACACATAATTCCCATGCTTTATACGAACTGATTGATATGTTGGATTGACTTGTATTAGTCGATTGTTGTTTGGGTGTTGTCGACCACCATATATCTGTATGTGTGTTCACTAACGTATGCAGGTATATTGGTATATAAGAATGTTCCCGATCCGGATCCCACAATTGAAGATGATTGGATGCCGAAAGGAAAGGGTAACTATATCTTGGGTTGACAAATGAAGAAACGGAGCTTAATTGGACTTCTATGGAGTGTTGGCATGGAAAAATGCAACGTAAGAGGTCTCACTGCATCAGCAGATGGTTTTCTTCTAAGTGATTGAAGAAACAGAGCTTAATTTGACCTCAGTTAGCATTAAAATGCAACGTAAGAAGTCTCACTGCATCTGCAGACGGTTTTCTTCCAAGCCCTACAATAACATCAACAAAAGCAGCTTATGATTCGCTCCACCTAACGTATCTTGTGCAGGAAAAGTAGTGAATGATACCATTTTTAAACAATTTTTGAAAATAATATTGTTTTGAAAAATGGAAAAATATTGGGTTTGAAAATAAATTGGACTTAATTTTGAAAATCACCGGACTTCATTGTATCAAAACCTAAGTCACTCAATCAACGACTACAGTCATCGATTGAGGGGGAGAGTGATTTAAAATAAAATATTTTCAAACGATATCTCCTCATAAAAGTTCGTTTGCACGTATTAATGTGGTCATATAAAGATTTAATGTTATGTCATGGTATG
Organism: Chrysanthemum makinoi; assembly: GCA_910596185.1. Lineage (NCBI taxonomy): Eukaryota > Viridiplantae > Streptophyta > Magnoliopsida > Asterales > Asteraceae > Chrysanthemum > Chrysanthemum makinoi. The sequence goes on along the minus strand of OU343224.1, from coordinate 252,339,047 downwards.
ATTTTTCTTTAGAATCAAGATCTTTCAAAATGAAATTCTTTCTGTTCTTGTTTGATTGTGAAATTGTTTTGTTTTACTTAAAGATCTCTTAAAAACTATCATACCTGACACTAACAATCTTTAATGTCTAAAATTGATTCATATCAATCATTTTTCAAAAATTAAATCAAGCCAAGTCTTTCCCTAAAATTTTCTAAATGATTTAAATCAATTGGGATCACAAATCTCAAAAGGTTTGAAATTTTTGATCGGGGGAGAGTTCGTGATTTAAATCTCAAATCGGTTTTAAAGGGTAATTTTTTCAAAAGCACTCCTTCCTTCATGTGCTAAACGATTTCAAATACATAATACACATGATTGTGGAGGAGAATTTAACCATAAACCAGAAGAGCTTTTAAATCAGGCACATATTCTCCAATGTTTTCTAAACCTTATTAAATCACTTGGGATCTAAAATCTCAAAGGGTTTGATATTTTTGATCGGGGGAGAATTTGTGATTTAATATGAAATTTGATAAAAGATGATCGTTTTGATTCAAAGTGCAAGTTCTCTCTAATATGTGCCAAACTCTTTCGTATATCGATGCACATATTGAGGGGGAGCGAATGGTTCTATTGGAAATCGTGAAAAGTACTTTAAAAAACTCTTGCCTCTATGTGATAAAATTATTTTAAATATCCTACGCACATATTGAGGGGTAGAATTTACCAAAGAAAATCAAATGGCCTTTTCCATGGAAATTGTGATCAAGAATATATTTCAAAGAACTCTTGCCTCCATGTGCGAAACAATTTCAAAATCATATGCACATGTTGAGGGGGAGCATTTCTAAAAGATCAAAAATAGTTAAGGTACAAAATGCTTTGATATTATATCACAACTACCTTGATTGATTTTCCAAATGATTTTTCAATTGGTTTCGAGAAGGAAAGAACAATACCAAAAGACCGACCAATTTACTTTATGCATGGTGTTATAAGGATGGTTAGGTTAGGTATTCGTTCCCACGATCCAGCCAGAACCGGAGGGATCTACCCATCTACTAGATAGTGTAGAGTCCCTAGGTATGATGAAAAAAAGGAGAAAAGTGAGATATGGGAAGAGTGCGGACTGAGATAGAGCTAGAACTGGAATAAACCCAACAAGGTTCTAGTTATGAAGTCTCGGTAAGCACTGGAGGGGTTGAAGAATGAAAAAGAAATGAATGTGAAAAGGGGTGAAAAGAAATAGCCCTCCAATAATTCAACCTTAGGGCAGTAACCAGGTTCAATTCATATGCTACTGGTGGTTACCAAGGTAACGCCGGTATTGAAGATAAGACGTCATGGACCCAGTGACGCACTGCACTAAACTTCCCAAGCTACTCAAGTTCCTCTTAAAAGAACTTGTTTCATTCTCACGGGGAACCGACATAATCTATCAATTTTCTCTTAGATTGTTGATATTGAAGAAGGAGACCCTCTCCCTAGTCTCTGGCATATGAACCAAATGTGCACAATCGAGTCTAGAGCCAAGAGATCATCCACAATATCTCATTAGGACACAAAATTAATGAAGACTTGCAGTTTCACACAATGTGGAAAGTAAGAATATTTTAAGAGTCCTACGCATTATCCTTGTGGTATTGGCAGAACATCCGAGTGATATATTAAATATATTCACGATGAAGATGGAAATCCTTCTAGAGCCAACATCAAACAAGCTCTTGGTGGGTGACATGTGAGATCTTTCCAAAAGATCAAGCTTGTGACAACTGGATAGAAACGATGGGGCGATTCACTCGTGAATCAACCTTGGTCCAGGGTTGGAGTTGACGAATACTTTTGGAAAAACCGTTCGATGTGCAAACCTTCTTTTCTCTAGCACGTCGAATGTGTACTCATGTTTTCAAACACAAAAAGTATCTCTGATTGAAAAAATGCTTTTAGAAAAACCGTTCGATGTGCGAATCTCTTCTTTTCTCTAGTACATCGAATGTGTATTCTCTTTCATATACAAAAAGTATTTTTGATTGAAAACTGATCTTTCTCAGAAAACCTTCGTCGCATTGCAAAACTCTTTCTTCAAGCAATATGCGATTGTTTTTCAATTCATTTTTCATCAATCAGTGAATCTCAATTTGCTGGTTCACTCACTCAGTGTTGTCTTCTTTGAGACGTTCCGGTTTGAGAACGGCTAGAACAGCTGCGGAACCCTGTCAAGGAGATTCTTCGAATTATACCGATCACAGCAGTACTTGTAATCGATCAACGGGGAACCGTGGGCCGTGTACCTCAATTCAACGAAAGTGATCAAAGACACTTTCGTGTGTTTTATTGCTAACTGTTGTTTGAAGGTACATTTGGACGATTGCGGTGATCGTAATTGAGGATTCAATCCAAAGCCGCATGCTCACAAAGATCCACACTTAATTGAAGAAGTCATGACTGGTGCATATCTACATAACCCGACTCGATATTTTTATACTATGCTTCTGCTACGCTGCTGCAAATATCATGAACCAGTAAAGCTTCCGCTACCCTGATGAAAAGATGTCATGATCCAAAAGTGTGAGCATGTCGGTACAAAAGTCACAACTTCACATGAAGGTAACACAACTATGGATGATCCAAAGAGATTTGCTGTGGCTGATGATCTCAATTAAAGCTCGAAGATCATCAAGATGTGGATCAGTTCAAAGACCTCCACTGAAAGTACAAAATAATCGGACAATGAAGAGTCACTACAAATGCACAAAGAATGCTTAATTTGAAGAATTGAAGTCTACGAGCTCAAGAACGAAGTCAAGAATAGAATGCTAGGACACAAAATGTAATTCATGGGGTGACCTCCCTTAGGGGGAGATTGTTAGGAATTAGAAATTCCATAGTAAAGAGTCGGTTACCCCAACTCTAGTCTAGCATATGTTAGTTCGTAGACATTACATTATTTACTAGTTATTTAGTTAGTTATTTAGTTTAGAGCAACACCGTGGAGGACGGACGGGTCTTTACCCACTGTATGCCTGATCCACAGTCCGAAGGAGGACGTGTAGTATGTAACTATAAATAACCTCTACCTCCCAAGGTAGAGGGTTGGACCTTTCACTCAATCTAACATTTCTTTCTTTGTTTACTTTCTCTCTCTAGAAAGGCTCCCACCTTCTACTTTCTCTCTCTAAACTCTTAAACCATACGCCTAATATTATTATGTTATGATGTGTTTGTGAAATCCAATATCCTACAAATAAAATAGTATGCTATTGATTAACAATATTACAACAAAAGATCTCTTTTTCTCAAAAGTAATTGTCATGGTAAATATATAATAGCAAAATATTGTTTGCCAAAATTTTCAATCACAGGATACCCGCCGCCGCAATGCGCGGGTACCCTGCTAGTATTCACTTAAGTTATTTTGAATGAAACTTATTTCTATTAAAAAATAATAATAAACAAATTCGAAGAGAAAGAGGAACATTTTGTTTCAAATTTTGAATTCTTTTTACTCACAACCCATAACTCATGTTTATTATTACAATTTTTTTAGGAACCCACAACATAAGTTTTAATACTCAAATCCCTATATCCAAAAAATAGGTAATTGGGCAACACCCCGTCCCACCCTTTATATCCTCCGCGAGTGCTTATAGGCGACTGAATTTATTACAAATGCGACCGAAAATACAAATGCGACATATGCGACCTTGTAGGTGACAGACCTCATAGGCGACCCTTAGGCGACTTTGGTGGTTTAGGCTACTAGTGGGCGACTCTTATAGGCAACTAGAAGTATGCTTAGGCAACCCTAAAAGCTGAAGGCGACTCTCTAGGCGGCCAGTCATGTTCTTTAGGCGACCTTGTATGCGACCTAAAACGCATTAGGCGACCAAGCATTATGCGATCCAAATTGAATCTGTAACAATTAGCATTTTTTAGGTTACTATTCACTTTTACTATTTATCTTCGTAGTAATTACTATTCACTTTATATTTTATTTCATAAATAATTTACAAGCTACATTTTTATTTTTCCATTCTTATGGAAACATTGTGCAAATTACGTTTTACGTATTTCCAAACTTATATTTATAAGTTTCAATAACATTCACAAACATTTGAATTCAATTAAGCATAAGCTTAATCATTAAGTCCTATGAGAATAAAACCTCTTAGTCCACTCATCACTTAATACGTCACATCATTGATTCATTAAGACATCTATTTGGAATATATATATAAAACATATAAACTTATGTTTATATATTGCAAGTAATATCTAATATTTATCTAGGGCCCGTTTGGTTTGTAGATGAGTATAGGATTTGAATTTGGATTTGGATTTGTAGGGAATGAAAATTAAGAGAGAGAAAATATATTTTATTTGATATAATAATTAAATTGCATTTAAATATAATATTTTAATAACAAAAAGAAAATGTTGTGAGAGATGTGTAGTGGGTCCCACGGGTTTTGTATAAAACCTACCTTATTAGAGTGGAATGAAAAATTCCGAAACTCCCGGCGGATGGCCACGGGTTTGAAAGAATTACTTAATCAACCAAACATCATTTATTATGTGTCATACCTAAATCCAAATCTGACACCCCCAACCAAACGGGCCCCTAGTACATTTACTTAGTCTCTAAGACTAAGTAAATATCTCTTACACCTCTTCATCTAGTTGAAGTAATCAATTTGACTACCTAAGGCCAAATGGCTTTGCTAGATTCAATCCTACAAGATCATGTGTTCACTTAGCTACTAAGTTAAATGACGCATGCATTAACTTAGCAAGAAAGTTATATTACTCTTGCATTCTTAACCTTCTCAAGAGGCTATAAAAGCCCTTCTCTTCTCTCCATATGAATTCCCAACACACACCATCATACTATCATCTCCTTTGATCATTTTACTTCAAGTAATATTTAAGAATTGAAGTCTTTTGTAAAGCCTTCAACAACTCTTAATAATTTTTGGTGATTTACTTAAGTTTAAAGCTTCTTAAATAACCAAAAGATTAGCTCAAGTCCTAACATATTTACAAGAGGTGTGGAAGATCTCTAGGGTGAAGTTTTTCCTAAGTCTTGTCATTGTTATAGTTTTCTTTCCAAACTGTTGTTCCTTATTCACTATCGTATAAAACAGTTAAGTATTTAAAAACAGATAATAGTGAATCAATGACTGAAGTAAGATGCAAGTAAAACACACTGATAAATTTTCAACATAATATTCTTTATTAGAAATCAATCAAAAAGAATACATTACCCAAGTACTTGCAGAATAGTACTTGGGATTGAAATGACAAAGGGTTGGTAACTCCTCACGAAGCTCAGGCTAAGTCTGAGCACAACTACTATGGAACCACTGAGCTATCTCAGGGACTGAGTTGTATTTGGAGGAATGAAAGATGGCTTGTGTGTGTATGTTTTACAATTCACAAGCTTAAATCTTCCACTCCATCTCTTATGCTATTTATACAAGAATGAGTATTAACTTTATCCTAAGTGACAAACTGACATTTTTACAGAAGATAAAATACTAATGTATTTTGTCTCTATTTACAAAGACTATATTAAGCAAGAGACAAGGCTGCTTTTCATAAGTCAGTGATGACACTGAGCCTGATAGTTTGCCATTTAGGGAAAGTTGACTTTGGTTGATAAGGACTTCGTCTTATCTGATTCAAACTTGTCCCGCCTTATCCCGCTCATTCTCCAGTCTTCTACTTCAGTTTGTCTTCAGTGTAAGTAGTTGGTGAGAAGTTTAGGGATTGAGTGAGTTATTGTCATCACTCACTGAATCCACCATCTTCTTCTTGACTCAGTCTTCACCCCTTAAGTTCCGCCTTACTGAGTGGAGAGACTTCTTCTTCGCCTCTTACTGAGTATCCTGAAGATGGCTCACTGAGAGACTATGTACTCAGTGGCCTGTTAGTATTTAACGGTCTAAACAATTAGGGTATTTTCTATTCAAATCCTAGATTTAAGGGGTTTGGGTATTTACTGAACCCAATAGTGACCCCCTATTTGGATATACAAATAGCCTAAGTGTTTGATCAGTGTAAGTGAGCAAATGGCTTCTTCTTACACTGAATGTACTAATGAACATAATAAGGAACACTGAATATTTTAACAAAGCATACATCGTTTATTGATCAATTACATAGTTCCTATCACTAGTACAAAAGATAAAACAAAAATGTCATTCAAGATGGATCTCCGGTGCTTCAAGCTTAACCTTCTTCTTGAGGAGTGCTTCTTTGTCAGGGTGCTCTCTTATCTTAGCATTCAGGTCCCTGCAGAACCTTTCGTTTTCTGGAGTATTGATTTGAGAGGCCACTGGTAGATAGCTTGCCATTGTAGGCACTCCTGCAAGATCTATGTCACTCCAACTTTGGAATGCTGGGTTTCCATAGACATCAATGAAGAACAGTCATCTTTCAGGCTTTTCAATGCATAGACAGTTTACAAACTTTACACCTTTAGGCAGCTCCCTATTGCATTCCAGGCCAGGCACTTTGATTTCAGGCTCGAACTCAACCCTTTTTCTTTTGTCTTGGGCTGGCTGAGACTGAGATCCTTGTGGTGCAGTCAAGACTGGCTGAATCCCCAGTTGTGATGGTGCTTCTCTCAGTCTTTCATACCTTTTACTGAGGTTTTTCATCAGCTCCTTAACTACAACATTCTGCTTTTTTTTCAATGATTGGACCAAGTTCATCGAGTTCAGGGATCCCAAAGTCAGTGAATTTCATAGGATCATGAACCTCGAAATGTCTTTTATCATCCCCCTGTAGACATTCATTGCCAGTGGTTTGGACTTGGGGATGATTCTGACATCTGTGATTTTCTCAGGAAACCTTCTGCTTGTCATTGACCAGTTGTAGTGTTCAATTCTTTCTTGCCTGATGGCTGCAGCTCTCCTGTTCTTTTCATCCAATTTCTTTTTCATTTCACCATTTTAGCGCCTGAGCATCCTTGAACTTCTGTCCAGCCTGACCCTTTTGAAGCTTCTTAGGATCAATGCCAATATTTTCAGCTTCCTCAGCAACAACTTGTACCAGTGCTTATTTTCTCTTTCTTTCTTCTTCAGCTAGTTTCTTTCTCCTTTCTTCCTTTGCAAGATAGGCAGTTAGCTGTTGTGGTGTGAACCGGTTCTGAGTGTTACCGATCATATAGGGAATCTTCTCAGGCTCAGGAGTTTGCATTATGGCCTTTCCTTTATCCTGGCCTGAGGAAGATGATGCTACCAAGGGTGTTGTTGTCATGATTGTTGTTGTTGGTGGGACTGATGATAAGGGTGTTGCTGAAACTGTTGGGATTGATGAAATAGGTGTTGCAGAGACTGGTTGAGTAGGCTCCCCCTCAGTGTGAGAGGGAGTCTCTTCAGTGGTCTTCTCCCCCTCAACTGTTGCTGCAACATTAGTGAGAGCAAGAGTTTCCTCGGACACTGGGGGAGTTGGAATGGCTTGACCTTTGAAGGCTTGGTAGATCTCAGTGACCATAGCCTTGATGTTAGTTGTATCCTTTTGAAGACCGGTGACTTGTTCTGCCAGATTAGCCTGAGATAGTTCCAAAGCAGTCATTCTAGGCCCAAGATTCCAAGCCATTGAAGATGATGCCTTAGCCAAAGTAGTCACCTGAGCATCCAAAGAACCCAATGTAGCCTGAAGAGACTGGACTGAAGATTGAAGACCCTAAACATTGGCAGTTTTGAGCATGGTGATAAGTTCAGTGAGGCCTAAGGAATTTTGCAAGTAAGCCTCAGTAGCCTCCAGCACTTTGGAGTTGAGTGATGGGTCTTCTTTGACCGAGTCCCTGATTTCATCAATCTTTGTCCCACAACCCTGAAGGTGCTTTAGAAATTTAACCAGATTTTCATCCAGTCTGTGAAGATGTTGGTACATGAGATCTATGTGTTCATCAGTGTTTGCATCAAAAGCATGTACCTCAGCCTTCAGATCTACATAGCTGGTAGCAGCTTCAGTGTGTTGATCCCATAATGTTTCAGTAACCCCAGAGTATAGCTTCCTTGAAGCTTTAGTGATCTACATAACTAGTTGCCTCTCTTTCAGTGGAAGAGTATTATCAAACTTTCTGAATTCTTCAGGACAGGAAGATGAAGAAGAGTCAGAGTCATTATCTTCAGGCTGGAAAGGTGACCCTTTAGGCTCTTGTGAATCAAGCAGATGCTCTTGTTCAGTTTGAACATCAGCGTCCACTTCTTCTCCTGATGATAGTATTTCATCTTCACTGTCAGTTTGTTCTTCATCGGAGAATAAAATTTCGTTAACCTCAGCAACTGTTAGTAAACTAGTGGTGGTGATGGGTTCCATATCAGCGGGTGGTATTAATCCCTCTGAGTCTTTGTCCCCCGTTGCTCCTTCAAGCACTGATGGGTGTTTCCCAGCGCTATCCCTAGAAGCAGTGGCAGTGAGATCCCTATCAGCGGGTTGTTCAGTTCCCTCTGAGTCTTTGGGATTATTCAGTTGGCCCTTAGACAAAAGCTGAGATTTGCGAACGTCATCCTTAGGCAATGTGGAAGGTGCTCCCCTACCAGCGGGTTGTATGTTTTCCTCTGGATCTTAAAAAGTAGTAGTTGGGACCAAGGGCACTGACTGTGATGTATCAGTGTCCTTCGTTGTCACCGGGGTGGATGTTGTTTGGTCTCCCTTGGGTGGCTGTTCAGTCTGGGCTTTCTTTGCCTTTTAGGCTGTGCTTCAGAAGCCTCAGGGCCCTGACACTTGGGTTTGGTCTTAGTCCCAGTCTGAGACTTCCCCTTTATCTTTTTAGGAGCAGGGTTTGGAGACACTGAGTCTCTTTGGTTGTTTATAGCAACCATATGGGCTGTCAATTCAATTTCAGTGACTTGGGATGGGTCCTTTTGAAAATTTGATTGACTCAGGATACCAAGTAAAGCAGTGTATTTGTATTCCTGAGGGTAATTGCAACCCAATAACACTTGTAAAGCACATGAGAAAAACCTAGGGTATGAAACGTATTTCGCCTAGTTTTGCTCAGTAGCTTCGTTACGAGATCACTGTAAATGATCTCCCCAATGTCGACAGTGACCCCATTCATCAGGCATTATGCCACCATCAACTGAATAGAGTTAACTTGTTCAGTGGATGAGTGGTTCCCGCCGAGAACCTGAATCACAAATGTGAACAGGATCTTCCAAGCCGTAGGAAATGAGTTCTTGGTGACCGGGGTTCTGTCTAAAAACTTTGGATCCAAAACAATTTGTTTTAACCCATCCTTAACTGTGGAGGGTTCAGGATGGGCAACATAGACTCCAAAATTATAGTCTAACCCTGTTGAAGTACAAAATGTTTTATAATCCAGGGTGACTGAGTGTTCCCCGTTAAAAATACTGAATTTGATGAGATACTCTCTGAGTGGTCGTAGGTCAGTCTCATCAGTAGAGGGTATCGGGTCATAGGCCACTTCTGTAGCCCAAAACTCCCTGAGGAGGTTTTGGTACAGAATTGAGGGGGACTGAGTAAAGGCCGTTTTCAGTAGGCAGTTAAGTAAAAACTTCATGATGCCCTTATAGGCTGGGACATCAGGGGGGGTATTCAAAATTGCCTATAACATTGTTAGTTTTAAATTCAACATTACTTAGATCCCCTACCCACTGTGGTGCAAAATGAAGAGACTGTGTTCTTGCCATTTCCATTGAAAGGTTTTTAGGCTTTTGAAAAAAAAATATTCTTGACAAGAACAATCAAAGATTTTTGAGTCTCTTGAGTTTGTGATGAAAAACCTTTTGTAAATTGATTACAGATAAGATTTTAGTGAAAAAACTGTTTTTGTGGATTAAAAACACACAGATTTCTGAGTTTGAGAAGTGATTTTGACAGAGTTTAGATGCAGAAAAAAAATTTATGTGTGTTTTTAGTGTTTTTGAGAGGGTTATTTATAGAGTGATGAGAGGAGTAAAATATGCATAAATGGGGATTTGTTAAGTCAGTTTTTGAAAATGTTTTGAATCTCCATATTTAATGCCACCACTCCACTACCCGCAGTAAAATCCCGGTTTTCAAGAGAACAGTTGCAGTGCACAGTGAAAGTGCATTCTGCAGTAATAAAATATCCACAAGATATTTCATGTGAGAGGAGGCATTTAATGCCAAGTGGGATTAGGTAAGTTTTGAGAGACCCTTGACTTTGATGACAGTAAGATAAAGAGACGTATATTCCTATATTAAATTGGTGTATTTACCAACCTAGGACATTTAAGTAACCGATACTTGGTGCATTTAGTTACTCATTCAATGCTCAATATCTAAAGTCAGGGTCCCTGAATGAGTCTTACTCATTCAGTGAGAGGGTTGTTTAGGGGTTTTGTTTAGGGAGAATAGAACTTTTCAGTGAGGACTCACTGAGATTAGGATTGATTTTCAGTGTGCTGACTTTCAATATCAAGCATTCCTAATTCAGCTTTCAGTCTCCTGAAGGTAGGTTCATCCAAAGGTTTGGTGAAGATATTAGCAAGTTGATATACAGTAGGGATGAAATGAAGCTCTATGTCTCCTTTCATTATGTAGTCCCTGATGAAATGATATCTGATATCAATGTGTTTGGTTCTTTGGTGAAGGACAGGGTTGTTGGAGATTGCAATAGCACTGGTGTTATCACAGAAGATGGGTACCATTTTGTAATGGATGTCCTAGTCACTGAGTTGACTTTTCATCCATAATACATTGGCACAACACCCTGCAGAAGCCACATACTCAGCTTTAGCTGAAGACATAGCCACTGATTGTTGCTTTTTAGCACTCCAACACTCCTCCAAGAAATTAACAGGACCCTGAGGTACTGTTTCTGTCCATGTTGCAGCCAGCATAATCAGAGTCAGAATACCCTTTGAGGTCAAACCCTGAGCACTTTGGATAGTAAAGTCCAAGGCTTGGAGTTCCCTTCAGGTATCTGAGGATTCTTTTGGCTGCAGTGAGATGGGATTCTTTGGGATTGGACTGATATCTTGCTATTAGACAGACTGAGAATTGTATGTCTGTTATGGAAGCAGTAAGATACATCAGTGAGCCAACAATCCCCCTGAAGTGGGTTTGATTGACTGATTTGCCAGTGAGATCAGGTCCAAGGTTGTTAGGAGGGACCATTGGTGTCTTCACTGAGGCACAGTCAGATATCTCATATTTCTTCAAGAGATTTCTGGTGTACTTCTCTTGACTGATGGAGATACCTTTATCAGTTTTCCTGATTTGTAGTCCAAGGAAGTATATGAGTTCACCCATCATGCTCATTTCAAACTTCTTTGTCATTATTTTTTCAAGCTGTTTGCAAAGAGTGTAGTTTGTTGAGCCAAAGATGATGTCATCAACATATACTTGGACCAGTATCAAATTTTGTTTTGTCCTATAGATAAACAATGTGTTGTCTATCTTTCCTCTGACAAACTTGTTTTGAATCAGGAAGGCTGAGAGAGTTTCATACCATGCCCTAGGAGCTTGTTTTAGTCCATAAAGGGCTTCGTCAAGCTTGTAAACATAGTCAGGGAATTCACTACTCTCAAATCCAAGAGGTTGCTGAACATACACATCTTCCTTGAGTTCACCATTTAGGAATGCACTTTTTACATTCATTTGGTAAACTTTGAAGTTCATGTAGGTGGCAAATGCAAGGAAGATCCTGATGGCTTTCATTCTTGCAACATGAGAAAATGTCTCATCATAGTCAATGCCTTCTTGTTGACTGTAACCTTTGGCTACAAGTCTGGCTTTGTTTTTAATGACAGTGCCGTTTTCATCTGTTTTGTTTCTGAAAACCCACTTCATTCCTATGACAATGACATCCTGAGGACATTTGATCAAGGTCATGACCTTGTTTTTATCAAACTGTTGAAGTTCTTCTTGCATGCCCTGAACCCAGCTTGGGTGTTTTAGAGCCTTAGTGACACTTTTGGGTTCTATTTCTGATAGGTATGCTTCTTGTAAGCATGCCCTCAATGGGTTTACCAATGATGTTTACAAGCTTAATGTCCTGAGATTTTTTCCACTTACTTTGTGGTTTAGGATCTGAGTTTGAAGAGGTCACTGGGGACTCAGGAGTGAGTTCAGGTGCAGGAGCCACAGAATCATTAAGATCATCTGTTGAGATGTCTTGTTCAGGTTGAGGTTCATGAATCAAAGGTTCTTGAACATTTGGTTCAGTATTACCTAACCCAGTGGGGACTGATTGGTTATCAATGAATTCACTGATAGTTGGTTGGGGAAGGTTGTGAGGTAAGACATAATATGAGATGTCAGCATCAGCTTGGTATGAGGAATTGATTTCAGTGTTATACTCATCAGGAGGATATCTTGATGAGTTATCAAATCTTATTTCCTCCACTGAGGTGTTGGTGAACCTGATGCTCTCTGAACTCTCATTAAAGGTGCATGAAATGTTTCCTCAACTTGTTGTCTTCTTGTGTTAAATACCCTGAAGGCTTTGGAGATCAGTGAGTAACCTAGAAAATATCAATCATCAACTTTAGCATCAAACTTGCCTAGATGATCCTTGTGGTTATGAATAAACACAGGACATCCAAACACATGAAAATAACTGATATCAGGAAGTCTACCTCTGAATATCTCATATGGGGTTTTGTTTTGTCTTTTGACAATGATTGACCTGTTTTGAGTTCAACAGGCTGTTTTGACTGCTTCAGTCCAGAAATGTTTTGATAGGGTTGAGCCATTTAACGTAGTTCTAGCAGCCTCAATGAGAGTTTTGTTTTTCCTTTTAGCTACCCCATTTTGTTCAGGGGTGTAAGGAGATGAAAAGTTTTGGGAGATTCCCTTTTCATTACAGAAATTCTCAAGCTCTTCATTTCTGAACTCAGTACCATTGTCAGTTCTGATTTGTTTAACAGTAATGTCATTATGGTTTTCAATGTTCCTTATGAATGACATTAATGTATCAGTTGCCTGACTCTTTTTGGAGTGAAAGTATACCCAAGTGTATCTTGAAAACTCATCAACAATGACAAGTGTATACTTCTCATGCTAGATTGATCTTGGACTGACAGGTCCAAAGAGATCCATATGCAGGAGGTGAAGGCAACTTTTGATGGAGAAATTCTGTTTGGTTTTGAATGATGCTCTTTGGTGTTTGCCTTTTTTCACAGGCTGAGCATGGTTTATCTTTTGCAAAAACCAGTGATGGTAAGCCAAGGACCTTGTTTTGTTTTGCCAAGTTGTTGATATTTTTGAAATTTAAGTATGAGAGTCTGTTGTGCCACAATCGGTTGATAGTCTCAGTGGCTTTGGCAAAGAGACAAGTTCCATCTTGAGAGAGTGTTGACATGTCTAAGACATAAACATCATCTCTTCTAGGAGCTATCAAAACAACTTCTTTGTTGGCATTGAAAATGGTGCCTTTTTTGTCATTGAATTGCACAATGTACTTAGCATCACAGAGTTGACAGACACTGATGAGATTGTATTTTAGACCATTGACATAAGCTATTCTAGAGAAAACTATTCCATTGCAGTATACTGAACCATAACCTTCAGTGGGACATGATGAGTTATCACCAAATACTACCTTGGGTCCAGGTTCCTTTACATACTTGTGCAAATATTCTTTAACACCAGTCATGCTTCTTAAGCATCCACTATCTAGATGCCAAATAGGCTCCCTGGCGTGTCTCTAGTAGGCTTGGGTCTAAAGGTCTGTTTGAATTTGGCAATTGACTCATGATCAGTGGTTGAGTGCATTGTGCTACCACAAGTTTTGCATTTGGAGACTGAGGATGACTCAGTGATTCTGGGTTGCTTGGAACTTCTCCTTGCTTGGATGACACTGTCATGCTGGGATGTCTCATGAGCTGGATTTCCGCAAATATCACAGCATGTGTTCATGAGACAATCATCAGGATGATGATCATTAAAGCCACAGTGTGGACAAGGAGGAAAGGGTTTTGCTCTATACTTTTGAGCATATTTGGAGGTTGAAGCATATTAATGACCAACTTTGGTATAGTTTGCTTTACTGAGTGAACTTACATATTGTAAGTGATCCGAAGTTCTGTGATCATCCTTTTTTCAGATCATACAAAAAAGGATTCTATAGCAGTTGTTAGTGGTATGACTGGTATAGTGGCATATATCACACTTCTACTTGGGTTTGATGGTGGATTTTGACTTTGAGGAACTAGAGGAGGCTGACTTTGTTTCCTTGATTGATTCAGGAGCTTTTTCGATGGATTCCATCTTATGAGTTAGCTTCCTCACAAGTTCAGTCAGTTGCTGAATTTGGTCACTTTTAGTGGGGACTGAGGATGTGGAAGTCTTAGTGGGGGTAGAATCCTGTTGGATTGGTTTTGTTGGTCTTTTCAGGATGGTTCTACCAAGTCCAGACCTTTCTTTTGGTGAGTGAGGATTAAATTGTAATGGAGTAAGCTCAGAGCTAGGAGCAGCACCCTGAAGAGGTTTCAGGGGAGGAAGCGGTGCTTGAGATTCTGCTTCAGACTCAGAGATGTGTTCAGTACTACTGGGTACATTAGGGAGTCCAAGCATGCTCTTTAGAGCTTGGCTTTCAGGCTCTAGTATTCTTCCAGAATCGAAATTTAGAAGCTTACTCTCAGGATTAACCCGTTCAATCCAATCACTGGGCTTAGGAATAGTCAACATATTGGTAATCATGCCACCAGACACAAATGGTTTGGGAGACTGGTCTTTGTTGTGAGAGTCAGGGAGATGGTCTTCACCTATGACTCTCTTTTTGCTACTGAGGGCACCCACAACATCAAAGACCCTTGGATTCTTAGCAGTCCAACTTTTAATGATATCTTTTTCCCTTTTAAGTTCATCTTGAAGAGCCTAATTTCTTTTAACTAGTTCAGTGTTTTGAATTTGCAAAGTGATAGCCTCAAGCTTATTTTGTTTCAAAAGAAGCAATTCATCCCTATACTTGTTTAGTTCAAAACTTAGCTTGTTATATTTTGAAAAAAGATTTAATCGTTGCTCTTCTACAAACTTAGGGCCAACATTGATATAGTTTATATAAGACTGCCAATCAGAGTCATCATTCATAGAAGCAAAATATTTACCTTCTTCATTGTGATGTTGACCCATTCTCCATTCCTGGCATGATTCTTCCCAACAGCTAGCTTGTCCTCTTCTGAGATGGCCATCATTGCACTGACATGCACCATTTCATCATCAGATGAGACTGGCTCTTCATTCCAGCCTAAAGTTTCAGCAACTAGTCCCTTGTTTTTACCCTGCACATATTTAACATTGTTTGTTGTTTCTGAGGGACTGACCTCAAGCAATGCAAGCATAGCTTTGACTTTCCTGTACTTAGCTTCAAAATCTATAGTTTTTTTTTATCATATTTGTTTTGAAAATTTTGATGAGACTGATAGATTTTTGGTTGAAATTTGCTAAAGCCTGAGGACTGATTTGACCCTGATGGTTTGTAAGAGGGTTCAGAAATCGTTTTTGAAAAACAGTCTTTGGAAAAATGACCTCTTTTGTGACACTTAAAGCATTCAGTGTCCTCATTAGCTTTAGCATTGGAAAAACATTTGTTTCTTTTATAAACCTCCGAGAGTTAGCAAGGAGTGCCCTTTCCTGAAATTGGTGTTGAAGTGGTGGTCAGGGACTTCTTTAAGTCAGGGTATTGTCTGTTGATGAGGTTTTCCTCATAGACAAATTTCCCGTATATTTCAGGAAGTTCAAGATTCTGGATATGATTAGCATTCCTAAGTCCCTGAGAGAAATTCAACCACTTCTCAGGGGGAGACTATTGACAAAACCAACATTGATTTCATGTTTGGACAATACACCATCATTAGGCAGTTCATTTAAAAGAGTTTTGTACCGGGTGTAATTTTGAGACAGAGTTTCTGAGTCTTTAGCCCTGAAGGTGTTATACTCAAGTTTCAGGTCCATTATCCTGTTTTCCTTGGTATCAGATAGGCCTTCATGACTATGGACCAGGTCATCCCAGGTTTGTTTAGCCATACTACAACTTATAGCTGACTCCATAATATCGTCAGGAAGACATGATATGATGATACTTTTGAGTCTTTGGTCCTGGTTGACCACTCTTCTCTCATCCTGAGTCCACTGAGCTTCAGGTTTAGGCAAACCTTCAGCAGTCTTTGGGTTAAATGGACCTTCATTAATACACTTGATGTAATAAGGTTCCATCCTAATCAAATAGCAAAGCATACACTTTTTCCATTTGTTAAATTTACCAACTTCAAGTCTAGGGGCAACAGCTGAATAAGCTCCACCCTTTTTGTGGACTAGTTGGGGTATATCAATTTCAGCCATTAGGATCCTAATTTAAAAACTATTTTGAGCAGCCTTGAAAAGGGGTTTTATAATCAGCCTGCTCTGATACCACTTGTTGTTCCCTATTCATTATCGTATAAAACAGTTAAGTATTTAAAAAAAGATAATAGTGAATCAATGACTGAAGTAAGATGTAAGTAAAACACACTGATAAATTTTCAACATAATATTCTTTATTAGAAATCAATAAAAAAGAATACATTACCCAAGTACTTGCAGAATAGTACTTGGGATTGAAATGACAAAGGGTTGGTAACTCCTCACGAAGCTCAGGCTAAGTCTGAGCACAACTACTATGGAACCACTGAGCTATCTCAGGGACTGAGTTGTATTTGGAGGAATGAAATATGGCTTTTGTGTGTGTGTTTTACAATTCACAATCTTAAATCTTCCATTCCATCTCTTATGCTATTTATACAAGTATGAGTATTAACTTTATCCTAAGTGAAAAACTGACATTTTTGCAGAAGACAAAATACTGATGTATTTTGTCTCTGTTTACAAAGACTATATTAAGTAAGAGACAAGGCTGCTTTCCATAAGTCAGTGATTACACTGACCCTGATAGTTTGCAATTCAGGGAAAGTTGACTTTGGTTGATAAGGACTTCGTCTTATCTGATTCAAACTTGTCCCGCCTTATCCCGCTCATTCTTCAGTCTTCATTGCCTTCAGTCTTCTACTTCATTTTGTCCTCAGTGTAAGTAGTTAGTGAGGATTTTAGGGATTCAGTGAGTTATTGTCATCACTCACTGAATCCACCATCTTCTTCTTGACTCAGTCTTCACCCTTTAAGTTCCGCCTTACTAAGTGGAGAGAATTCTTCTTTGCCTCTTGCTGAGTATCCTGAAGATGGCTCACTAAGAGACTATGCACTCAGTGACCTGTTAGTGTTTAACGGTCTAAACACTTAGGGTATTTTCTATTCAAATCCTAGATTTAAGGGGTTTGGGTATTTACTGAACCCAACATTTTAAGCCTAGCTTATGCTCCTTAACATCTTCATTTATTGATTTACATGTTTATGCTATGAAGTATATAGTCTTTATATTGAAATCATGATGTGCAAAGTCTTAATAACGAGTTAAAACCTTTACTTGTTATCTTATGTTATCAAACAAGTAAACTAGTTATATTAAACTCATTTTTGCCACAAAACCTTTTACCTTTAGCCTTGTATATATCCATACTGTTTTAGATGAGATCAAAACAAAAACATAGAAACTTAAATCAACTAAAATGAACGTACGAATCAAAAGTTACAACAAAATAAAGATCAAAACCGGAAAATCTAAAAACTGTCAAAAAGCTTTCTATATCGTTTTTAAAACGCGATTTTGAGGTCCTTCTGATCCGAATCATGAAAAGTGTAAAGCATGAAAGTCGTCCGGAATGATGTTTTACATTTGGAGTCCCAAGATCTTAGCCCCGAAATGCAAAATAAGTGCTGCTTTCTATCAAAACTTAAGTGAGTTGTTTGTAACCCGAATTTGTTGAGCCAAAATCTAATTTTTATGAAACAAGTTCTATTTTCAAGTCAAATAACTTGCAAAACTTATTATTTCTTATAAGAATGTAACATATCACACTAACGTAAACTTTCTTAAGTTTATTTGACAATCAGAAAGGTAGATTTTACTATTTTAGTAATTGACGAGAACTTGAATTAACCATTTTCATTTCCTGATCATAACTAAACAAACCTTATAACTTTCATTAGACTTTGAAAACGGCCAAAACTCATTTTTGGAACATAACCAAAACTTATTTTTCAAACCATATAAGTATTTTAACACTTATGACATCAAATCATACAAGCAAAAACATATGATTTACAAACTAAGTACTACAATACTAGGGAACTTCATGTGAGGACCCTCTTCGGGGTAATCGTACTAACGAGTTGTTAGATTGACGAATTAAAGTGTTCTAGCTCCTCTTACGTTTACTACATGACCTCTGGATTGTGATGACCCGAGAGGTAGTACGATATATACAAACTAAACATGTTTTCACAAACTAAACCATTTCCATAAAAGACATACACAAACTACCAAGTACTACATCATAATCAATATAATGACGTATACAGACTCATTTATGTTTTACCATCATTATTCCAAACCTAAGTTGCAACTGATGCAGGATTTCCGACCAGGATTTAAATTTCTAAGGTCTTGTCTACCTAAGGTCTACCTATTGCACTAACGAGCAGTGAACCCGATCGTGCATAGTATAGAAGGTGGTAAAGCCGGGGTCGTTCCCAAGAGCTATGTAGATGAGGATCCTAATTAAGTCTAATGTCACGATTTTTAGAGAGATTATGTTGAACTGATTAATTATACAAATAAACAAGAAATGAAATGCGGAAAATAAATAGAAGTTGTGAACAATAGAGAGAAAGTGTGCTAACCTAATTATTCATCTTATCATGCTATGTCTATGTTTTCTAATTACTTCCTATTAATTCAAGTGTGGTTCAATTCGCTAAACTCCTTTGGTCAATTCGTCATAGCCTATTAGACAAAGGTTTCTACCTGATGTCAAAGGCCTACCCTTTGGGGAGACGGGGATCTCAAGGAACCTAAGCCAAGCCATTAAGTACCCTACATGCAAGATTCGCAACAATGTGTGCACGGGCACTAGCATCTTAGACACACATCCCTAACTTCTTAAGTTCCTCTTTCGGAACGGTGATCCTTTGGTTAATTCGCACAAGAGGGATGGTCAATTCTTACCAACCCTCTCTACCTACTTCCCTAGGATCCTTTGGTCAATTCTTCTAAGCAAGTAAATATGACCGCAACTCAAAACTACCAAAGATAGGGAGACTACCAACGAACTATGCATGCATACACTAGAAACAATAATGGAAGAACGAAAACATAAACTACACAATCAAAGAATCATAACTAGGATAGCACCAAAGGTGCTTAGCCGATCATATTAAAACACACCATTAATTCAATGTTTAAAATATTTAATGAAGACATGAATTAAAATGTAATGAAATAGAAATCGCTAAAGCTTATCGATGATATGGTGTGATTTCTCCCTTGGAAATAGCTCCATATGCTGAGTATGATCTGCCCTTGGAACCATCTTCACGTTCTCTGCTTTTTTGTAGTGAGTGAATGATGAATAATGCAGATTTTAGGGCTTGTATTTATAGGCCCGACCATAGTTATGACGTAATCTAATAATGTGGTTACGCCATAACTTCATTATCCTCCAAACTCAACTCTCATAGTGGTGATTACGATGTAACCTTAATAATAGTTACGCCGTAATTCTAAGCTCTGCCGTAACTTAATAGTTGATTACGCCTTAACTTAATTATCCTACAAAATCAAGTCTCGTAGTTTTACGTCGTAACTCATGCTTGGAGGTTACGGCGTAGTTGATGGAGGCGCGAAATTCCATATAACCTAGATAGTTATGGCGTAACTTAAGTTGATAGTTACGCCGTATCTGCTGTTGACTTGGTCTTCATAAACGTAATCCTAGCTACGGCGTAATTGAGAGTAGGAGTTACACCGTAGCTTCTTCAATAAGAGCATACTAAGGTGAAAATCATTAAGAATGTCTCTAAAACCGCGTCTCTAAGCTCCAATACTCATATATTACCTGGGAACGAAATATAAAGGAATAAGAGTATAAATCCATATAGTCAACATAAAATATGAGCATAACCGGGGGAAATTGACACTTAAAAACCAGGATTATTTTATGTTATCAAATATCCCCCACTTGAACTCTACTTTCCCTCAAGTAGAGCTTATTAGAATAATTTCTAAAAAGATATCCCCCAAATTACCTTGAAGTATGAGATTAAAAATTCCTTATGCTAGAATAAATCAAAGCCGAACACCTCACTAAATGGGAACGAACACTCATACACTCTCTCTAATCTAAGTGTCAATTTCGGGGTGATCACTCAATGCGCAGTCATAGCATGTATTCTATCATAAGCTTGACGTTTACACAAATCTCCACCACTAGAGTTAAGGACTAAACAATCTTGAAGCCAATATGGGTGAACACAATATGAGGTTAAGGGTGAAATGTCACTACTAACGTGTCACAGCAAAGTGGAAAAAATCAATGATACATGACCAAATCCATGGCCAAGACACCAATGATTGTGTTAATACAAATAAGCCGTAAAAACGTTTATTTATATTTTACGATCTTCTAATGTTTTGTCGATAACAAACGTAAAATCATTTTAACGAAACAAATAAAATACGTAATTAGTTTAAGCCAATAGTTTACTAACACACTTACGTTTTCACATAAAACACTAAACAAGTAAAAGTGGTTTTATGAATTAGTAATACATATGTACAACAACTAGTGATTACATATTGGGTAAATATATACATAACTAGTATGTATTATAATGGGCAATATAAATGGGTAGAAACTTAAGTATTTGACCCATTAACTAAATACATTGAATGTAGTTGGGTATAACCCAAAGTCCATGACCCATACCCATGGAGCATAACCCATAACCCATTACATGACATCATGCATAAGTCATATATGGATATTATCCATGACCCATGGTTTTAACCCATGACCCATGGACTAGATGCATTGCATCTTGTAGATACATTGTATCTACTTGGATACACATGGTCCAAAGTCTAGGACCCATGACCCATAACCCATGACTCATGACCCAAAACCCATGGGCAAAGGGGAGCGTCCCACGGATCCCCAGTAATACACTGGACGGATCCCTCAAGTGAAGGATCCGTGGAACAGTAGCTATTTTTCTTCTATAAATAGTGAGCCATTTCTTCATTGTAACTCACCCCTTTCACATATATTTTCTCCTTGATTTGTAAACTCTCTAACCACAGATCCAAGTGATCTTTGTATGTAGTTTTGTTTTTTGTGTGATTCTATAGGTTCCTCTTAAAGGCGAGATCACCACCTCTTGAAGTTGAGCAAGCTCAAGTCCATGAGTTGCCATGCTTCGTCATCTTCAAGACTACTGAGGTTCTTTTGTTGATACTTCTTTCTTTCTCCATAGAAGTGTTGTGTCAAAGACATAAGTGAAAGATGTCTAAAGGGTTAAGACGAAGACATTAGTGAAAGGTGTCGAACGTCCATGTTGAAAGCACTAGTAAAGGGTGCTTAGAAGTCAAGTCACAAGGCATTAGTGAAGGGTGCCTAGAAGTCGAGTCAAAGGCATTAGTGAAAGGTGCCTAAGGTGTACATTCGATATGGTGTGTTCGATGTACAAGATAGATTAGTATTGGGTCAAAGGATATTGATATCCTTATTGATGTTGTTATAAGGAGTGGATCTCCTTAGGGATAGTATTTGGGTAGTGTTGGGTAGTAGTTCCTCCATTGTAATGGAACTTGGTATCTAGCCTAGTACTGGATAAAGGGTAGGCGACGTTGTGATAGGTTTGGTTCTACCTCGTGGAAGAACCCGATATCTAGCCTTGTACCGGATAAAGAGTAGGCAACGTTGTGAAGGCTTCTCCGCCACAAGGATTTGGTGTGGTGTAGTGATTACAAACTCTCGAGTAGGTAACTCGGGGAGTGGAGTAGGGCAAGGAAGGTGTCCTTATAGCCGAACCACTATAAATACTCATGTTGTGGTTTTGTGCTTCTTACTCTTTATCTTTTCATTACATATTTATACATCTATATGCTTGTCTATCAACATCCAACACTCATGTTTAAATAGATTGACATAAGTCGATCTAAATAGTTTAAAACCAAGTTTTAATCGATAAAATATTCAACCCCCCTTCTAGTTTTTCTCAGATTGCTCGCTTCATCACCTAGACACGCTTTATGACTAAAGGGTTGGATAAGACACGAGAAATAAATGGTGTAAAAAAAATAACAAACAAATAGTCTTAATCTATAACCAAGTTGTCAATGCCCACCATCCATCCAAAGTTCAAGCTTCAAGATGAAAAAACTGGATCATGATGTATCAAGTAAATGTGCCATTAGTGGACGTCATGATGAGCACATTACATGTCTTTGAATTGTTGGTGTAATAACGTCACCAAATCAAATCTTCAAATATAACCGAGGTGGCCTCCTTGATGCTAATATCTAGTAAGCTCATAACATAGTGCTTAAAACATTGCACTTTTAAATACATAAACTAACAAACAATAATATTTTTTTGAATCATAACTATTACAATAAAAAGATAAACATCCCCCCCACTTGAGATGAACATAAATGAAGAATATGAGGGATCTTAAATGATCTTCAAATGTATGTCTTTGACGTAAGCGTGATTCCCTAACCTCTCTACTCAAACCTTGAACTTGAGCAAACAGTGACTTCCCGACCATAAATTAAGACTACACGGTAGGCTAAGGTAAATAGGTATAACGACACAAACATGATAAGGGTATGAAATGAAAAGAATGGCTCGGAAGGGTGTATCTAGGGGTATCTTGCACTAAAGATGAGTGCAACAAAAGGGTTTAACATGGGGGTCGAATAGTCGAGGTGATTAATCCGATATACACACATATATAGGCTATTTGGGTGATGATCCTAAAATATTGCCTTCTCGAATTGATTATTATATATATATCAACCTAACTCAACACACCTCGTTTATGGTCCTGAAATGATGCAAAGGCCAAGTTTTAAAGTTTACAAGCTACCGACATACTCATAATTTGGTGGATTTGGGTAAATAAGTGGAAATGGATTAGGCTAAATCTCACCATGGAATTTAAGGGTTTATAGTGTGCTCGGCTAAGGTCTAATCTAGTTAGGTTAAGAAAACCATGTCCAAAATTTTAAAAATTGCAAAATTTTTCAAAATAAACTAGAAAAACGAGGGCAAATAAGTTCAAGTAATAATTCTACTCCCGCCCCCCACTTGAGATGTAAAAAGTCCCTTTTGTACTAAACATGAAATAAAGGTGAAGAGAAAGTAGAATTAGAGCGAGAACTTCCTTGAAATTTGCTCCTAAAAAAAGAGAAGGCCCACGTTGAATAATCATGCCTTCGTTAAGTCTCCATGAACAAACTTTGTTAGCCTCGCTTTTTTATAAAGATAACGTCACCTACGTGAATTGGACTAGATGCATAGTATACTTTGCCCATAGGGACTAGTATCGTTTAAGTGGCAAAGTTGTAGCAAGTAGAGCCTATAAATACCCCTCATGACTCTCCATGAGGGGTGAGGTGAAGCATTTGGTCATTGTATTCTTTTGTGTTTATCTTAATAAAACCTTGTTTTCTCCTCCCTCTCTCTACTTTCTCTCACTAGAAGAGATGAAGATCTTCATCTTCTTCCACCAACCAAGACCTCCAAAACCACATAAATCTTTATGTTTTTCGGTCCTAACAATTGGTATCAGAGCCATGTATTATTCTTCCTTTCGTTCGTTTACATGGAAAACGAAGCATATCATGTCACAAAAACCTTACCCGAGACCCATTTGATAAGATCTTGTAGCCACTTAGATGATTTCTTGATTCGTTTGAAGCGGCAATTGCAAATAAGGTATTGGTACGGTTATGTTTGTGACTATGTTTGGTTTTCTTGTCGGATTAGAAAGGGATAACTGAGATTGAGATGTGGTACAGCAGATTTGGTGAGAAAAATTGGAAGAAGGAGGCGTAGTGTTTGTATGAGAATAATTAGGGTTATCTCATTTTATATCCGGATATGTTTTTTTTGGTTGGATCGGGAGTACTATCTGATTTGGACTTGGGTTGTTGATGAGTGGGCCTCATTTGTTGAAACACTAACATGGGCTGAGTAATGCTTTATTCGGATTGGACTATACTTTGATTCAGCTTGGTGTTACAAACGCCTATATATCAATTGGTCTACAAAAATTTATGTTATCCGAAATAAGTAAATTTGGATAAATAAGTTTTAATATTTGGTATATTGAGTGGTATTTTGGTATGGTAAAAAATTTCACGGAGGGATACATTATTCACGGCTTGAGCGAAGATCTGAAAAAATGACTACGGGGTTTTGTACGGTATTATTGACGCGAAATTGAAGTAATATTTCACGGGTGGACTTCTTTATCTTTGAGACGTTGGTTGGTTGGATGCATGTCTCAAGATAACTTGTTGGAGCACATTATGAAATTTGACAATGTGGTTATAACTGGTAAGGAGTTACGTTGTAGTGCTCACAGTGTGTAACCATCACTTTAAGGAGTTACGTTGTAGTGCTCAGTGTCACACGCAGTTGTGGATTGTTCAAAAATTTAGAACAAGCAGTAAGTCACAAAGTTGGGATGTTTACTTCTTTTTCAAGTCAGACGTATCGGGCTATCTCCATATGTGGTCATTACAATTAGTCGGTGAATTCAAAGGAGGTTCGTTTTAAAGGTTGGTTTGAGAGAAGTAATATTGAGAGTATTTTTGCGACATATTCTCACAGAATTTTGATCAAGCTATGATGTTAATATTGCATCAAGAAGGTAATACGGCATGTACGCAACATTATGATGATTTCGATAGCTCGCAGCCATCAGGAGGGAGAAGTTGGTATTTTATCTTCCGTGATTGGATTGTCGAAGGGATTTGTGCTTAAGACTGAAGAAGGAGAAGTAGTGTGTGTACATCTGGGCTTTTTACCAACTTGGATGCAATACTAAGTGAGTTATGTTGTTATGATGTTCCCAGAACGACAACCATTGTACGTTCAAGAGTTTACTTTCTCCGCTGCGTATCTGAAGATTAAAGACGTGTTGGAAGAGTGTTGTCGGTTCAGGAGGGAGCAGAAAAAGAAAAAAGGCTCACTAGTTAGGAGGGAGTAATAACCTAACTAGACCGTTACAGTTGAAGTTCAGAGCTACAAGAAGATCATTTGCCGAGGTCATCGGAAGGGAGAACTTCAAGTTTGCCTCAGTATCTAGACTACAGAGACTCTGCGCTTCAAGAAAGTCAACATAGTTTATTACTATTGTAATTTACTTTGCTATGTATTTATAGGTCTCATTGTAACCATTCACGTGTGACGCTATCTTGGAGGGAGATTGTTAGCCTCGCTTTTTTATAAAGATAACGTCACCTACGTGAATTGGACTAGATGCATAGTATACTTTGCCCATAGGGACTAGTATCGTTTAAGTGGCAAAGTTGTAGCAAGTAGAGCCTATAAATACCCCTCATGACTCTCCATGAGGGGTGAGGTGAAACATTTGGTCATTGTATTCTTTTGTGTTTATCTTAATAAAACCTTGTTTTCTCCTCCCTCTCTCTACTTTCTCTCACTAGAAGAGATGAAGATCTTCATCTTCTTCCACCAACCAAGACCTCCAAAATCACATAAATCTTTATGTTTTTCGGTCCTAACAAACTTCAATCCCTGAAATCACAAACTACCGGCAAGCATAATTCTAAAAATAAAAATGAAAAACAAAAACAAATAAAACCTAACTCACTTTCGTAGGAATCATGGTTGCATTTAGCTATGAAACAAGTCTTTTAAACCACTTGGTGTCCCAAGTGGGCGAGTGTAGTCTCGTGAGGGCTTACGTCGAACATACCCACAAAGTTCATTTAGAACTAATACAAGATTATTGTGCAAATATTAAAAATAAAATTTTAAGCTGCAGGATGAATTACGGCGTAACCAAATGAATGAGTTACGCCGTAATTGGTTTGAACCTTGAATTTTCTATACTGAAGACAGGTTACGGCGTAATAATAGAGGGTAGTTACGCCGTAACTGGTTTAAACCTGGAGTGAACTGCTACTGAAGAACGGTTACGGCGTAACCAAAGAGAAAAGTTATGACGTAACTAGCTAACGGGATGGAACCCAAGAGCCCTTAAACCATACATTCAAATCCAATTCCTAAAAAAATGAAAAAACAAAAGCACAAAACCCAACAATACTAAATAAAACAGAAAGGGAAAATGATAATTCGGGTTGTCTCCTGAAAGAGCACTTATGTTTATTAACGAGTCTTTAAGTTAGAATCAAAGTCATGGGGTTTTAGGTACCAATCATCCACTCAATAAAAACCTTTTTCCTAACTGTATTGCCAACCCTTGAGGTACCAAACCTATGCGCAAGCCATTCGTTGAATGATAAGCATGGTTCTCTATATTCGTTGTCTTCAACCTTTTTACTTTGAGAATCATCATTACCGGTGATTTTATTCTCAACTGAACCGTTATCAAAGAACTCCTTTTGTTGAAGGCGATACTTGTCGTAGTCGCACTTGAATCTTTTGGTGAGATCCGCGTTAACAATAGCGTTCCCATATCGAATTTTATACCAATCATGGAAAGATAGATTCCAAACTTCGATATCTTGTCTTTCTACCCCATAGAAACAGGTCCATTCTACTTTGGTTTTCTTACCTTCTTCTAATTTTCCATTATCACCCCTCATTACAATTGTTACGAAAATAGCTAATTCTTGGAAACTCTTGCGCATTTGTATATTTTATGAATAGTATTTTGAGATGAGTATTTATTATTAGGTTTTTCTGAGTCCGTTGTGCCGTGATATTCTTGTTTCTGTTGTGCTATTCTACCCTAGAGTAATTTTATTTGCGTTGCTTGACTGAGGTGAGTTTCATAGCCCCACTTTTACTCGCATTACTTGTTTTATTAAATCTTGGGGGTGAGAAAACATGCAACATGTTTTGATTAGACCTAAAAGTGTTTTTGTAGATTATGGAAGTTATTACGTAGTTAGGCTAAGGTAGTATCCCAAATTGCCCATTCATGAACCATTAGTTCATGCGAGAAACGCGAGTGTTATAGATAGATCTATCGGGGGTGACGCCCCGTACAGAGTTGGTAGCGCCAACTAGTCGGACGTATCGTCTTTTGAGCTGCAAGTAAAGATGGATAAGATGACACTGATTGAACAAGCGCATCATGAGTCCCAATGGGGCGGGGAATATGGCAGCTTCTTGTTGCGATTATTCGCTGACCCAGGGAGTGGTGACCCCTGGGAAGCACGCCATATCGAACGACGCGGCTCCATACCCTGAAGGCAGGTAAAGGGGACGAAAAGAAAAACTTAAAGACTAAAAATCCGGTCCTAATTGCATCCGGATACGGTGGTTTGGGATAAAAACCGTTAGGGGCTTGTTTACACATTTTTATGTTGAGTGTCGGTTTCATGACTTAGCCTACATAATAGATAACTTGTATGATGATGATATGGTTCAAATGGTTGTTTTACGATTAAACCTATGAATTCACCAACTTTTTGCTGACTTTTAGCATGTTTTTCTCAGGTAATTGATGTGACTGGCTTTAGGCATTTTGTTGGGAGGCGCTTGGCAGCTATGACATGGTTATGGATCGATTTCACTCTGATACTTTTGGGGACCGTTTCATAAACTACTTTTATGGGCCTATTTTCGCACTTTTAATAAATGTAAAACTTAATTACTATCTTTTGGCCATGGTTTCAAGTTATGGTGAGTTTATTCCTTTTTCCTATACTTGTGTTGTGTACCAATTTTGTAGCACCCCAAAGTTGGTAAAGTCTTCCGCTGAGCGAATTTTGGGGGTGTTACATAGCACACCTTATTCCATTCTAGAACTTTCAATAGTCTTTCAATTTAGGTGATCTCGCAACTCCAAGTATACTATAACACAATCACTACTCTTAATCCGTCTATTATACACATATATTTTTGTAACAACACGAATCTTGCAGAGGAATTCATGTCATCTGGGACATAATTGATCTAGGCCATTTATCAATTTAATCAATTCTATTACTATAACACCACATTCTCACTTATTTATTACAAAGTTTAAATCAAGGACTACACGTTACTTGAGACAATTACATTGTTTTGACTTTACATATGGAAATATTAACATTTACTTTCACGCTTATCATAGTCATTCTATTATTTCTTAAACATTTCTACTATAACGCCCCACTTTCTTTATCCCTTTCTATTAATTTCCATCAAAGACCATTATTTACTTGGAAAAAATTCAATATTTTGACTTTATATAGTCATATCTCGACCAATACTATCACGTGAGATCATTATCATAGTATAGCGACCACCATGGTCGTTACTCAATTTACATCATGCCGTAAGGCATACTATAATGTCAATTGAAACTTTTAAATCCTTAACTTATACTCTGCACACCTAAGATGTAGGTTTCTTCTCAAGTCTAAACTAAAAGTTACATCCTAATTCTTGTCCCACCTTCCTTAGTTCTTATAATGTCTAATGAGTTTTATTTTCCATTTTCTACTCCCTTAACACTACTCATGCATGTCGGGAACACGTAAGCCGACTCATTTACGCTTCTTTCTTTACATAGAGAGGCATCCCAAACAATGTAAACAAAGAAACATAAACTCATGGTTCGACGATTTACAACTTCTTTATTTAAATGAAAAGGCGTCCCAATTAATTTAAATAAAGAGATCATAAACCATCCTACTTACCCACTTCCGACGCAACATTACAACTTCTATTACTCGCTTTAACTTTTAACTTTTATACTTCTCATTCACTAGTTCCCAAGTCATATGCTTTACTTTTACTCCTTTCATACACGCAATTTATATTTCTAGCCTTAGATCCATCTCACTATAACATTATTAAGGGGACTTATATATGCCCAAAAAGTAGGCAACCCCTGCCGATGAAGGAAATTTCATTTATCCCAAAGTATATCTATAACTTTCTCTTGCTTACTCAGGCTATAACACATCCAGTGAGATAACTATAACATACCCTGTAGGATTTACTGTAACGTATCCCTCCAGAGGATTTTTGTAATACCCACTGTAATGTTTTCTCGAATAATATGCCACAACCAACTGGATCCAAGCTATTAACATTTTAACACACATGTTATCATGCTCATTCTAAATTATAAGGCATATGATGTTTGCCCATTAGTATTTAAACATTTTCTATGTGTTTACGTCTTACTATAACTTTCACCCGTCAACCCTTGTTCACCATTTCATTATCTTTGCTATTACATATTTAGCCTATTTTGCTATTTATACACATAAGTCCATACATGCTTTTAACTGTAACGTTATCCTTTATTTCATCTTTTACATGTCAAACATGTAGTTTCCATTCTATAACTTCCTACAAGGCACCATGCCTCAATTATTCACAGGTTTTATATTATTCAACACATAACAAATGATGTGTCAATTTCAATCATGCCTTCACTACACTGTACTATAACATACGCTTATTATCTCTACATTCAAGCTCAACATCAAATGCTTTACTCCACTGTTAACCCGTCTCTAATACCACGCTTCTTATTGGTCAACAAATATTAAGCATATAATACGACCATACGTTGGTCATCAATGACTCACAAGTCATGCATATCCATTTAATCAAGCTAACTATAACCCATTATACAATTCATCACATCTAATACATCGCACTATCACTACTATAACATATATTCACATAATCATATAACGATCACTAACACCATCCAAAGTGCAGGGTGATCAAATCACTAATTGCATCAAGTCCACCATGGACTTATGCCATATACAAACCAATACTGTAAAACATATATACAACACGTATCATCCTAAGTCAATATAACGCATTATTTAATGCATTCTATAACTTAAAACATTTACTTTTCCACATTACTTACATTTACAGGCAAAGCATCTATGAGTGATCTAAGTTTAGGCAACCTAAAGGGAAACCTATCACTTAAACAGAAGCTCTAGTACCAATTTGTTACACCACGTGCTTGATTTGATTGAAGTTTAAAACTTTTACGCGGAAACGCTTGACTATAACGACCCATTATTACACTTATGTGGAATGACATATTTCTATAACATATAACTCTTAAATTACATTACAATATCATATACTTGAAAACCCTTTAAAACATTTTATACAAAGACTGTAAAACTGACAACCCTTCTGTTATGCTAGATCAATATGCCGTATTGCCCAAAAGGGATGCGTCGTATTGCCCTCTGAAGCCAATATGTCGTATTCCCAAGGAGAAATACATCGTATTTCTCCTGAGCTTCAATACGTTGTATCTAGAACTTGGATATGCCGTATTGACCATCTGAGCTTCAACGCCGTATCCAGAACTTGGATACGCCGTATAGACCATCTGTTACAAACCATAGCTGCAAAAATACTGCAAGAAAACCACCACTCAACACTTAAACCATTTTGACTCCAATACAAACTATAACATGAACCAATACATACATTTATTAACCAAAAGTATAACAAACCATACTATAACCCGTTGTATAACACTTGACCCGTTTGACCCCAAAATGGGTACAATTATACATAAACCTAAACATCCCTTTAACCAAAATATATTTACTTCATGCCATTGCTATGACGGCCATTATCAACCAAAGTACTTTAACTCTTTTAACATAACCTTGTCACTTGAAAATGACACATAAATCTCCTTTAAAGACTCTCAGAGGTTCAACTTTGGTTTGGAGCTCGGTATTCTACAACTAAGCTCCCATATACATACGACCTTCTAATCCACGCTTCCAACACGAGCTTATCCAAGCCATAGCGTCTTCACAAGAACCTACAAACATTGACATATATAACGTAAGCGATTACGCTTAGTAAGTAGGTAGGTTAGTATATGATCAATACTTCATCACACAAATGCAATATGAACATTATACACTATAATAACGCATAGGCCATCAAGTCTTGCATCCAACACTATAAATATTAATAAGCTCTATAAACACATATCTATAACACCCATATGACACATAAATAATATAACACATACCTTGGCCCTCTAAATCGTGTACTGCTAAACTCATCCACTAATCAAGTCTCTTAGCTCCAACTCACTTCTAAGCAACTATAACCAATCCTACCACTTAATCCATAAAAAAAATATGCAAATTTACATATTAAGCACATAATAACCCTAGGTACTTACCTTAGCTTCCAAATCTAAGTTACCAAGCATCCATAATCATTATTACCTTCCTTAATAGCATCCTAATCCATAATCATGAACATGAACATATAATTAAACTACTGTTAATACAAATAAGCCATAAAAACGTTTATTTATATTTTACGATCTTTTATTGTTTTGTCGATAACAAACGTAAAATCATTTTAACAAAACAAGTAAAATACGTAAATAGTTTGAGCCAATAGTCTACTAACACACTTACATTTTCATATAAAACATTAAACAAATAATAGTGTTTACATATTATTTAAATACATATGTATAACAACTAGTGTTTACATAATATGGAAATGTGCATACTTATATTGTAATGGGTAATGTAATGGGTAAAAATCTAAAGTACTTGACCCATTGACTAGATACATTGAATGTAGTTGGGTAAAACCCAAAATCCATGACCCATACCCATGGAGCTTGATCCATAACCCATGACCCATTACATGAAGTCATGTTGGGTATTATCCATGGACCATGACCCATGATCCAATATCTAGATACATTGTATCTTGTATAACCCATTGTTCATAACCCATAAAATATGACCCGGTTCGCAACCTAAAATCCGGACTTATGCTGACCCAGCTACCAGATCCCTTGGATTGCACTAGCCGGATCCCTCTGGGGAGGGATCCGTGGGATCCGGGGAACAGTAGAGAAGTTTGCCTATAAATAGTGAGCCATTTCTCTCTTGCAAATCATACCTTTTACACATACTCTCTCTTAGTATTGTAAACTCTCTAACCTCATATCCAAAGGATCTTTCTATGTAGTTTTATATTTGTGTGATTCTCTAGGTTCCTCTTAAAGGCGAGATCACCACCTCTTGAAGTCGAGCAAGCTCAAATCCATGGTTGACAAGCTTCGTCATCATCAAGACTACTGAAGTTATCTTGTTGATAGTTCTTTCATCCCTCCTTATAAGTGTTGTGTCGAAGGCATTAGTGAAAGGTGCCGAAGGTCCGTGTCAAAGGCACTAGTGAAGGGTGCCGAAGGTCCGTGTCGAAGGCACTAGTGAAGGGTACCAAAGGTTCGTGTCGAAGGCATCAGTGAAAGGTGCCAAAGAGTCAAGTCTAAGGCATTAGTGAAAGGTGCCAAAGGGTCATGTTAAAGGCATTAGTGAGAGGTACCAAGGGTGTACATTTGATATGGTGCATCGATGTACAAGATAGATTAGTTTGGGTTAAAGGATAGTGAGATCCTTCTGATGTTGTGATAAGGAGTATGTCTCCTTTGGGATAGTTGTTGTGTAGTGTTGGGTAGTAGTTCCTCCTTTGTAATGAAACTCGGTATCTAGCCTTGTACCGGATAAAGTGTAGGCGACGTTGTGATAGGTTTGGTTCTACCTCATGGAAGATCCCGGTGTCTAGCCTTGTACCGGATAAAGAGTAGGTGACGTTGTGAAGGCTTCTCCGCCACATTAAGGAGCTTGTGTTGTGTAGTGCTTACGAACTCTCGAGTAGGTGACTCGGGGAGTGGCGTAAGGCAAGGAAGGTGTCCTTGTAGCCGAACCACTATAAATACTCGCGTTGTGGTTTTGTGTTTCTTAATCTTTATCTTTTCATTACTTATTTATATCCTTATCTATCAACATCCAACATACACATTAAATAGGTTGACATAAGTAGATCTACATAGTTTAAAACAAAGTTTTAATCAGTAAAACTATTCAACCCCCAATTCTAGTTTTCCACAGTTTGTATCAGAGCTTCGTTACCAAGTTTTTTTAGAGTATATTGTACTTTAAAAGCTTGATACGATCCATGTATAATTGAAAACTACAAAGAAGACTTTCTAAAAACAAATATCATGTTTTAAGAACAATTTTGTTGGATGTTGATTGGATGACAACATCAATTTTTTTTTACTTACATCATAGTTTATCTTACAAAATGCACTAACCATTCTTGTCATTTTATTTAGTTAAACTCATATTAAGCAAGCCATTAGAATTCATTGGTAAATCTTCTAAGAAGGTATCTTAAACTACCAACTAGATCTCGAAAGAACCGGAGTTGTCTGTTGATACTTTTTGTCAAAAGTGAGGGACACTCAAAATTGCATTAGAGGTATGATTTTCTTAAAAATTATCTCGAAATAACATTAGCTTAGAATAATTATGCTTGCATAGGAACTTATATGGTTATATTAAATTTTATTTCCTTATTTATAATATATGTTTTAGTGATATACGTGGCTTCATTAGAAAACCTTCGTGCATACGTGTTTCTCTTCCATCTAAACCCTGGTATATAAATACGTGTTATCTTAACCTAAAAATCACACCTTTCTAATAATAAAACAAAACAAAACACAAATCTCAAAAATTCCCCCTTCCCCATAAAACCCTCTTCCGGTCGTTCCAACACCACCAAACCCCATTTTTCAAATCTTCCACTTTCAAAATACCTCTTATTCAAACTTCATCTTCTTCCTCTTCTCATTTTGAAAAATCAAAATCAAGGAAGATTTCCATCATCATGGTTTACATCGCCTTCGTGATTATCATCATAACACTCATCGCTCTCGTGTACCCCATGATCAAGTTCTCTCGTGGAGACATGTACTTTGTTTTGTTGATCTACCTTTGTATCATATATTCAATCCTTTGTATTGCTCTTAATATTGAAATGAAATATTATTAATGTCTTAGTTTATCTCGTTTATTTCTCATAACGTATTTGTCATGTTTCTTTTGTTCTCACTTTTAAAACCTTGACATGTTTTCGAAATCTACAATGCATGCTTAAGTAGTAAATATTGGCTAAAACACACTCTTTTTTATAAACATAAAAGTTGCAAAAATCAATTTTACGTCAAGATCATTTTTCTGTCACACAGCAGATTCACGGATCCCTAACGTTTAACTAGCCGGATCCCTTTTAAAAGGGAACCGGGAGAATCGTGGACCTGGTGACAGAAACTCATCCAACATAAAAACTACTTCATGAAACTTACCATAAAAAGGAAAAACCCTACTAGAATTATTAGAACAAAGTAAGGTAATCTTCATCGTTAATAAAAATAGAATAGCGAATAAAAACAATCTTAGGATTAAACTAAGACATCATCAATCAAAAATACCTTCATTAGTTCATTTTAACTTACTTTTGTAAATTAATCATTTCATGTCTAAAGTGTAGGCGACGTTGTGATAGGTTTGGTTCTACCTCGTGGAAGAACCGGGTGTCTAGCCTTGTACCGGATCAAGATTAGGCGACGTTGTAAAGGCTTCTCCGCCACATTAAGGATCTTGTGTTGTGTAGTGCTTACGAACTCTCGAGTAGGTGACTCGGAGAGTGGAGTAGGGCAAGGAAGGTGTCCTTGTAGCCGAACCACTATAAATACTCGTGTTGTGGTTTTGTGTTTCTTACTCTTTATCTTTGCATTACTTATTTATATGCTTATCTATCAACATCCAACATACACATTAAATAGATTGACATAAGTCGATCTAAATAGTTTAAAACGAAGTTTTAATCGGTAAAACTATTCAACCCCCCATTCTAGTTTTCCACAACTACTATAACAAATATGCCATAACAACAGTTTATATAATCATTAGCTAAATTATAGCATCTCAATTAGTCATATAATCATAGGTTGATTATATGACAATCACCCAATTATCCCAATTAGGGTTCATAAACCCTAACTCTTAAATTATACAATCACACTAAATAAGCATTATACCTTATGTGGGAAATCAAGCTAGGAACCTCTCTTAAATCATAACACTTAAGCCATCACCATCTCATAATCATAAGCTACATTTCTCTTCTTTATTTTCTTCCTGATTTCTCACCTCCAGACACACACATACCAATATCTCTCTGGAAATATCTAGAGTTATAACATATATAAAAAAGTGATTACTCGGCTTAAAGGGTAGTTTAGTCATTTCTCCTTGGGCCGACTTAGTCAATACGCCGTATCCATCATAATGGATACGCCGTATTCATGTAAGATCACCAATACTCCGTATTCACCATCCTGGATACACCGTATCCAGGCTATAACAAGCTTGTTCTCTAACCAAGACTAATACACCGTATCCATCCATATGGATACACCGTATCACAGCTATACCATACTTACTCTTGTTATGTCCAAGTCTATAATGCACCATATTCATAATATCCAATACACCGTATTGGAGCCAGGTCTACTCTTATTTCCATAGTTATACAAATACGCTAAACGTTCCTAGCTTGGTTTAAAAATGCGCGCATCATTGCGTAATTTGCATGCATCATTGCATTGCTTTTAGGATTTCGCATCATGATACCTAATGCGAGGCCATCCCAAAATGCACTCGCATTAGACCGCAATTTTTCGCATTTGTGTAATGCTAGCAATGGTCGCAATTATCGCAATATGGAATTTAGGTCATTTTGAAAAAAACAAACCATTTAGAAGAACATAAAAATATTTTAATGGACTTTGAAAAATAGAAGTTGTTGAAAGACTTCTAAAACAAACACAATAACAACATCTAAATTACACTACATCCAAATTACCCTTCGGTTCAAGATCATGCACCATTAACATGATTTAAAATCCCGCAAACAATCATCTTATTACAACTTCATGTTATGAAATAGTTCATATTGTTCTTTGATCATAAATAATCATATATGTTAAATAGTTGAGCTGAAAATCATATGTGTGATTAAAATTTGACTAAAATTTTTAGTTTTGACTTTTGTTGTTGATTTAGTAATGAATGAATTATGATTGTTAGCCACTGGTATAACTTATCAGTATACCTTTAACACATTATAATATCATGTCATCATGTATATGTATAGAATCATGTATATGTATAGAATAGACTTTAATCATTCATGTTCAACCGCATTACTACTAACAATAACAAGGATCTAGAAATTATGGAATTCAAGATCCTAAAATTAAAAATAAACTTACATGTTCATCCTATTCGAAAGTAATTAAAGAAGGAGTTTCTCGTTTAAAACAAAATTTAGTTGGAGTTTATAATGTTGTTTCTAAGTGTTTTATGTCCCGACTAATTGACTTATTTGTTTTACAAATAGATTATTTGCCTATTTTTTTGTGTCTTTGTGACTTATTTGTAAATTTATTGCATTTACTTGGTAATTTTTTTAATTTACTACATATAAATAATTTTTGTATTTTTTTAATACAAAACGCACCGCGTCCAAAATGCGCTCGCATTCGCAACACGCATCACGCATCGGCCTCTGGTACCTTTAACGCATTGGATCGCAAAACGCAATTTTAAACCAAGGTTCCTAGTCAAACACATTTAGACTTGGTAAGGTTCATCTAGGGTCATACCCGTTTGAAAACAGGATTCGGGTGTAACATTGGCGGCGTTAAAAGTGGTAGATAATAGGATGTAAGATTCGAAAAATGGTAGATTTAGGGAGTGCCGACCGAATCACACCTGATTTATTTAGTAGTTGAGTGCTTGGCAAACACAAAACATAGTCATATAGATTAGACGGGGAACTTAATGCTCGAAGGATAGATCGACCCTAATGTGTACCATATCACACCTACACTACATAAGACTCACTGCATATAGCTAGATGTATATTTCACTTACAATTATGTGGCTATTTGTATAGATGATTAGCAAAGCGAGTATGTCTTTTATCTATTGATTGTTTCACACCTACTTAGTTTTAGATTGTCTTTTAGTTACTGTAAGTCTTTTAGTTAATTACTAGTTTAATTTTCTCAAACTCATAATCTCATGGATTTAAAGTTTAGTCGTCTTAAAAATAGTTTAATTTGAATAACTTAGGTACCCGTGCTCCAGTGTACGACCTGGTCTTACTGACTCAATACTATCCAGAACGGGTACGTTGCTTGTAAGTGTTGGTGAAGTCTAATCATAGTCTAATCAATAAGGTTAAATAAATTTAAAGCTAGATTTCACACATCACTTTTAGGTATGGATGTTCATGTATTTAGGGGTGTTTGGATCTTTTGCGATACTAGATTATGCAGTATCTTCCAATCGAATGTTTGGGTGCATTCAACCACAACCACTACTGAAAACAAGACGTTGCAGTCAAATGGCAAGCATCTGTTGCGAAAAGAGGCATCGGAAGAGGAAGAGGAAAATGGAGACCAACTATAGTATACAATAAATTTTAAATGGATAGAAAGGACGATGACGACACGGGTGAGGATGGATGTGTTGCTGCAATGGGAGCACAAATTAAATTAAGTCATATTTATTAAATACTTTCGGTGGGGTGTAATCATTTGTCTGTGATAAATGTAGTAGGATATGTTATATAGAGTAAGGATCAAATGAGAAGTAAAATTAAAATGAGAAGAAAGCACAGTCGCACATTTCAGATGCACCTAAAAAATTAGATGCATCTCCCCTTAAATTTCTCCTCGCCATTTGAAATGTGTGACTCAAATTTCTTCTCATTCTTCTTATTTCAATTTCTCTTCTCACTAGATCTACTCCCATGTTATATATACATAAATCTTATCGTACGGTATGTTAGATGTAAAACGGGACACTCTATTTTGCAAGACCAAACCGTGTTTGTATGTGATTTTTGGCTTCATTTATATTCGGTTTGTTTGTATCTTTTGAGGCATCAATTGATGGATTGTTTTTTATATATATGTTATATATACATAAATCTTATCGTACGTGTTAAATGTCTATGTATATAGCACTTAGATAATAGATATAGTGAAGATACTCAATGTGTCTAGATTCAAAAATTGAACAGAATTAGGAAAAAAAAAAAAAAAAAAAAAAAAAATCCGATAGGATTAACAAAAGTTATCGAATTCAAATTATCAAATATTTACACACGCAGTTTCAAAAGCTCAACGAGTTGCGGCTATATAATTAGAACATTGATTGTGGGCTTTTGATTTTGTAGCAATGCAAAGAAGGCATACGGGTGTGAAAATGAAGTAAAGTAAAGCGGTTTAGTCATTGATATCCGTGAAATAAGTAGCTTAAACCGCTTTTGGTATTAATATCGTTATAAAGAATCTAAACTTTTTAAATTGATTTGGCTAAAGTTCTCGTATTTTATCTTGGATTGATACAAATGTAAAAATAAATTTATGTACCAAATTTTGATATAAAAAAATTGTATATCCCGTACTAGCTCCTCCTCAGTGCGCCATATACCGAAAATAATTTAACTTTAAATTAGCTCCGCCGCAACACGCGGTAGCCTAATTATTCGTTTAAACTAAATTAAATCAATTCATTATACAAAACAAACAATATTACAAATCTATCATTCTTTTCTCTCACTTTATTTTCTTTTGAACCAAATCTCCTAACAAACCAAACGCACCCTAAGTTCTTATTAGATGAGAGTGGAATGTTAAAACTTTTCTACAACTATGTGTCAGGTCAACACCCACATTTAATATGGGACGGAGGGATTTCGAGTTTCTCCTAGACTCATTGGAGTCCAAGTACTAACTAAATATATATCAATTACATTGTAAGATTTTCGCTCTTGAACACAACTTACAGAGAAGCTTACAACTTTGGTTCTGTTAATGAGTAGTGGGGTTCTCAAGTTCGTAGATGAAATATAAATTAGGCACATGACTGCCCAACTAGTACATGCCGAGTCTCCAAATTCAAGGGCGGTGGTTCAAAATTCGATATTACATGGTGTATATTTGTCTCTGTGTAAGCTTGTTTTCCTAGATAAGAAAAAAAGGTATATAAACTTTCGTTCGCGGCCATTCCAATGATCTTTACATAAACCACTGTACCAAACCTAGAAAACAAAAACTAGGAAGACAACATCAACTATATTTCCTCTCATAAACCCTCAACCGCGTAAAGTTATTGAACTTAAATGGTATATACATCTTTTTTTTTTTTTTGGCTATCATATCAGTCATTCAATTCCATCCAAATGTTACAACACAATTATCAACTTCTACAGAAATTTAAAAAAATAAAATACAATAACACTTTGACATATCTACATACCATGGTATGTACTTTATTTTTGGACGGATGGAATAGATAGGTGATCACAACTTAGCATACTTCTTTAGGTTATGTGCAGCATCCTTTGCATTGCTGGGAACAGGTAGGTTTGTGATAAGAGTAACTCGTGATGATGACACAAGTGATCTACTTTCTGAATTAGAAGGATCAGCCTTCCACATCCGCACTTCCCATACCTGCTCAAAGTTACATACTTTGGTCATTCACCTATGTGCACACACATCTATACCAACATTTGTAGTCACGAGTTCATGGCAATAATCCCTATGACAAACAGACAAATAGTGCAATTATTTAACCAAAGGGGTGTTTGGCATTGCGCTTTAAAGTGAACCAGTGATCATCTGATATGAATTAACCATAATCTAATATGGAGTAATAACTTATATTAAACGGACTGCTAGGAGGTAGTGTTTCTATGTTCATCCGTTGATGTTTCAAGCTGTAAATTATCATCAGTTGCTCAGTGTTTGACAGTATATGACTCTTTAAAAGTACCGCAATGTAAACAGATAAACTAATTATCTAAATCAGATTCAGCTTCTGCCTTTTGATGTTGTCAGATAATTAGTTAGCGTTTTCGACAACTTCTAATCATTTAAGAATTTACATGTGAAATGACCCCTAAATAACTACTATAGCAAATTTGAACAAGTAACTGAATTCTTATAAATATACTGTACGCATTACCAAACTAGTAAGATAAAGCATAATGTGAAGTTTCGGACCTGAATAGTCTTGCCAACATTGAGTGGAGTAGCCTCAGCTAAAACAAGGTCACCTAAATCAGCGCGCTTTACATGATTAATACTCAGTTGCACCCCAGCAACTCTTTTATATCCAGACGCCATATGTGCTCCCATACTCGCCAACCCTTCCGCTATTAACGCTGACACTCCTCCATGTAACACCTTAAATGGCTGCTCAATTCCAACCCAATTAACTTCAATTTAAATTACAAATACTCTAAACAATCAATATTTATTGTCCACTAGTATTTATGTATGTTTCATAATTATTGTCCAAAATTTAAAGGGTACAGATAGAATTTTACTTATTGCACTTTGTCAAACTGTATGTTTTTTGTCGGGAAACAATAATTTGGGACATGGTACACCTAGTAATACCTGACAAGCTTTTTGTGTGACTTGAAGACGACCAGTGACTTTAGATGGAGATAAATCCTGGATCTCAAAACCAATTGCATGTAAAGGAGCATCCAACAATTCTGTTTTTTGGTCTGTCTTTGCAGTTGACTGTGATTCCATGATCTTATCTATCTATGTGTTTGTCTGTTAGGATGGATTAATGATGTTAGTCAGGCAAGGTTCATGGGATAAGGTAGGTAAGGTATGTGACTAATGTTTTACCACCACCAACTTTAATAGAAATTAGTTAATACAGTAGTTAATGTCTGTCTATGTTGGTACATGATAATGGACCAAACCCCTTTTTTCTTTTAACATGATAATCAAACTGATTTGGTCAATTTTGGCAGTGTTTTGGTTTGTTGGGTTGGTTTGATAGAGGGTTAATGCTACATTCTATGTATAAATGCAACCTATTTATACGATGCTCTATTATATATCTATATTAAACTGCTAGGTCGGTGACATTATTTTAAATGTTTTATTGTTTTTTATTACGATCGCATGTGGGCTTCTGAGGTATATGTTGGGTTCTCATTCTTGGTACAGTGTGCAACCATCACTTTACTTATAGATAAGCTTCACCGATTCCTTTCTTCTATACTTTTCAACGCATCGGTTTCTTCCCAACATTGGTGTAATCGGATCTTGAGGTATTAATCGTTGTTATCGGATTTTGTTGGTTGTGATGAGCTTCAATTTGTAATTTTGTGTTCGTTTGCGAGTTAGGGTTTCGATCTAATTTTTGGGGTTTTTGTAAAATTGGTTGTTGTTTCATTGCTCAGATTCGGTTTGTGATTCTTTTGTTATTGTGGTTGTTATCGTCAGGTTATTTATCACGGTTTCAAGATTAAAAAATCTCAATCTTATCTTCATACCTGGCAAACGTCTTCATCAACCTTGCACCGCAACCGTTTTCGCTACTCAAAGTGATTCATCAGGTGGTTGTGATCGTTCCAGTTTATGTTTAGCAACATACTTTAATTTTTTTTAATTGATACTTTTTATTTTTTTTTATCAGGGTACCAGCAACAACTCGACGCTGTTGAACACATCGCTGCTTATGGTAGTTCAAACCTTTTTTTTTGTTGGTATACTTTCAATAACTTTTGAAATTGGTCTTACAAACCAGTTAAATTTTTGTGATGTTTAAGTTGTGAAAGTGTCGTGCTTTTGTCTTTTGAGTTTGCTTTGCAGTATGCGCGTGTATGTTTGATGGTATTGCTTAATTCTGTGTGTTTGATAGTTTCGCTTAACTAGAATTTGTTTTTGACGTGGGCATATGTTCATCAATTGGAAAGTGGCAGCATTAGGTACGACCAGTAGGTTAAAGCAGCACGCGAGCAGGTATACCGAGTATTAGCAAGTTGAATTTTGCCATTGTGTTTTAAAAGGCTTTTGCTGATTATTGTATATGATTATTGTCTTTTAGGTCGTAGGTAATCAGCGTATTGCTCATCGTGGAGGAATGTTGGAGGTCTTTGGATTCTTTGTTGTTGTTGGTCTTCTAACTGCTGTACGTTTGTGCTTTCCTTTTTTTTAAGACTCATAATTTAATAGATGTATTTGATACTAAAGTAGGGGCTCTGTGGTTTGTATATGGATTGTCTGGAAATATGCCGACGTTAAGACTACAAATTTAGCGTTAATTGTTGCACGTATGGAGTTTCTATTTGAATTCCTGTTATAGCAGGGTTTTATCTTCGATTGCTTGGTTGAAAGATGTTTTGGGATAAATGATGGTCAGACAAAGAATTGGTCAACTTTAGCTACTCCTGATATTATGAGGTAACTATTACAACATTGAAGGATAATGACCTGCAAGAAAATTCGAAATGATTTTTTAGGACATAGGATGAACTGTGCGGTTTTGGTTGTTCATTGTGAATTGCTACAGCAAACGTGATTTGTTTAAAATTGCAATGCCAAACACGCAATTGTGCTTTTGTATGTGTAGTCATTATCTTGATATTCATATGGTAACTTCATATATAATTTTTTTAGATTTTCGAAGAAGCAAAAAATTTATGTCATCAATCTAATGTGAAAGTTGCTGATGTGTATATAGTCGTACGAGTGTATAACCAGGTTAGTGTCATGTCACATTTTTGTTTCACGCCGAGCTAAATTATTTGTTAGATACGCTGATCATAATCCATTGCATTTTTTTAATTGGATTTTATGTAGTAGAGAAACTACGAAAGAGGTGTGCAAATGTTGGTTGCTACTCCAGGAAGACTAATAAGCGTGATTGAAAGATTAAGGGCATCACTTAAGAAGACCAAATAGTTTGCTCTAGATGAGGTTGATCGAATGCTGGATATAGAGTTTCGAAGACAGGCAAACGGTGGTATTCAGTCCCGCATTGTGGAGCGTAAGTATTCTTCTTTTATTTCTTTTTTCTTTTTTGTTTATTTTTTCTCTTTTTTTAAAGTAGTTTTATAGCATTAGCCGTTTGTCGTGCAGCTCGTGTTATCTTTATACATTAGCGTGCATGGAAAGTCATTGCTCACCATCCATGGAAAGTCATTGAGGGATTATGGCTACCAGATCCTCCATCGGGGCCAAGGCAGTTTGGAAACTATCTACCTTGTGCTACCACTAAAGGTACTATCCATGTCTTCTGTTGTTGTGTAGACTGTGGGAGGGTTAGTGTAGTATGACTGTTAGTCTTATTAACAAACAAAACTTGCTATGGTTTCGAATTGTTCAAATACTGTAGGTTGAATGTCGACAATTTAGTACACTCAATGTTAACCGAAAAAAATTGCCACTTGACTTACACTTTTCTTATACCTATAGATACGAGTTAGCTAATAAAAACAAAATATTTAAACAAAACATGTATTAACAACACATGTTTCCATGGGATAACGCCATTTTCTGATTTGGCTTTACCTAAGAAAATGAAAACTTTTACAAAATCTCATATTTTACACGTCAACTAAATAATTCTTCAGATGTATGAGTGTTCATTCGGTGACCTTTCCTCACAAATGACCTTTGTCATAAATTATTTTTCCATACTGCAGTGGGTTGTTAACAAGGTGAATGATAGATTGCCATATCTTGATTTCATGTTTGTTCTTATTTTAGGTATGTAT
Source organism: Chrysanthemum makinoi (assembly GCA_910596185.1). Lineage (NCBI taxonomy): Eukaryota > Viridiplantae > Streptophyta > Magnoliopsida > Asterales > Asteraceae > Chrysanthemum > Chrysanthemum makinoi. The sequence continues at coordinate 252,295,530 of OU343224.1, read as the reverse complement.
ATGCAAATTTATGGATGACAAGTGGTCTCCTAACTTTCTCGTGGTAGTTGCTCAAAAGAATCACCATACAAAGTTTTTCTATCAAGGAACACAAGATAATGTTCTACCTGGTAAGTTTACTTAAACAATACATGGTTGTTTGGTTTTTGTGTAATCTATTTACCCAAATGATTTGAAAGTGTATCTGTTAGTATGATTTAAACCAAGTTCACATACAATGATTTTCACCTTCCATTGTAACAGGAACGGTGATTCATAACAAGGTTTGTCACCCGTGCAATAATGACTTCTACATGTGCACACATGCTGGGATGATTGTAGGTATTATCTATTTTGTCCTTCTGTCGATTCAGATAATCACATTAAATGATTATCAAAATATATGTAGTAACAGTATTACAACTACTGTCCTTGTATGTTCATTTTCCCACAGTGGCAGAAGGCATGGCATGAATGTTCTCTCATTCGGTGAAAAAAATATCGCTCTTCCTGAGCTATTAGATGCTACTTTGTGAGACATAAATTTCATAAACAAAGCGATCTATGTGTCACAAAATAGCATTTAACAGCTCAGGAATATCGTGTTTTTTTTGTTGTTTTATAAAGCAACCACTTCTGCTTTCTACGGGTGCGTCTAACTTGCCAACTAATATGTACTACATTATACAAAAAATCTACTTTGTATCATAACACTTTCCACAAATACGATGCCTAACACGATTATCCATTGTTTTGGTGATGTAGGTTATCTTTCCAACAATACTGTCTTATATCAATTTATTTGGCAAAAATATTTTTTATACCAACAAAGTTGGCCCATTAAAATAAAATAAAAAGAGACACGATCTTCTTGAGTTGTTAAATGCTATTTTATGAGACAAAAGTGTTGATCCCAGTTGAGCAAACGATTCTTTATAGAAACTGACTTAAACAAAGACTTATTAAGTATCACGCGGAATTTAATACTTAATCTTAAGAAGAAGAACAATGAACATTCAACACCTCAATATTATTATTAATACGAATACTCTAACCAGTATTAGGGTTTTACAACCTTGAAGTGTATCGACCTTAGATAAAAACATACGTATATCTAATCTAACCTAGGACCTCCTTTTATAGGCTAAGGAGTCCTTTACATAATACAATACGTGACCTACAAGATAAATATCTTTTCCATATTTATCTAATACAAAATATTAAACCGACTATACAAGACTAGCAGTGGTTACAATACAATATCCGTGGTTACACAGTACTACTAGCCGCGGTTTCTCTTCAGCAGTGGATTCATTCTTCTGTCCGTGGTTTCAACAACTCTGTCCGAGGTTCCAACACTTAGAATAATTCATGATCCAAGGAACCTAAAACCCAACAATCCTCCCCTAAACTTGATACATTCAAATAGAATTCTCAAGTTTCCTGTAAGCTCAAAACACCTGAATTGGAGGATGTATCCAAACACTTACCCGTTTTAAGAATTGTCTCATACTTCAGCAACAAACTGTAAGCTTGACCATCATAGGGCATCAACATCTTCAAACCACCAGGCTTCACCATCTGAGCAATAACTCCTGGATAATTATTCAATTTGGGATAATCACCTTCTACAAGCATATGAATAACTTCTCCAGACACAGTTAACACATGAACTCCACAAGTTTGATATAAAAACCATCTTGTAACTTGTCCATTGTAGAGTCCCTTCCATTCAGGTTCATCATGAGTTGGTTCAAACAAAATCTTCAAGTGATGATAAACCAGTCTCTCATGATAATCATCTGGATGTATATCACCAAACTTATTCTTGTAAAGCTTCCAAAGATTCATTAAATCATCTCTATCCAGATATTGAAGCATTTGTAAAAATTTATTAAACTCAGAAACTTCATTATTGAGTCTTTGAATTTTCCAACATCCTTCACTTCCATCAAGCTCAAATTCATAAGAGATAATTTGATTACTATCTTCAATCTCTTTCAGTCTTTTAGAACCAGATGTCTCATGAATCTCATATTTTCTCTTTAGATTACCTTTAATCCACTCTTCATCTTTTTCAGAATTCATTGGAGTAAAATTATCATTATTAATCCTCATACACATCAGATAAAGCTCATGAATTCTTTCAAATGAACATTTACTAAGATTTTCAGGAATATGTATGCATGAATTCTTAATAATCTTCATCAGTACATTCCTCATCTCACGTATAGTAGGAGGTTTCTTCCATTTAACTTGCTTCTTTTCCTTACTGATCCTCCTTGGCTATTCACCCAAGATTCTAGCTCTTTCCTCATCATCTAACAATGCCCATTCTTGAGTAGTATACTCATCCTGTATTTGATTAGAAGCTTGCAGATAGTTTTGTGATTCATACCATTTAGCTAACCATTTCTGAGTAGCCTCCTCCTCTTCTTGCTTTTCTTTCTCTGCAGCTGCTTCCTCTTCAGCATGTATGCTTCTTGTATACTCTTCATCATAAGCAATTTGTTCTTCTAAACTTTTAAACTTTAAAACAGGTGCTGCAATACCTTTACCCTTACCAATATCTGGTTGAGCCACCTTCTTCTTCAAAGGCTCACCAATAACTAAACTTTTACCTTTAGGTTTGATTGCAGTAGGTTCAACAGATAAAACAGGTGCAATTATGGGTGTAGAGTTAGTTGAGGTTTTGCTAAGATTGATCAATGTACTTGCAGCTTCTTTCTCAACTTATTTTGATTTGGGTGGTGATACAGAAGTGGTTGTAACAATTGTAGAAGTAGTTATGATAGCAGTGGGTAAGACTAAAGTGGGAGTGGTTGTGATTACCATTTCAGAAACTGCAGCAGTGGTTTCCAGAATACTAGCCGTGGTTACAGACATACTATCAGTGGTTATGTCTTGCACTATCTCATCTTCTACCACAGTCTTCACACTTTCAAGAACAGCTTCATTCCTATCTTTATCAGTTACTAGAAATTGTTCTGCTTGATCTCCACTATCCACATCCTGTTCCATATGCACAACTACAGTCTCCCCTGAATTCATGCCATCACTCCTCCCCTGTTTGGGTACATTCTCCATATTCACAGCTGGAGAGGAGTTTACTTTTCTTCTCAACCTTCTCATTTTCCTCAAAATAGCAACCCCAGGTCTTCTCACTTTTTCCAAAACAAACATCCTATGCTTCAGTCTCCTTATTTCTTTACCCTGAAACACAGCCAACTCCTGAAGACTTGAGATTGTATCCTCCAGTTTAGTACATTTAGCCGTCAATTCATTAAAACGTTCAAGAATATCCTCCCCACTTCGACCTGTGTTAACTGGTCCGAGAGGTGGTTCATTGGAAAAGTCATCATGTACCAGCTTAGGATCCGTCAATTCAGTTTCATGTTCCAAACTATCCTCATCACTTCGAGCTGTGTTAACTGCTCCGAGAGGTGAATCCTTGGATATATTAAACATAGCATCAGACCTTGCCTGAACATCTATGCACCCTGAGTGAGCCAGTTGGCTAGGGATTCCTCCACCTGCATTGAGTTCCAAGGAACTCTCCACATTAGGAGTTGCCAAAGGTTGGGTGTTAATGATGTTTCCACTATCCTGACCAGCATCTAAGAATGAATCAGTAGTGGAAGCCCTTCCATTCATGTCACCTCCACAACTTGTGACAGCCTCATGAGCAACACCACTAGCACCAGCCTGAGGTAGCTTAGTGCCCTTCCTCCTCCTAGTCCACACAATTGGTTTAATAGTGGTTGCAAGTGTACTATCAGTGGGTTGAGGTGTACTATCAGTGGTTTGAGGTATACTATCAGTGAGTTGAGGTGTACTAGCAGTGGGTTCAGGTTCTAAGGGTTGTGACTCAAGACCTTCATCAAACTCAGGAACAGCAGGCAAATTCAGCATATGTGGGAATAAGGGAACATTTCTTATCTGAAAATTAGGGTTCTGATTCCTCATATGTGCAAATACCTTAGGAAGTATATAATGCACTTCATGCTCCCTAGAATGCTCAACAGGTTCCTCTATTTGACTTTCCACAATCAGTTGCACAAACCTAGGATATAAATAATATTTTCCCTTCTTCCTAATATTCTGCACAAACCCATCATAAATCATCCTAGACCAATTAAACTTCCTCCCATCAGACAAACAAATGATAGCAGTAGCAATTTTGTAAGGGAAGTCATCAAATCCAGTGGTCTTATTATTTATACACAGCAACAAGGTATGAATCAAAAATTTCCATTGTTGTGAAAACATGCTCTTAAAAAATTTTACCTTGTCTCCCATGTGTGTATATCCTAACCTCTCTAAACCTGCAAAAATCTCAGCATCTGAAGGATTAACAACACCATCAGCATCATCTAACTTCAAAACCCTTCTAATAATCTCCTCATCAACCAAAATAGCATTCTCATCCACAAATGTACTAAAAACTTCTACTCCATCGACCTCCTCAAGCTTAGCATTCCTCCAGAATTGATATATATAGGCTTTAAAGATGGTTGGTGTGACGGTTAAGGCAAAGTGAATAGGATTGTGAATAAGGAAATCAATCATTTGATGAAAACCTTCGGATCGATTGTTTTTTATCAAATTAGCAACTAGGTTATGGGAGTTGGGATATTGAGTCGGCATGATGATCGATGATGTGAGTTATGTGGGATTTGTGAATGTGAGAGATGAAAGTGGTTTAGGTTTATGTAAAGCGCCAATTGGAAGTGATTTGAAGATCAAGTAAATGACCTATCAGTGATTTGGGGATATAAACGTGTTTTCTCCAAAGTTACCAAACAGCCCCTCAAGTATCCAAAAAAAACAGCAACATGCTAGCAGTGGTTTGAAAACCTCTATCAGTGGTTTGAAAAACACTAGCCGTGGATACAAAACTTCACTCCAATCAGTTGACCAATAGATATAGCAAGAAAATCTTTGTCAATCTGAGTGATATCTCACAAAAATATGAAGGATTACAGCAATAAACACACACACACACACACACACACACACATATATATATATATATATATATATATATATATATATATATATATATATATATATATTTTTGACAAGCCACACAAAGTTCCTTACACTCAAAAACCTTAGAAGGTAACCCTCTCACTAAGTTTCCCTTTACCAGTTTATTGATTGTTTTGAAATTAAGGTGACATAGCCTTCTATGCCACAATTTAGACTCATCAACTGATGCTTTAGCAAAAAAACAGGTTAAGGACCTATTAGGAATTACATCTTTTAGATCAAAACAATATATATTTTCCTTTCTAGGTACCCTTAGCTGTATATACTTTTCATCAGGCATCTTAAAATCAGGTGACAACATCACACATTTAGTTTCACCAAAAAGTACCCAGTTTTTCTTATCACACATTTGAGAAACACTGAATAAATTGTACTTTATTCCCTGTACCAGATAGACCTTTTCAAAGTCTAATTTCCCTGTTCTGATTGTGCCTCTGCCAAGTATCTTTCCTCCCTTTGGATCATTGCCAAATGCCACATATCCTCCATCAAAAGCTTCAAAATCCTCCAGGTTGCTCCTATCCCAAGTCATGTGCCCAGAGCAACCACTATCAAAAATTCCTTTGTCTTTTAGCTCATCTTGTAGATTGCCCTGCACATGAATTTAAACAAATTAGTTCCTTTTGTGGACCCAAGCCAAAACTGACTTGGGTCTGCCCTGTGCATCAACATAATCAAATTTCTTTAGGTCCATTGATGCACATTTGACATGATGTAAAACCTTGGTCTTAGGCTTCCATTGCCAACTTGTTGAGGCCTTAACAGCATAAAAATGATTTCCAACCACTGTGTCAGTTATCACCTTTGGAATTTTTAAAACTTCTTTTGTATCAGTGGTGATATTTTGCTTAGCAGTGGTTTGATTATGCTTAGCCGTGTTTATATTTTGCTTAGCAGTGGTTGGAACCCATTTTGGTGCAGCAGTGACTATTGACTTTGTATTACCATTCCTCATTAACACTACTCTAGGAATCATGTTTTTATTAGGATGAGGGTTTGTTTTCTTTGAAAAGTTTTGGTGATTTACCCTCCTCTATTGATTCCAAACTTGTGGTTGGTTTTTATAACAGTTTTTCTGTAAGTGCTCAAAACTACCACATTTAAAACAAGCCTTCTTTACACATTGAAACTCATCACCTAACCTGTTAGAAATTAGGCCATTAAAGTTTCTCTGATTTCCCCTAGGTATGTATCTTTTCATCTGTTCCCTAGGTATCTCCTTATAATCTACCACTTTCCTAGAGATAGATGCTCCAAATCTAGGAATAAGGTTGGCTTGCTTAGAATCAACTTTCTTAAAATTTTCTATCTTCTCAAACTGTGTTGATTCAGATCTATCTTCATCAGAATCTGATTCCCAATCTTCAATAGTGGGAGCATCAGATGACTTATCAGAACCTATCTTAGGTGTTCAATCTTGCTAGTCTCACCTACAGGTTTATTGAAACTAAATTCACTACTAAAAGACAGTTCTTTTGTAGGTGGTGCATGTTTCATAAGAGATGGTGGTGGCATATCATTGTAACCAAGACCAGTACCATCCTTGAACAATTTTTGACCTATTGGCTTATTTACTAGATCAGAAGCATATTGTGTTTTAGCAACCCTAACAACATGTTTTTCTTTTTCTACTAGGGCTTCTTATTTTACACACTCTGCCTCTTCTAGTTTCTTTTTAAGCATTGTGATTTCTCTGTCTTTAAGATCAATTTCACCACCTAGTATATTTATCTTATCAACATACTCAAACTCACATTTAATACAGTAATTAAGCTTTTCTTCAACACTTTCTAGACCAACTCTATAACCTAAGTTATCTAGAGACAGTCTTTCAACTTCTTTTCTCAAACTCTCAATAATAGCTCTTTGTGATTCTAAGTTATCTTGACATGATTTGAAAGAACAAGTAGAATTTTTAGAATCATTAGATATCTCAGAATCTGAACCAGAAGATGAAGCATAGGCCATAAGAGCAAAGTTATGCTCTTTAGAAGCTTCACTAGTAAGAAAAGCTGCATTGGGACCTTCTTCAATCTGATCACTCCAGTCATAATCACCAATACCATCTTGAGCAACCAATGCTGAAGAAGTAGCAGGCTCTTCAGTGGTCTTCTTAATGCCTTCAATCCTCTTGGGAGCTCGACATTCCCTAGCAAAGTGACCATTCTTCTTGCAGTTAAAGCATTCCATCTTGCTCTTATCAAACCCAGCTCTCCTTTGACCATCATACTTAAGTTGTCTTCCAGCCCTCCTTAAGAACTTCCTTGCTTGGAGAGTCAACATTGCCATTTGCCATTGAAGATTGATTTCCTCAAGATCATCATGATCAATTTGGTCCAGATCCTGATTTAGCACTGTAACACTGGTTGTTAGATCAGCCAGAGAAGCACAGATTGCACCATCACTAACATTATCACTAACAGTGGTATTGTTAGCAATAGCCGTGGTTATTCCATAGGCAGCAGTGGATACATCCAGTGAGCTCTTGTGATTAGTGGAAACAAAAGCAATGTTTTGACTAGTTGTAGATGCACCGGCAATACTGTTCTCAGACTCATAAACCTTCAAGTTGTTGTAGAGATTGTCCAGAGTCATCTTTTCAAAGTCATCCTTATTTCTCCACACAACTGTGTGCACAGCCCAGTCAGGTGATAAACTTCTGATGAACTTCAAATTTATATCTTCTTGAGCAACTTTGTAGTCCACTAACTTCAGTTGGATGATAAGTTTTTGAAGTCTGTTATAAGTGCCATCAAGTTTTTCTCCACTGAGAGCAGTGAAGTTTTCAAGCTGATGCTTGAGCATATTCTTCCTTGATTTCTTTGTAGCTTCATTACCAGCAAACCTTGTTTCAACAGCATCCATTAACTCTTTAGCAGACTCATGTTGTTCAAAATCCAAAGCATACTCATTAGGTATTCCCATAGAGAGAATATTGTGGGCTTTAATCTCCAGCTTCCTTTTAGCCTTATCAACCTCACTAACAATGGCTATGTCTTTACCATCATCACCCTTCCTAGGAAGAGTATCACCTTTTCAACAACGTCCTAGATGGCATAATCAATCATACGAATGTATTACCTCATTCGCATTCTCCAAATTTGGTACTCACCCTGCTTGAGCATGGGCACCTTTGATGCAGTAACCATGTGTGTTTCGTTAGACATCTTAACTTACTTTAACAGAACTTAACTAAACTTCTTCTTGGTTTCAGTTTCTAGATCACAAGCTCTGATACCACTTGTTGATCCCAGTTGAGCAAACGATTCTTTATAGAAACTGACTTAAACAAAGCCTAATTAAGTATCACGCGGAATTTAATACTTAATCTTAAGAAAAAGAACAATGAACATTCAACACCTCAATATTATTATTAATACGAATACTCTAACCAGTATTAGGGTTTTACAACCTTGAAGTGTATCGACCTTAGATAAAAAACATACGTATATCTAATCTAACCTAGGACCTCCTTTTATAGGCTAAGGAGTCCTTTACATAATACAATACGTAACCTACAACATAAATATCTTTTCCATATTTATCTAATACAAAATATTAAACCGACTATACAAGACTAGCAGTGGTTACAATACAATATCCGTGGTTACACAATACTACTAGCCGCGGTTTCTCTTCAGCAGTGGATTCATTCTTCTGTCCGTGGTTTCAAAAACTCTGTCCGAGGTTCCAACACTTAGAATAATTCATGATCCAAGGAACCTAAAACCCAACAAAAAGTCTCATGTAGCATGCACATCTATGTGTCATAAAATAGCATTTAATAGGCCACGAAGATCGTGATCTTTTATTTTATAACACAATCGGTCATGTTGCGGATATACTTTTGTCAGCGGTGATAATATGGTATATTTACTTTTTGCAAATACAACTGTCGTTGATAGCCTATTATACCATATGATTAATTACTTTTTTTAATTTAAAAATTACGTTCATGTATGCAAATTTTAATCATCTTCTTTTCGCACAGTGACAAACAAAGAAAATGCAGAAAGAAAGGCATTTCAGCAGAGCAATCATGAAACAGAAAAGGAGATGTTGTTCCACAGCGAATCATCAGATGCAAAAACGATAAAAGGTAAACAATATAAACTCACTTAACGCAAACGCTTTCTTTTATTTGATAAAATATTTTACAGTGACCTACGAAAGGGTGGAGCGAAATATTACGGCACTCATAATAAAATTCAGTAGAAATACACAACTACAAATGCAAACACCAACATAAACAACACATCATGACCAACATCAGCTTCCTTCGGTAGCATATACACATTTACCAATCCGTTAGGCCTTTAAGTTTCTGGATAAACACATTATGATTATGAGCATTTAGCTCCAATTCAGCTGCCAAAATACGCATTTGCATGACCTTTGGCTCATCTTTTGCTTGGACTTCTCTTAGATACTCTGCAGTTTTCTTGGCATAGGTATTCCCAACCGTTTCTAACTCTTGAATGAAAGCAAGCCTTTCACGAGTAATGCTGACCAATCTGCCAAAGAGCACATTCATTTGCTGTGACATTTGAATATCCTGAACCATGTGCTTTACGACAATAGAGTGCTAGCATCTCAGACCAATTATTCGAATTTGCTTCTGCTGTTAGCTGGTCACACTTAGGGCCCCTACACATTGTGTTTCCTTCCTTCTTTATCACAGGTTATCAGATGAGTTATGAAGAAAAAAAATGTCCACTTAGACTCTCTTAAATAGCAAAACTGAATCTAGAAAGAATTTCACACAGTATATTTTGCATAGTAAAGAATGCGTTGGCCACATGTATAACACATAATTAGATATTGAATACTATTTGCATGAAAACAAAACGCACATATTCGCTACTGTTCCTGCAGGTTTCTTCTGGATTCACTTAGAAAGTATCTGACATAAATAATACGTGCATGTCTTTTATTATATGCTTTGTTCAATACACTCCCATTCATTACACATACATAGTTCTCTTAAACTTTAAACAAAACACATCCTTGATGCAACCATGCAAACTTACTTAACATTGTAGTGTTCTAAAAGAAATATAGGCAATCCTATAGCATGCGTGTTCACCTTTGTTTTACCAAAGTCATAGAGGCAATGTCAACAACAGCGTATGATAATATGATTAACAAAGGTGATAAAATTAGTTTCGAGATTGAAAATGGTTTTATTCTCTTATAAAAATAACGTAGGAAGTCTTTCGGAAAATATGCCATCAGTTACTAATATTGCCCGATCGTGAATCACAAACGGCAAGCACTTACATTTGCCATACTTAACCAACTGACTCTCTGAAACTGATTGTCTACATGCTAATACATTACCTTTTAAATTTTAATGTGCTAATACATTACCATTCTTTATTGTCACATTAAAATTGGTATTTTAAATTTGAATCAGCCTTTAGATTAAAACTTATGTTTGAGTGGTAAAACTGACAAAAGTTTTAGAACTTTATTTTTTCAATTATACACTAACAGTTCCTTTACTGTAACAAGTTCGGATTTGATCCGGGAGTAGAGTCAAAAAATTACGGAACAAATGAGCGGTTGGCGAGAGCAATATAGCATACCAGCAGGCCACGACGTGTGTCAAAAGACATGTAAGTTCCAGCAAAAATACTTTAGCACCATAAATCTTAAATTAATTAGATACTAATGCATAAACTAAAATATCATATATTAAAATATCCATACACATAAACCCTACTAACTTCTATTCAAAGTATCCCCACAACCCTGCACATATACACCACACCTAAACCCCAAAACACACATCATAAACACCAGAACATACCACATCAGTACACCATGGCCTCCAGCTTCTCAATGAATGACATAAGCTTCGTCGCTCGCTTCTGTTTCTTGAGCACATTAACCAAAATAATCGCCACCTCTGTCAAGTCTTCGGTTTGCAAGTTGGTGAGGTGTGAAATGCTCTGCAAAGAAGACTCAAAAGGAAACAGAAGCTCCAACTCTCCAATCACAAAATCCCTCTCAGCTACACGGGACCTTATGTCTTGAGCTTTCTTCCTTAATTCTCCTTCATCTGCCAAAGTAACAGTGACCTCCCTCTGAAATCGCACCACCATCATGTCTCTCACCAAGCTTGACCCAGCAGTAGCAGCCAACTCCTTGCAAAAGGGCATTGGTGTAGTCATTTTTTTTTGGTAAAAAAAACTAATTTTTTTGCTATGTGTGTGTGTGTTTAGAGTGTAATTTTTCTTTGATTATGATTGTAAATATGTGTTTGCAGCTGACTTATAATACTATTTGATTTGATTGCCACCTTGAGCCACCCACAAAAAACAGTAACTCATTATTAGTTTATCTTCCCCATGCATGAAGAAGCATTTACTATCCACCCTTTCACATCCCATGGCATTTTCACAAACGTAAAAAAAAATGGAATAAAAGGGTTAGATTATCATTACCAGTTTGACAAAAAATGATCTACAAAAACTGATGTGCAAAAAAAAGGCCTTTTGTTTGGATTAACTATTGATCGTAGAATCGCAACAAGAGAATCGCAAATGTTATTGGTGTAATTGTATATTGGGTTGCAAGTTTTAACTTTTTTGCTTCATTTTTTCAGGTTCCCTGACATTTAAAGAGAGGAGACATGTGATAAAGAGACATGGACTAACAATAGTTTGATAACTGAATTGTATATATGATTTCCCGATATTATATTCGACATATGTATTTAAGTACATAAGATTCCTCTTTTAAGCAATTAATATCAAATGTATTCCTTTTCTAATACACTTCTATGAAAGCGATGATGCAAACTATGACAAACCATAACAAAAATGAAAACAATTTATTTTAGACACATACATTATACAACGGATCATGACAAATAAAAATAACAAAAAATGAAGTATATTCGATATTTTTACATAAACAAAAATAGAATAACAAACCTACAAATACAGCATTTGCAAAATTATCTCTGACAAAAACATTCTCGCGATTACGCGCGGGCTACCCAATATCTTTTTAAAAAGGTATACCTTTTTTAACAAACATAAAATAAATGTTTTGCGTCATATTTTATGCTAAATTCTTGGAAGCAATCGGCTATGGCAACTTTGTTCATATTTTTTGAATTAATTTCAATAACATATTTTTCTTCTCTTAGAAACCTTTTTGTTTCTAGAGTGCTACTATACAGTTATAAACTCTTGACATATGTTATGAGCCCATCAACTAGACAAACATTTTATGATCGATATTTAAATAGTTGTGGAGTACGCTTATTGAGATATATATATTTTTATTTTGCACACGCACAACTTCTTATCACAGATTCTCAACAATGTTTTATCCGAAAGTGGTTAACCCATCCACGCAAACAAAAACAAAAAAACAGCCATAACGTCGGAACTTAATATATCACGATTAAGAAATTAAAAAAAAGCCCCGCCGCAACACGGCGGGGTTTTCCACCTCGTTTAATATATAACTATATTTAAATACTGTTCATATAATAACATCACTTTTCCATTTAAGATCATTTACATTTTTCTTCCTAAATGTTCTCTAAAAGTACATAATTTGATTCTAGGTTTTATTTTCGACTAGCTATGATGGTACATCCGGATATTCAAACTGTCATCACATTAAGAAACGGGACGAAAAAAGACTCGGAAAAGAGGAAAAGTGAGAAGTAAAAGAAAACTGAAAATCGGATTAATGCTCTAGCAAAAAATGGATGTACTAATGAAAAGGAAGTGTGACTTATCTAGACAAAAAAGACCCTTTTGATTCGTGATACATGGGTTATGTTACTCCATTTGTAAATTGATTATATAATTTCGACAACGACAAAGCATTTGTCATTATGCAAACCAAATGACTCGAGCTAAAAAAGATAATATTCCAAACAAATAGATAACTTCAATTTAAAAAGCTATCGAAAGATAAAACCATAACAAAATGCAAATGGCTGAAAATGGTAAATAAACCTAAAAACCCATAAAAGGTGAAACATGTACATGGATTAAGAATATTTTATCAAAGATCAACTTCAACGAGTTCTAATCATGTTGGAGTTCATACAAATCCATCTAACATCACAACTTAATCACTTTAAAACCCAATCGTACGTATGCTATCTCAAGTTGAAACATCTTCATGCTTCTCTAGCTTCTAAGGCTTCAACTTCCTCTTTAGACAAGATATCAACAACGGGTTCATACAAGTCCCACTCTCTTCTTTTCCTAGAGAACCAAAACCAAAAAAACAAAAAACAAAAAAAAAACATTTTAAAACCAATAGTCAGCAGTTTCCTATAATCAGAACACATTATGGATTGGTTGCCAAAGACTTAGGTTCCAGAATTCTACATCTTATTGTGTCACATTGGCTAAAAAATGATTAGTTTTTTACCTGATGCCGCTTGATCTGGTACCAAATAACTTTAATGTTGTTTCTGATGCACCTACACTTGACTTACTGTGTTGAAAAAATAGCAAAGAAAAAAAAATAATAAAAAAATGTAAGTCCTCAAAATCATATCCACATTTCCATCAAGTACATCCCATCAGAAAAATAAAAAAATAAAAAAGCCAACAAACAAACCTGAGAGGCTCAGCCCCCCTGCGTCCTTTTTTATGGATTTTTGTTTCCCTTGCAGAAGCTACACCCTGAATTGCAATCTAAGCCATAAAAATAAATCAATCAATTATAAGTTACTTTCTCATATATTTGGCGGAAAGATGTAAAAAGGGACCCCTAGTAAAAATAAAGGCAGCAAAATCCTAACCTCACAAAGTTGCTCCCTAATGGCAAAGGCAATTGCAGGCTGTCAAACAAGGATTTGTTAAGTAAATAATAATCTGAAATTTTGCTGATAATTTACAGGTCTATCAAAATATAACCACCATATGACACCATAAAAGGATATGTATGACCACTCATCTAGAAAAACAACACTCTGAAAAGAAACCAGCATGAAAAATGCTGCATTGAAAAAGTAAACATTACATTTTAGCACATCCTTACGGATTCATAAGCGATGCCTAGATATTTTCTGGATAATAATGTAAAATGCACCCTAAACACAAGAGCGAAATTCTAATTTTGATACACAGCATTTGGGTCCCAAATCAATATTCAATAAAAAGTTCGCCAATAGCTCAATAATTATATGGCTAATGACCTTAAACAGCAAAGTAAAATACATTTCAGTAACTTACTCCAACTTCAGGGTCTTTAATACCCATATCTTCACAAAAAATTCTTGCAAATTCTTCAGGATCGCTCTCAAAGTTATTCATATCCTGAAATTGGTTTAAGTCTGTTTGTATCAAAGTAGGTTCCAAGACTGAGACTATGCAAAGGGTATAAGGCCCTAGGCTTCTAGTCGTTAAAAAAAATAGAAGAAGAAATTCAAATCATCAAACAATTTGAAAAAAGAGAGCTTGAATATAACTAAGCTTACCCATAAGAATTGGTCCTTTATCAGAGTATGATTCACTCGAAGATCAAGCTGGTAGAGATCAAATAACAAGTCAGCATCCACAATCAAGCATAAAAAACCAAGACCTATAGCACTGTTATAGATGGGAAAAAAAAGTACCTTAATAGGGACGATTTTCTCTCCAGTGTGCATATCTTGCCCCTCATATGATTTAAATTCATTGAGTTGTGACTGCATTAGTAAAAATACAGAATATCACAATTAGTTTCTAGACATAAATGAATTAGAAGTTTGACACTAATTGTGCTGACGCAACTAGTATTCTACGCGACTAGTATCATAGTCCCATTGATATGATCACCCTTAAAAAGGTTGGCAAGATACCCTTCAAATGAGAGAAATTCTTCTCGTTTTGATTTATGACCTCCAAAAGTCAAAATAGTAACAATTTAAGAGATAGATCATCCTATATTGATAGGGTTTCTAAAGTTTATTTTTTATTTTTATTTTATTTTTTTCTTTTCTCCAATCTATCAGTTTTGAATTGGTTTCAAATCAACTGACGTCGAAAATCATGTTCCTCTTCTACAGAAGAGTGTGACTTAGTACAAATCATTTTGAGGGAGTTTGATCAATTCAATTCAATCATGTAACCCTGTATCTGTAGCTTATTGAATGACTCCATTTCAAGGGAGTTCTACAAAAGTACAAATAGATAGGTTTGAATAAATCATTTGACTCCTTTGTAGTATGTTGCTTTGTCACAGTGCTCTTTAGTGATTGTTTGTTGGAAATGAATTGAGTTATTGGGAATTATTAATTATCACTCTTCAAACTTGTACTCGAGTTTTATTATAAACACCACAAATGGTTGTGATTAATTACTGTGAATGTAAACAAACTTCATCAGAATCAGACAACATGCTAAAATTTGTGACCGAGGGTTAGACTGTCTCTCATGCACTTTAACCCCGCTAAACATTTATTTAGAACACTACTAGTATCAGATAATCAAATGCTTCATAAGTTTAAGCCCTTGATAGCCTTATGTATTTGTAAAATTAACAAGTGTCTTTCACTTTGACATCGAGTTTCTCAGGCATATTCAAGGGCCTTATAAAACACTTCTACCTTTGGAAAAAAGACTAGGTCGTCTACTCTTAGGTTCAAATTCATCCATTGAACAACAAGCTCAGTCAAAAGGTTGCAATTCTTATGAAAAGGGAAGACTACATCTTTAGCAGATAGACAGAGGTAAATGCAACAGTCAAGTAATTTACGAATGTTCAAATTGGATTTCAAGGTCCTAAATATTCTTTATAAGTTTTAATGACCACTACTTAAGACATCTGACGCAGAAGTCAATACAAACCCAAAAACAAGATACCATAGAAGCAGCCAGCAACACATGCCAAAACTTCAAGTAACAAAGTCTTTAACTTTAATGGAACTCAATGTTTTCCTCTTGCTTTCTTTAGGTTATGATCACAACTTAGCCAATCATAGCAGCACATATCAGAACAGAAATCTTCATGACTATTCATCTGTTTTGCTCTTAAGTATGTAGCTCAGTCAAAATGTTGTAAATTTTATGAAGGAAGACTATATTTTTAGCAATGATAATAAAGTATCACGCATTACCAAATTGGATCATAAAGTATGGTTATATGCGTTATGCGTTTATGCTTATATATGCTTTTAAGCTTTGTTATTAAATGCTTTTATTCTTTCTTTTTACTTTTTATCATATTGAACATACCCCCTCCCCCCCCAACCCACAACCCACCTATCCACACCACACCTACACCATATTCGCCCACATATATTACCTTCAGACACTAGTGCATCAGGTATGACTGTTAACAGCTAGCTACCTCCCCCATAACCTGTTCCGGCGGGATTGGGTATTGTTGTTGTTGGATTACCAAATATAGTCATTTAAGCTAGCAGATAGACAGAGGAGGGTAGATGAAACAGTCAAGCAATTTAAATGTTCAAATTAGATATCAAAGTCATCAGTATTCTTTTTACGACAACTACTTTAGACATCTGACCCAGAAGTCTATATAAAGCCCAAAACAAGATACCACTTAACCAGCTAATCCAGCTATACACATACAAAATTATCAAGTGACAAAGTCTTTAAATTAAATGGAACTCGATGTTTTAATATTACATTATTTTGGTTATGGTCACAACTTATCCAATCATACCAGTATGAACCATAACACAGAAATCTTCAGAACTATCCATCTGTTTCATTCTTAAGTATGTCGCCAGTTATAATTCACTATCAACACGAGATATGCAATCCAACACCGTCCAGAACGATTACTAGCTACAAGAAGGATGTTTACCTGAATGGACTAATAAATATGGGCTATAAAAGTTGGAGGAAGCTTGAGGTCTTTCAGTGTTCGTTTTGCAAACATTGTTACATCTGATTCTGGATCAGTTAACAAATATTAGGAAATGCACGATGATAAGATCGGACTCTATTTTTGCAACTAAAACGAATAAAAACAGTAAATTGCAAAAACAAAAGAATTAAATGGCCAATCAGCCTCCCACAGTTTACTTTCCAAAGGTAATTCAACTCTCTCAGTGATATGAAGTCACTAATCAAATTAAGCATAATCAAATTACAACGTTAACACCCTATTTCTACTATATACATCCACAAGATCTCTATGTAAAAATTTACATGCGTTACTGCTAGGCTACAATTCTCCTTCTCCTTGTGTAGTTTGTTGGTTTATGAGCTCAATTTATGGGGTCATGCAAACAAGTGCTCAACAGTTTCCAAAACTACTTGTTAGGGAGAGTATGCTCAAAACAGTAAAGATTATAGTTTGTTCACGTTTTATTATAGAACAGAAAACTACTTGGATGACATTCTGGTTGCTGGTTCCAACTTCCTAGATGTTCATCTAAAGGATATGTTAAACATTGATTTCAGCATCAAAGATTTGAGTTCACTGAAGTATTATTTGTGCATTGACGTCAACACGATGCCGACAGAAATAATCCTCAATAGATGCAAGTATGCTCTAAAGATGTCACAAGAACAGGGTACTTAATTAGAAACCAGCCAATAATCCCTTATATTCTTTTCTTGAATGATTTATAGAAAGATGGTGCGTAAACTATTGGGACACAACCATAACTTGTCCTATCGCATCTTATGCAGCTCTAAGTCTTAGTTATTCAAATCTACGTACTTTCGAACCTAAAAGCTTAATTAGAATTTGAAGGTCCCAATCATCGTTTGCACCTTTACATCGTCGTCAATTTCTTCCAAATCCGTTTCAAATTTCCAATATGCATTGATAATGCATCCATAAATGCTCTTGATTCTGATCCTACATCTTTCGAGAACAATAACACTATACCTAATTACCATTATATTTGGGAGAAACAAGGCAGCAGCTTATTACACTTCAATTGGTTCGTCCATTTTATCAACAGGGAAGTTTTCTCCAATATGACAAATGATACTTAACACATGCATTAATATGCCTTTTACACTACCCGCAATTCTTCACAACACCATACACGAAATTAAAAAAGATATCTTACCAGTAGGGTTCCAAGTAAATGTATCCCTGTACCTCTGACCTTCAATATCAATGTCAAGACGAATGGGAACCAAATTCTCAGCAGTTGGACTGCATTTCAAACAGTTAACTAATTACATATAACAAATGGGCATCATAAATATCTAAGATGACAACGACTGGACTTACATTCTGAACTTAACCGTGGGGTTTCTTAATGAACCCCAACCTGGATGTGGCTTCGTTTTATACATTCTTCTTCTTCTTCGGGTGTCAAGTGAAGCCCCAACTGCAGATCGTGAGTTTCACCTGTCACATAAAAGAGCCTCAAATGCTAATTAAACAAACTACATCAATACGCAATACTCAACTAGTTATCATCACGGTTCTAAAAGGCGCGCCATGGCACCGCTAAGGCGTGAGGCGTGACCTCCACTAGGGGTGAGCAAACGGACCGGATGGACCGGACCGACCGACAAAACCGACTGGACCAAACCGAAACCGACCAGATCGAAGGACCGGCGGTCCGGTCTCGGTCTACCATTTTTGACAAATTCGGTCTCGGTCCGGTCCGGACCACAAACCGAAAATTTAGCCTTGTTGGACCGGACCGACCGAGACCGGACCGACCACATTCGGTCTCGGTCTAGGTTTTTTGCCGGATTCGGTCTCGGTCCGGTCCGGTTTTCACTCGATGATCAGCCCTAACCTCCACTTTACGAAATAGACCTAGGCGCCGGCTCTAGGCGTGGCGTGAGATGAGGCGCAATAAGGCACAAGGCATGGCGCCCTTTTTGAGGTGTTTTTAAGGAATCTGGTTATAATGTTATGCAGACCACGTTTCTTGATTTTATTCCCTATGTATAACACTTTTTTATGAACTCGATATATATGAAATATGATATAAATATATTGTGTTGCTTTAAGTCACGCCTTAAAAAACGTCGTGGCTTGGCCATGGCTCCTAAGGCGCGAGGCTTGGTTTTGCCACCACACCACGCCACGCCTCTCACTATTTAAACTATGTCTTGTTTACTTTCGTAGCGAATGATGAATCGAAAAAATCGAACATTCAATAAATAGGGTTAGAAAGAAACTAGTTATCTGTATCTAAACTAACATAAATTTAATCATCTTGTACCTACGGGTGTTTGTAAATTAAGCAAATAGTTTGGAGAAGAGTGAATTATTATATGATAAGTGAAAAGAAAAGGAATTGGTAGCTTACCGAGGAATGAAGCGCGGGAATGTGATGTTTTGGAGAGTTCCTCAATTCAGGAGGGTTGGAACTTGGAAGTGGGTGTTCGGTGTTTGGTTTGAAATCCAACGAACCCAAAAATAACCGACGGAAATAGTTTTACCGTTTGTGGTTTAACGGAAACTAAGAATTGACAAAATAACAGACAATAAATATATATAAATTGGAGTGACACGACTAGAGTGGTACATCAAATTGGGACATGTGAGGAATGAAATTTTGGGGTATTATATATAGGTTTTAGACTTTGAAAGTTATTAGGGCCGTTTGTTTTGATACTATGGAATGGGTTTTATGATGAAAAGATGTTTGGTCCCTTCTTTTGGAAAGAGGATTTATAGTTGGAATTAAAAAGTGATAAGAGAGCATTATGGGTGGGTTTCAACTTAATTGATGTATTTTATGAGCCCCATTATTTGCCTCTCTCTCAATATATAAAGGGTCCCTGTTTTAAACATCACTTTAAAGTCGCTGTCATACTACATTCAAATCGCTGTCATATTACATTCAGTAAGTCACTATCATACTTTTAAAAAACATTACATTTATAGTTTACTTTTGAAAAACAGTAAGCTCGACCTAGTCATTATTTATTAAAGTATTCATATACATGGCATGTCAAGTTTTAATTTGAAAAATTAATGTATATATATATATGTGAAGTCTATTTCTACATTTAAGTTTCCATTTCTACATTGTGTTTCAGCTTTTAACAATTGAGTTATAACATTTAAGTTTTTTTTGTTATATATGATGTGTTGTCAAATGTTGTGAATTATGTTGTTAACATTAAGTTTCTTTTGCTATATTTGTGTTGCTACTTTTAACATTGCAATTGGTAACATTTAAATTTCTTTTGCTACATATGTATTTCTATTGTTAACATTTTTGTATATATAACAGTATAATTCACAACACAAAACAATCACAATCAAATAACATTTTACAACCATTGCAAAACTAGCAAATTCACCGAGTTTAAAAATGTGAGGAAGTTAACTTTGGGTAAAAGGCGTGCTTTGCAAAATATATCGAGTTGACTAAATATTTTTAGTCTTAAAATTGTCGCACACATCTTCGTTTTGCACTTATCAGGTAACATACATGTTCTCTACAACAAATTTCTTGTACTTTAACTATTATATTAATTTAAATTATGCATTTTAAAATAAGATGTATTATGATTTTATAGACTTGATAAAATGAAAAGACTTTAATTTGTACATAACACGTTAATAATTTGTTAATGAAAAATTAGTTTGTACAAGCTGCACTAGCCTGCTTTGGTATGCTAATGGCTTTAGGACCTTATGCTTATATAATCAGATCATAATCGTGATTTTTTATTGTAGCAAATCACCTCATTTTTTAAAACACAAAGATCATTAAGCTTTAAGTAGAAACGTAAATGAATTGCACCATTAATCATAGAGACAACAACAATAGTACCACTAATCATAGAAATCTTTTAATAATGTGTTTTCTTAATAATTGCAACCACAACATATTTTTTTAGTATTGGTTAGTATTTAATTAGCAAGACAAATTGACCAATCAAATTAGCAGGTTTAACTAATGTATTATACATATTTTTTTTCTTCATATTATAGATATTTTATTTGGCTTCACGTTTACATACATTGAATAATTATTTACATACAATATTTACATTGAATAAATATTTACAATACATACAATATTTACATACATTGAATAATTATTTGGCAATATGAATATTATTCGGCTCCAATATATAAATGCTTTTGCCGCCATTTTTTGCCGCCAAATTGATTTGCCGCCAATGTTTTTTGCCAATATCACATGGGATGGGATGGGATGCTATTCTTACTTCATTATGTGGTCCATTTGTATTTTACACTAATGATAGGGACTTATCATTACAATAATGATTAACACATGAGATAGAGACTTATCATTACACTAATGATTAGTGGTTTGATGGAGTGTATATACAAGAAAAATGATGTGTAAATATGCATAGCCTATATAAATCACTTTTGTAATTTTATTATTTAAATAATATATTTTATTTAAAATTTATTATAAAATATATTAAAATAAATACAATTTCTCTCTCCTAAACCTACCCAAAATCCAAATCTTATACCAAATCTAAATCCTAATCTAGCCCTTCTTATAAACCAAACGGACCCTTAATGTTGTTTGGTTGGTTATGGGGGTCATCTCCAATGTGAAGGTTTTCTCATATATTATGTGTGTATGTGGTTTCTTCATACCCTTCATTATCATTTCACTCTATACCAACACTCATACCCATTGTGATTTATAGCGACAAACCAAACGCACCCCAAATAAAACATAACCAATAATTTTATATAAAATCACACCGAAGTATTTAGGGTGCGTTTGGTTGATGGATTTTGTCATTGGGTGTAGGGCATGGTTTTAAAAGCCTCGTAAAGACTTCGCAAAAGCGTGAAGCTTGGTTATGTCGCTATGTCATGCCATCACGCCGTCTTATGCTATATCTTTTTATAAACTCGATATATATGAAATATGATATAAATATATAAATATTTTCATATTTTGTGTCGTCTTATGTCATGCCTTAAAAACGCAAAAGTTTCGCCTTTGACCGCAAAGGTGTGAGGCTTGATCATGCCACCACGCCACGCCTTACGATATTTATAACTTTGGGTGTAGGGATAAAAGTTAATGGCTTGTTTGGTTTGTGGGTTTATCATGGGTTTTGGGTTATAAACCTAGGTGTCGTTTTGTTTATTATTAAGGGTCCGTTTGGTATAGGGGTGTGGGAATCAGGGTATGAGTTTGATACCATTTATGTTTATTTGGTTGTGTGGTTTTGCCAAACCATTTCTATAGGGCCCACAGTTGAAACATATAGATCCATACCACTTAGACTTGGTGGATTTTGACAAACCATTTATGTGGGTCATTGATAACATCAAATAGTCCTGAATATTAAGTGTCAATTTCCCCCGTTAATGCTCGTTATTTATATCATTTATATGGATTTACGCTTGTTTTCCATTGTTTTACACTTTCAGGTAAATTGCGAGCATTGGAGCTAAAGAGACGCGGAAATGGAAACGTTACTAAGGATTTATCACAGTATGCTTATTTTGAAGAGGTTACGGCGTAACTCGTCTCTCACATTACGCCGTAACTATTGCGTGACCCTGAAGTCCAACTCATCAAGAGGTTACGACGTAACTCCTTCCAAAGATTACGACGTAACTCCATTAGGTCAAAAGAGGTTCCACGCCGCTGATACTTACGTCGTAACTACTGCATCACTTACGACGTAACCATGTTTATTGAAGACTACGGCGTAACCACTTATAAGGTTACGCCGTAACTAGCATATCTAGTGCATTTACGGAGAAATAGAAGGTTATGGCGTAACTCATCTTTTGGTTACGCCGTAACCCAGATCTGGCCTATAAATACCCCACGAATTCTAGCATTTCTAATCATCCCATTCCACACACAACACTCTGAGAACGTGGGAAAAAGCTCAAGGAAGGTCTAGGGAAGCATACAGAGATGTTTCCAAGGGAGAAGTCACACCATTACGATAAGCTTTAGCGTTTATTATTTCTTTTACTTTCAATTCATGTATTTCGTAGCTTTGAATATTGAATTGATGTGCATGATTAATATGAGCGGCTAAGCACCCTTTTGTGCTAGCCTAGTTATGATTCCTTAATTGTTTTGTTTGCGTTTACCTTTACTTCCGTACAATTATTTCTAAGTGTATGCATGCATAGTTCTTTGGTAGTCACCCCTGGTTCGGTAGTTTTGAATGGCGGTAGAGGCCAATTGCCTAGGAGATATGACGAACTGACCCTAGGTGAGCGGACTGAGACGGGAAGGGTAAGATATGACCAACTGACGACCCTTTCTACTTGTGCGATTTGCCCAACTGATCACCTATCGTTTGGATGAACTTAAGAATTGGGGGGTGTAGTGTCTAAGTTCCTAACGGCCGGGCACTCACTATTTAGAATCTAGCATGTAGCGGTACTTAATGACTCGGCTTAGGGGACCAGGAACAACAGGACTTATGACGATGCGCCTGATTTCTCCTGTGGTGGCATCTTTGCTGATAGGTTAGGGCGAATTGACCAAATGTTGTCCTCTCGAATTTGACCCCACCTGAAGTAATTGGAAGTAGGTAGACGTAAACATTACTAGTTAGGAGGATTAACTAGGTTAGCACCACTATTCCTCTATTGATTTCCCTTCTACCATTTATTTGCTTTCATATTCTGCATTAGTAGTTTAATTAATTAAAACCCTATCAAACCATTTATATTCTGTGACAATTAGACTTTGTAATTATCCGACACACATAGCTCTTGGGACGACCTCGGCTTTACCATTTGCTACACTACACACGACCGGGTACACTGCTCGTTAGTGCATTAGGGTAGACCATAGGTATAGCGAGACACTATAAATATTAAGACCTGGTCAGTAAAACCTGCATCAGTCATATTCCACCACTAATTTTACTCACCCCACTCTTTTTCTTCATATTTATCAAACAATATTCAAACCTAAATATATAAACCAAACAACATTTTTTGAACTATCAAACTCATTTCCATACCACCATATTATCATATCAATATCCATTGTGATTCCTATAAGCAAACCAAACAGACCCTAAGAATAGGTTTGGGTATTAGTTTGATTATAAGATGGAATGGGAATAGGTATGAGTTTAGATATGATATCTAATATTATTCTTTGGTTTATTGGTTGGTTTGAGTTTTTAGTTGTAAAAAGTTGATAGATTGGGAATCAATTCTCACTACAACAAATGGTGCAATTTTACACATTGATAAGGGCATATTTCCACGGTTTTAAGTGTCATTTAATTTAAAGTACACGCATAGGGATAGCGTGGAAAATATGGGCGCCACAAAATGCTGGACACTCTAGAGCGTGGATAAAGTAACTTAATTGTGACATTTTAAGGTGCGGAAAATTTGTTAAAAAAGTCCACACTTTTTAAAGTGGAGAAGTTTTAAAAGTGCCCAACCTAAGAAACATGGCAAATTTTGAAAGTGCACGCTTCTACCAGTACTTAAAAGCATGAACACAATGCAAACTTTTTAAACACTTTTAAATGTCACTATCTCAAATTTTGCTGCTTAACATTTTCACGCTTTGAAATGTCACCATCTTAAATTTTGTAGCATACAAATATCAGATCAGATCCAATTCTGCAACATACAATTTCATATGCAGTATATAAATTCTGGATCCAATTTCATACCAAATTTAAAATGTCACTATTAAACAATTACTGAAATATTCAAAATATCATACCAAATTACTATATATATTAAAAGACATTCGAAACGACGTCGATTCACTTACCCTGAAACGGCGTCGATTCACTTAGCCCATAAATATTCCTTCTTCTGCTTTATGTGGGCTGCTTCACCATCAGCCCATTTTCGCGCCGTGACCCAAACTCCCTCATTATCACATGCTGCGGTCATCTTATCAAACTATCAAACCGCCATTACCTTTTCTGGATTCATCCTAACCGACCAATAGCTTCAACACTCGATTCTTCAGTCATCATCGAACAGCAGTTGCTATTATGTTTGACAGGGACTGATTCCTGATGATGTATATCAAAGTTGGGATACATGTGGTGTCGGTTTTGGAGATTTGTTCAATATACATCATAACAAAATTAGGGGCGGTAAGGAATAATAGATACAACTAATTTTGTTACCTTATCTTCTTCGTCTAAAAAAAAAGGCTTCCGGCTTTTTCAGGTTGTGTCAGGCCGGATATGGAAAGGGATTATAGTTAATTTTAGTTTTAAATTTTTAATCTTTTCAATATTGAATTGGGGTTTTGTTTGGTTTTCTCAGCTTTTTGTTATGTTGAATGTCTTTGGGTTTCATTGTGCTAGAAGATATGCCATCGGTGAGCAGCAATAAAATTTCTTTATGTTGGATATTGGATTTCACAAACACATCAAACCATTAACACAAGTGGGCTTATAAGTGGAATTCTAGAGAGAGAAAGTTAGAGGTTTAGGGAACTTAGTGAGAGAAAGTGAAAGATATTATTATGAGCTCCAACTCTCTACCTTGGGAGGTAGAGAGTATTTATAGTCTTACATAAAACGCCACACAACGGGCTGTGGATCAGCATACAGTGGGTAAAGACCCGTCCGTCCTCCACGGTGTTACTTATCAAAATACTACTTAACTAAATATAACTATGACTACGAGCATTCTAACGATTACATATACTTGAGGTGACCGACTCTTTAATACCGGGAATTTCTAATTCCTAACAATCTCCCCCTAAGGGAGGTCACCTCAACCATATACTAAGATGACATTGAATACAATCAGATATTACATTAACAATTGATCTTGCATTCTTGATGTAGTACTTTGCTCCGAAGCTCGTAGTCATTGATTCCACTCATTGCATGTTTGGTTAATCCAAGTGGAGGTCTTTTACTGATCCACGTGATAATAATGTTGAGCCAGCTTTTGAGATCATCAGCTAATAGAAAATCTCTGATACATCCATTGTGGTGTTGGTATTATGTGATGATGTGACTTTCGGACCGACATGCTCACATTCTGGATCATGATATCTTCTTATCAGAGTAGCGGAAGCATTCGTTGATTCATGATATTGGCAGCAGCGTAGCAGAAGCATGGAGTTAGAATATCAGAGTCATTGATGCACCAATCATGATATCTTTTGATATGAATGTGTTGTGTGAGCATGCGGTTATGGATTGACCGCTTCATTCTGATCAGCTGCAAACGTCGGGGTGTACCTGCATAAGACAGTTAGCAATAAAGCGCACGAAAGTGTCTTTGATCACTTTCGATGAATTGAGGTACACGGCCCACGGTTCCCCGTTGATCAGTACAAGTACTGCCTCTGATCAGGTATAATTCTGAAGAATTTCCTTGAAGGGTTTCGCAGCTGCTCTAGCTGTTCTCAAACCGGAACGTCTCAAAGAAGACAACACGGAGTGAGTGAACCAGCGAATTTACGTCCACTGATTGATGAAAAGAGATTTGAAAAACAATCGTGTATTGCTCAATAGAAATTGTTTTTGCAATATAACGAAGGTTTTAATGAAAATCAATTATCAATCATAAAACACCTTTTGATTTGAAAAATTAGTACACGGTCGACGTGCTAATGAAAAGAGTTTTAAAGCACAAAGACCGGTTTTTCAAAGGTATCCGTCAATCCATAACCTGAACCAGGATTGATTCAAAAGAATGAATCGCCCCATTGTTTCTGTTCAGTTGTCACATGGTTGATCTGTATAATAGATCTCACATGCCACCTACCAGGAGCTTGTTAGATGTTGGCTCCAGAAGGCTTTCCATCTTCATTGTGAGTATGTTGCATATCACTCAGATGTTCTGGCAATACCACAAGGATAATGCGTAGGACTCAAGATATAATCTCTCTTTCCACATTGTGTGAAACAGAGAGTCTTCATTGAAAGTGTCCTAATGAGATTTATTGATGATCTCGTGGCACTAGACTCAATTTGTGCACATTTGGATCCTATATCGGAGACTAGGGAGAGGGTCTCCTCCTTCAATATCAACAATCTCTACGAGAAGGTTGATAGATAATGTCGGTTCCCCGTGAGAATGAAACAAGTCCTTTTAAGAGGAACTTGAGTGGTTTGGAAAGTTGAAGTGCAGTGCGTCACTGGGTCCATGACGTCTTGTCTTCAATACTGATGTTACCATCTGTAGCATTTGAATTGAACCCGGTTTCTGCCCTAAGGTTGAATATATGGAGGGCTATTTGTTTTCACCCTTTTCTCATTCAATTCTTTTTCATTCTTCAACCCCTTCAGTGCTTACCGAGACTTCATAGCAAGAACCTTGTTGGGTTTATTCCAGTACTAGCTCAGTCTTAGTCCGCACTCTTCCCATATCTCATTTTCTCCTTTTATCATCATACCTAAGAACTCTACACTAACTAGTGGATAGTCCCTGGGTAGATCCCTCCGTTCTGGCGGATCATGGGAACACATACCTAACCTTATCGTCCTTATATCACCATACATAATGTAAAGTTGGTCGGTCTTTTTGGTATTGTTCATCTGCCATAGGAACCAATTGAAAACCATTTGAAAATCAATCCAGATACTTATGATATTTTATCAAAGCATTTTGTACCTGAATTGTTTTTGATATTTTTAGAAGAAGAACTCCCCCTCAACATGTGAATCAAATATTTGAAATAGTTTTCCACACGGAGGCAAGAGAAAGAATTAACTTCTTTGATTGCCATTTAAAAAATATCAACATCACTTCCCTAATCGAATCAAGTAGATAAAGCATTTTGGGGAAGGATGAGGTTTTCATGATTTTGCTCCCCCTCAATATGTGCCTCGAGATTGAAAAGAATTTTGCACATACTAGAGGGAACCTGCACCTTGAGATAAGTTATCACGTTTCAAATCATAGGTTTAAGATAGATGCTCCCCCTCAACATGTGCATGGAAAATTTGAAATCGTTTGTCATATGTGGGAAGGGGAGCTTGTACATCCTTATAAAACCATTTACCGAATTATCAGTTTAAATCCAATTTAAATCACACATTCTGCCCCAATCACAATTATCAAATCATTTGAGATTTGTGATCTCTTATAGATTTAAATTGATTTTGAAAGCTTTTAAGGAGAATTGTGACTTGATTATGAAAGCGTTTTAACTGATAATGATCGGATTTTAAGACTTTAGACTCCATTGATAAAACATGCTTGAATAATTTTTGAAAACAATTTAATGCCAAATAACTTTTTAATTTAATTGAAATCATTCTCCCCCTCAATCAATGACATAGGTTGTTGATTGAGAGATTGATATTTTGACAAATAAGTCCAGATGATTATCAAAAATAGAGACTGAGTTATTTTTCAAAGCAGTTAGTTTTCAGCAGATAAATGATTAAAGAATCAGAGCATGGAATTTTGAAAACATGATAAAGTATGGCTCTGTTCTTTCTTTGAAAAAGCGGGTTACTGCCTGAAATGACAATAAACCATTGTTTCTCTTTCTCTCAAATTTTTTTTTATTTTTTGATTTTTTTTTTTTTTTTTTTTTTTTGGAATTCGAACAACATCTAAAGTCCCGTGTCATTCTTTGAATGACAGCACAAAGACCGTAGATATTATCGAACCGAGAAAACGCATGACAATATTTTTGAAGATTTTTCGAATTTTTCAGATTTTTATGGATTTTGAAGGTTTTATAATTTTGTATTTTGATTTTCGAATAGATATATACAAGAGATAGATGAACATAGACATTTACTCCTCGTCTTCCTCCTGAAGACGTTTGAGTGTTTCTGGTTGAAGACTTTTCAAGCCTAGTTGAGGAAGTATGAACTCAAAACGTTCTCTTGGAAGAGCTTTGGTGAAGATGTCCGCTAACTGATATTCAGATCTCACAAAATAGAGTTCCACCACACCTTTTTCCACTTGTTCCCTGATGAAATGATGTCGAATGTCGATATTCTTTGCTCTTGAGTGTTGAACGTTGTTGCAAGAGAGAGCAATAGCACTTTTATTGTCACAGTAGAGAGGGATTTTGTTGAATTCAAAGCCATAGTCCGATAATTGAGATCTCATCCATAAGATTTGAGCACAACAAGATGACATGGCTATGTATTCAGCCTCTGTAGAGGAAATAGAAGTACTCATTTGCTTCTTTGAAGACCAGCTCACAAGCTTATCACCCAAAAACTAAGAACCTCCAGATGTACTCGACGTGTATCTTGACATCCTGCATGATCAGCATCTGCATAGGCTGTTAGTGACATACCGGTGTCCTTTGGGTACCAAAGTCCCATATTGATGGTTCCTTGGAGATACCGAAAGACCCGTTTAACCGCTTCAAGGTGCTTTTTAGTAGGCTTAGCCTGGTATCTAGCACACATGCAAACAACGAACAAGATGTCTGGTCTACTAGCTGTGAGGTACATCAGGGATCCTATCATACTACGATATTTTGTTTGGTCAATCATGATCCCTGAGTGGTCCTCATCTAGTTTGGTTCGATCAATCATGGGAGTGTCAACAGGGTCACATGAATCAAATCCAAATTTCTTTAAGATCTCAGTTGCATATTTAGATTGATTTATGAAAATGCCTCCGGGACTTTGCGAAATTTGTAATCCCAAGAAAAATGACATTTGTCCCATCATTGACATTTGAAATTTTGAACTCATTTCATTAGAAAAACGATCACATTCCATTGGGTCAGTCGAGGCAAAAATAATATCATCAACATAAATTTGAACATGAGTTAAATGTTTGCCTGACTTCCTGGTGAACAATGTTGGATCAACTGCTCCTTTACTAAATCCGGTTGATAGAAGAAACTTTGACAACGTATCATACCATGCCCTTGGAGCTTGCTTTAAACCATAAAGGGCCTTCTTCAAACGATAAACGTGAGTAGGATGCTCTTGATTTACAAATCCTTCAGGTTGGCTGACGTAGACGACTTCTTTAAGATCTCCGTTCAGGAATGCCGTCTTTACGTCCATTTGATAGACTACCATGTTCTTACTTGCAGCATTAGCCAAAAGATTCTAATTGCCTCGATTCGAGCCACAGGAGCAAAAGATTCTTCAAAGTCTATACCCTCCTCTTGACGGTATCCTTTAGCAACTAATCGAGCCTTGTTCTTCAACACATCACCATGCTCATCAAGTTTCACTTTGAAGATCCATTTTAGAGCAATAATCATAGCACAATCTGGAGCAGGTACTAATTCCCATACATCTAGTCGATCGAACTCATGAATTTCATCTTGCATAGCATTGAACCAGCTATTTTCATTCATGGCGGTTTTAACATCTTTTGGTTCGATCTTAGAGAGTACGGAGTTGAAGAAGCACCATAAGGCATCGGTTGCAAGTTGTTTCCGTGTGGATACTGGACGAGAGGGATTTCCAATGATGTTGTCTAATGGATGATCGTGAGTCCATTTTCTGAGGTGTTCATGTGGTAGTTGTTGAGGGACTGAAGTAGCAGAGTCGATGTCTCCTGAAGAGGATGGTTCTGAAGAAGATTCAGGAGCAAATATGTTTTCAAATGGAGCATCTTCAGGATTAGCAAAGGGATTAACATCATCATTGATGCCAGAAACAGTTCCATGATGTACACTTGAAGAATGATGATTTGTTGATGAGACGGAAGGATCAGCAGAAGGCACTCCTTGACTTAAAGATATTGAGACTGAGGGATTGACTTCATTTACTGGAATATTAGCAGCCTCTGTTGTAGGGATCAACACCTCATTAGTACTCAGATCATAAAGTTCATCAAACATAGGATCAAACAATTTCCTTAAATCATCTTCAGATGGAGGTACATATGGCGTTTCTTGAGAAGAGTTTGGAACAAGGGATGAACCAATTGGACTGATTTGAAGTGCGGGTCCAGAACTGAATTGTTCAAGAGCCGTTTGACCGGTCAACTCATCAAACGTAACGTGAATTGTTTCCATGATGTTTCGGGTTCTTTTGTTGTAGATTCGGTATCCCTTTTTGTTTGGTGCATACCCTACAAATACTCCAATGTCTGCTTTAGCTCTAAGTTTGCCTAAGTCTTGACCCTCATTAGTTGGATAGCACAAAGCTCCAAACACACGAAAGGAAGAGAGATTAGGTTTTCTGTTGTGGACAAGTTCATATGGTGTCTTTCCATGAACAGTGTGAATCAGGGAACGATTTTGTGTGTAGCATGCAGTGGCAATAGCTTCAGACCAGAGAAACATTGGAACTTTTGAGTAAATCAGCATTGTTCTAGCGGCTTCTACAAGAGTTCGATTTCGCCTTTCAACTACACCGTTCTGTTGAGGAGTTCGTGGAACACTTCTTTGATGGTTGATTCCAATGCTTTCATAAAATTCACTAAGTTGTTTGTTAACAAACTCAGTTCCATTGTCTGTCCGGATAATTCTGACGGTTTTGTTAAGTCGAACCTGCAGCTGTTTGATGAGTTTGATAATGATATCTCGAGTTTCATCCTTTGTCCTTAAGAACTTGACCCAGGTGAATCTAGAGTAATCATCAACTATAACTAACACATATTTCTTCCCAAAGATATTCTGCACTCTCATTGGTCCACATAAATCCATATGAATTGTATGAAGAACTTCTGTGACAGAGTTAGTAGGTTTGGTTTTATGGGCATACTTCTTGCTTTTTCCCAATTGACATGCTGAACAAAGATGATCCTTTTCATACTTTAGTCGAGGTAAACCTACAACTAAGTCCTTTCTGGAGAGATCATTGATGGTGCCGAAGTTCAAGTGATTGAGACGTCGATGCCATAACCATGACTTTGTTTTAGAAGCTTTTGACAGCAAGCAAATTGGAGAAGACTTCATCATATCATCTATAGAGATGGTGTAAAGATTTGAGCCACGAGTTCCTCTTGTTCCTTACCATCAAGTTCTCTAACGAAACAAGTATGTTTTCTGAAGGCTACTTCTAGATCCGAGTCACAGAATTGACCGACAGAGAACAGATTATGACCAAGACCTTCCACATAGTATACTCTAGAGATAACACTATCACCGACAACATAATCACCATAACCCTTAATTGCACCGAAATGATCATTACCGAATCTAACTGTCCCGATGAATTTGCTCACGAAGTTCATGAGCCGCGACCGGTCACCAGTCATATGCTTGGAAAGCGGCTGAGTCCAGGTACCACAGAACGATTTGAACGATCTGCAGTTGAACACCGACAA
This sequence comes from Chrysanthemum makinoi, assembly GCA_910596185.1. Lineage (NCBI taxonomy): Eukaryota > Viridiplantae > Streptophyta > Magnoliopsida > Asterales > Asteraceae > Chrysanthemum > Chrysanthemum makinoi. Next base: position 252,263,430 of record OU343224.1, on the reverse strand, counting down.
GAATGGATAATTGGATAATTGGGATCCCCATGCAAGAATGGGTTCCACTTGGTTAGTAACAGTAATTGGAACACCCACATTAGAAAAAGAAACATCCATATCAGAAGTAGAAGCAATGGAATCATTGGGAATAGATGCAATGTTGGTGTTTGTATTTGACCTATTCAAAGTATGTTCACTTCTTAAGGGAATAGTTCTACCAGTAGGCATCCATTTTCTAGTGGGCATAATCTTAGTAGTTTGAGAGCAAAACTGATTATTCTTATGGCCAAAAGGTATCCAATAATAACCTATTTTTATAAAAGTTCTTCTGTGGGTTTCCTTTGTTTTCTAACAATCATTCGTTTTTGCCTTATTTGTACGATTATTAGCGTTAGCAATTTTGATAGCATTAGGCAAAACATTCACACCACATTCATGATTAGTAACAGAATTCAAGCAGACATCATTACAAGGTATGCAAATAGTATCCGAATTCGAATTAATTACAGTACGCCTAAGGCTAATACTAGAATCAACACTATTCGTTTTATTCAACTCAAGCTTAAAGTTCCTAGATTGGTCTTCTACTCTCTTCCAATGCACATTCTTAGCTTGCAAGGTCCTATCATTCCTTGTATATTCTTGAGACTTTGACCGCCGCTTTAAAGTCAATTACTCTGTAGGGAATGGAAACATTAGTTGGTTGATCTAGTTTTTGCATTCCTGAACTTGATGTGCAAGGATCTGAAGTACTAGAAGGCACATTAGTGTATACTTTCTTAAGACTGTGATTTGAGCTTTTTGTAGGCACACTGACGTTCACTTTCTTAGTACTAACATATCCGGAATCTGAACTACTTGAAGGCACATTAGTGTTTCCTTTCTTAAGATTGGGCATAGAACGGATTTCCTGCTTGGAACTAGGCATAGAACAAGGCATCACAGCTTTGCCTTTTGCACCTAAGGTTAAGGATTTGGGACATGTTGCAATTACACATTCTAGCAACTCTTGAGATCGTTTGGCCTGAGGCAAGCAAACCTAATTTCACTATCAAGAGGTTTGTTAATGAAATCCTCTTCGACAATCTCACGGAGACATTCTAGACTATCCTTAAGGTGAGCACAGTATTCATGAAAAGCATGTTCATTATTCCTGAGATGAGGAGGTATATATTTAACTGTCATCACGGTGTATTTGCGGTCTAAGGGTGATTTTGAGACAACATTCTTATTGAAAACAAGTGGCGGTTTCCCATTTCCACGACTTCTCGATTCTCAAGTTCCTTTTGTAAAGGCGTTATTTTTTCGTTGTTTTGGTCACGGGTGACTTTTATTGAATCATATAACTCTTTAAAATGTCGTTTAACTTTTTCAATTTCTTCTAGAAAACTCTTGTTTTCCTTTTGTAAGGCATCAACTAAGTTTTGAAGATGAAAAGTTTGAGAATTCTGAGAATCTAAAGGAGGAGGCATTTGGGAGCCTGTCATATTGTTCGTTTGACCCTTTAATTGAGAGATTTGGGCTTTCAACTTTCTGATCGTGTTGCAATGAGCTTGAATCTTCATCACGTTTGTTAATTTGAAAACGCATCAAACTCGGAGCATCGAGGATGTCTTGATATTTGAAGTTTTGACATTTTCTTTAAGATGTTGATATTTTAGTTGTATATTAAAATGCTCAACTTCCGTGTTAGAAAATGTTTAACCAAATTGTCGTGATCATCCAGTTCAATTTTCTCGTTTAGTTCAGAATTAGTTTTTCAAGCTCAATGACACGATCATGGGAGACTTTCAGTGCAACCGATAATTCATGAAATTTGGAAGCATTAATGGAACAATTTGTAGCAGTGAAAAACACATTCTGAGTAATACATTGGAGATCAGGTTCTCATTTAGTGTATGCAAGTTCTTCCTCTCAATCTCATTATATTTTAATTCTCGCTCATAGTCACTAACCTCAACTATCATTGCATCAAATTCCTTTTCCATTTCTTTAATATATGATTTTATCCCCTTTTTAAGACTCTCAAAATGATCTTTTAGTTGTTTAAAGAAAGGCATGACCTCAGTTAGATAGCATTCTTTTGTTTGCTCAAAACCCCTTTCCCTTCAGTTATCCCAGTGGGTGTGATCCTTTTCTTACAAGTTTCTCAAAATCGACAAATAGTTGAAGAATAACATATTGGGTGATTAAGGTCTTGCTCTTAGTGGCAATAGTTCTAGGAACTAAATGCATTGGTGTATTTGGAGGATACACAGTCGCTTTAGGGAATTTTCTACAAGGGGGATTCTTTTCAATAAGATTTTCAAACTTTTTGCAAGTCCATATCCTTTTTCCCGAACACTTGTTCAGGGGTCAATAGAGTCTGAGGCTTAAACATGTTTAAGGATATCCAATTTTCCTTAGTGTAATCATGGGGTTTTATCGTTATCTTGTTCTTTTTACACTCAGGATCTTCTAGCTTCTTATTCATTTTCTTCCTAGTGACTTCATCTGATTTCTTATCTTCCTCGCACTCAGCAACTAGGTTTTGTCTAGGCTTAAGGATCTCATTACCATCATACAGTACCTTATGAGCTTCTCTAGCCTTTTACAAGCCTCAGGGTTTGGTTCATCAACTAAGGCAACACTATGTTTGTCACTTAGAACTCTATGCTTAGTGATCATGTGAGCAGTCTGAATGGTATTTCCTTATACGTACAACTTATTTTCAAGCTTGTTTTTCAAAGTTTTAGATTAGAAAAATCATTCAAAAGTTTTGATTCCTTAGCACTAAATTCTTGCTTAAGCATTTTAACATTTTCTTGAAGTTCTTGTTTTTGCTTAGCGGTTTTAGAAAGCTTTTCATGTAAGGAGTTTAACTCTTGTTTTAACACTTCTTCTCTAAAATTACTTTTTCTAATAATTGTGCGCATTTGGTTATCCAACTCCTGCTCACGAGTAGTTAACTCAAACTTAGCACGTTGTTCATAGATGGCAACCTGATCCTTATATATGTTAAGCTCAGTGGTAAGGGAATCATCAAGCACAAATGCAGCGTACTCATGCAGTTCATAATCATCATTTTGAGTAGAAGATGCACAACTAGGTACAGCAGAAACTTCCATGCAACTTACCACAGCATTGACATGCACAGTACGGGTGCATCTCTATCTTGGGTACATCCGAAGCTTCCATGGAGTGTTCCTTTGCATTAACTTGACAGGTTGTGTCGGTGCACCTCTCTCTCTTGTGAATTTGAGCACGAAGATTCCATTTTTGCATTATCCGACTCATCAATTTTTGTTGTCACTGACATTTGCATTCAGCAACACCCGATACTTCAACAGAAACATTACCCAACTTATCACAACAATCTTTCAACCGCACTGACACTCATTCATTTCATTCTTTTGGCAGATTCTTCAATGTACTTTTCACATTATCCATGAGTTGGATAAATGTCTCAATGAATTCCTGAATTTCCATTCCGGTATGTTTTTTGAAGGAAATTCCAGTCAAATGTTGTTCGTAATCTGAATATTCCCCACTGATGAATGGTGAAATTGTTTGTAGATTACTTGAAGAGGCTGCCTTTGGAACCATCCTTTTGAACCTCTTCATTGGTAAGTTGCAGCTTTAAATGTTCTAAGTTCAACAGCAAGCTTCTTGTCAATGTAGGTAGATCCTGGCGGAAAAGAGCACTACATGTTCGATCCCCAACTATGGATAAAATTTGTATGAGGTGCAGATGAAGTAGGCTGATAGGGCTCAATGTTTGCATTCCATTTGCATGGCATTCTGTGTGCAATTCATTCTCATTGTACTTTCGAACATGAAGATCTCACATCCTCATTGTTTAATTCAAACATCTTTAATCGTTCATTGTAGCAATCATTAACATTATTGTCCACAGCATCATACAATTTAAGCACTTCTGAAATCACTGGGTCAGTAGAGTAAGACATGATGTGGTGGAATGCACGGGATTTTACAAGTCTATGATTTAAACCGAGAAATAGAATCTTTCGCGGGATTTTACTAAAATCAAGACCAAAGCGTAAACAATCACCCAAGTCGCTAGAAGATAATGCACCAAGTCGCTAACACCTAATTCGCTACACCCCCAAGTCGCTAAAGTTCCAAATCGCTATACAAATGCAAGTCGCTAAGTAGTGACTAAGTAGTAACTCGCTAACCTTCAACCTAATTCGCTACACCCCCAAGTCGCTAAAGTTCCAAGTCGCTATACAAATGCAAGTCGCTAAGTAGTGACTAAGTAGTAACTCGCTAACCTTCAAGTCGCTAGCAAAATTTTGGCAGCAATTCGCTACTCAAGTCGCTAAAGAGCAACTCGCTATAGACCAAGTCGCTACCACCAAGTCGCTACCCGTAGTGGAGAGTCCACTACTTGTAAATCGCTAGGTCTAAGTCGCTAGCTCCAAAACTGTAACTCGCCACGAAATTGCAAAGTAAGTCGCTACGAAGAATGAAGTCCGAATGTCAAGTCGCTAGCAAGAAAACCACAAAAACATCACTTTTCAATCCAAAAACTACCCAACCACGATGATTCAAGCTTACCAAATCAAAACCTAAATACTTGTGATGATTCTAAACATAAAAGTACTATCAAAATCCAAACTTTAACACTAGAAATCAACCAAATGATGCACAAACCACTAAACTTTTTCAAACTCAAAAACCACCTAAAAACCACTAGAAATCCAAAGATGTGTAAGATATGATCTAACCTTGGCTCTTGATACCAATTGTTGGATATTGGATTTCACAAACACATCAAACCATTAACACAAGTGGGCTTATAAGTGGAATTCTAGAGAGAGAAAGTTAGAGGTTTAGGGAACTTAGTGAGAGAAAGTGAAAGATATTATTATGAGCTCCAACTCTCTACCTTGGGAGGTAGAGAGTATTTATAGTCTTACATATAACGCCACACAACGGGCGTGGATCGGGCATGATGGGTAAAGACCCGTCCGTCCTCCACGGTGTTACTTATCAAAATACTACTTAACTAAATATAACTATGACTACGAGCATTCTAACGATTACATATACTTGAGGTGACCGACTCTTTAATACCGGGAATTTCTAATTCCTAACACTTTATAGCAAGAATATCACTTCATCATCATCAGAAGGTTAACGAACGATGGTCAATCTCCTTATTCTTTGTCACGTTTCTTTTGAGGTTCATCATCATCATCATCATCATCATTATTTACTTTAAATGGAAATATTTGTTTTAATAGGTGATTAGGGGAATTTTTTTGTTTGTTTAACTAGGTTGTTTTGCTGCTGAATTCATGCTTTGGATTTTTTGCCTGCTGTAATTTGTGATTATGCATTAAGATATAAGCTTGATATATGATAAAAGTATAGTCGTAGACATATGTGTAAGCAAAGTTAGAAAAGCACAAAAACTCAACTTTTTTATGATTTTGTATAATCTAAACGAGGTACGTATATGGGTATTAGTTGTTGCAGTTAAATGATTAAATTTAATTTCATCACGTTTTTTGGTGCACCAGTTGTGGTTGTAGTTGTGGAATTTTGACACCGACGGCTTCCTACTTTGCCAGAAAAAAAAGTCGTTGACTTTTGAGACAGTTGGTTGACAAATGAATTGCATACGACTAGACATTGTTACTGCTTCGTATTAATACATAGGTACACTAATATATATCATTTGAACCATCTTGATGCGAGGCTAAAGAGATTGTTGGTTAACAATTGTGTTATTTGTGTTTGTCTATTAGGGTTGCCAGCCAGACACTTTTGATGTAGTCTATGATTCAGTTGGAAAAGACACTTTTGAGGTAATCAATAAGCTTCTCCTTCCATTTTCTCTTTAATATTGTTGTAATAAAATAAATTATGTAAACCACATGACCATAGTGGAATTGACTGAAAAGTAAGAAAAATCAAGTTTTAAGTGAAATTTTGGTTGTTTGTGACTTATATAGTGTTATACTGTACAATATGAATTATTTAAAACGTATGAGATTTACTACTATAATGTATTCTATAGTCAACTCATGAAAGGTTCAGATAAGTAATTTTACCTATAGATAAACATATAGATGCTAAATATTTTCCAAACTGTATGCGCAATTGCAGGTTGAAGACATCGAGCTGGCAGATGTGGCTGCAGTAAGTGCAGGAAACAAGCAACAAGTCGGAAGTATGATTGCAGTAAGTGCAGGAAACTGATTCACTCATATTTCTTCTTTGGGTCACTTATTATATTTGTGGCCTAATCTTAATACTTCTGGTGTTTATAGGATATTTGAGGTGACCATGAGCCCCATGTGATACGAGTGATCGATCTCACTTTAGGCCCATCACCTACTTCACTCTCAAAAGCTTTATTGGTTACAAGAATTACCATAAGGTCTAGGGTAGCAGCGATTACATTTGTGAAGTAATCATCTATCATTATAATAGCATTTTTAAAGCATGTATGTATTCTTCTTTTTCTATGGTTTTTATGTCTTTTTTATGTTTAGTCAATCGTTGAAAGTCCATAATTTTTTTTTATCATATAGCTAATTGAATTGAAATTAACTGATGATATTAATGGATGCACATAACATGTTTGATGAGATGACTACGAAGCTAAGCTGGTCTCCTTTGTTTATGTTTAAAAAATTCTGAATTTGCTTATTTTCTTTATATACTTATGTTCTATAAATTGCATCAAATTTTTTTATACATGTTCGACTATCTATTTTATACATATTGCGCATCTTTGTTCTTCTTTTGTAGGAGCATCTCAGTGTAGGAGCTCAAGTGGGTTCGGTTTGGTACTGAAATGGGCCAGGTTGAGTGTCGAATTAGGACATAAATGGATGTGTGTTGGGAATGAGGTTTGGGCTAGAACGGGCCAACTACGGGACTGAAATGGGTGTGGAGCTGGAGGCTAAAGTAGGGGCTGGAACGGGTGCCTGTTGGGGCTGAAACCGACATGTCTTAGGTGACGAAATGGGTATGAAAAAGGTGCCTGCTACTTATAAGGTACATGATTAGTATGTTTATAATCAAGTGTTGTGTTCTTTAAATGACGATCACAATACATCCCATCAGATGAATAATTTTTTAACTGTCAATCGGTTTTTGATTTCTAAAAAAAAATCAATTACCACTATTACACACAACGTTGGCCCTAATTTAGAGGATACATCTTGCCTTCTTGTAGATCATATTTTTTCAGCTAAATGCTTTTTATTTATATCATAAGGCAGAAATTTATTATTGTGCGTTTTTTTTTCTTTCCGCTAAATGAGCCGCTTATTTATAAATGAATTACATCGTAGGCTTTTCACTGTGCAGAGTCTGATCGACACGGTTTCTCAGTTCACAGGTATGGATTACGCATCGGAGTAGCTCTCTGTGTCTGAAGACAGCGTATCACATTATCGAGCTAATTGTGAATGCTGCATCAGCAGATCTTACTCTTTATGTTCTCCCTGCTTATAATTTTTCTATTCGTTTTCAACCATTTGGTTTGTTAATTTTTCAGATGGAAGCCGTGCCAACTTTATGAAGATGCGTAAAACAAGGGTTTCATGAATACTAGACACAAAGAAGCTTCAACAGAATAACGTAAATGCATGAATCTTTTCACTTTAGGTAATATATTATTTCGAAAAGAAGAGATACTATATGTGTTTAAAAAAATTAAAATCTGAAGCACTAGGAGTCTAATACATTATCCAACCATATTTGAAACACTAATTATTAGAAAAAGCAACATCCGAAGCAGCAAGAGTTTAATATTTTACCAATGTCTTTCCTGCCAGGTTACTAAAAGACAGTAACAAAATTGCAGCACTGGAAGCAAAGACAGAATTGCCGATATATGACGCCGTCGCAACATGTCGAAGCGATGATGTTGGTATCAACCGTATTTCTTTGTCAAAAAAAAGGTAGCATCCACACTTTTTTTAGTAGCCAGCATTCATATCGATAAAAGGCCAATATCTAAAGTGTTGTGCCTGACATGTAAGTTGAAGTTTACATACTTTTAACGTTTTTTTTCGTTACATAAATTACCAGATAAAAATGTCAAAAAAAAGCTCCGCCGCAACGCGGCGGATGGTCGCAATACTCGTTTGTATACATAGCATATCATACCACACTGTTGTTTACAAAATATCATTGAAAGCTAGCTTCTTCAATCTTCCGTCTTCAAGTATTCATAAACAAATACTGAAATCCATTGTAAGTCTTGATCTTTCGTCTTCAACAAGCTCCTAAATAATAAAGGATTTTAGAAAGAGCTTGAAATACAAATTTATTACCAGAAGAGATGAAGACTTATGCACTAAAGCTAACCTAAATTCAAACTAATATACACAGGTCATAACTGTAACAAAATCGGTAACATACATGAAATACAAACTAATATGCACGGAGTTTGCAATAGTAACGCAAACTCGTACACATCATATACAGTAACACACACAGATTTAATGTACACTAATTTCTTTCAAGTTCATTAACATAAAACACTCATAAATACTTTTCTGTAACAAATGAGAGCCCAACAAATGAGCTCATTTAGCAAAAAGGCCCCTGGTTTTTTAATGTATACTAATGAAAACCATTCAATATAAGTGATAGAAAAACTAATACACAACCTCTAAAGAGCCTACCAGCCTAACTCATCCATCAAAAGCTTATCTGCCGCTAAAATCAAATCAAACATACAACAGCTAATTAGCATCGGCTGATCACGTAACATCGAAGAAATAAACTGACTAATAATACCTAGATTCAATCCAACACATGTTCACACAAATTCAACTATTCACGCTATTCAATATTAAATAAACAGAGAAAAGTTGTTTAGATGAACTGAACTAGAAACTTGATGTCAAGTAGATAGGTCCCAAAATCACTTATTCAACTTTAAATTATTTCACTGATTATAGCAACCGGCAACCAATATGGGAGGCATTAATACTTATTCAACTTTAAACTATAAAAATGAATGGAGCCTGAAACTAAAACTATAACTAAAAACCATACCTCTAATCATTCACAAATTCAGATGTCCAACAACAAATGGTTTTGGTTGAGAACCAACAAGTACAGATGTTCAGCTGTCAGTTTCAGGAGGTGGAGAGACGTCGTTTGGAATGATTTTGGGGTAAGGTGCATAGGTGTCCTTGTTTGATGCAGCTGCTTGTTCATTTGGAATGTTTCGAAAACTGAGTTATTTGACCCGGATAAACATCTGATAATCTTTTTCTTTTAAATATTTAAATGGATCATATGGGTCCAAGTTTGCATAAAGTGTGACCCAACAAAAAGATAAGCACATATAATGAATAGACATGCCATGAGAAAAACTTTACCATTAAGGATTTAGAAGATAAGCTAACTGAGACATAATTTTTTAGTCCTATTTGTGATCCACGAATGTGAGTATTTTTAATGTCTTCACCAGGGTGTCTTTGTAACTAAGTTATATGAAGTTTGTTGAGTGGCCAAATTAATTAAAGGATATATGTCATACATTTTTTATTTTTTTTAAGTTTTATATATCAGAGGGTGCTTGGGTTGATATTTTATTTCGCACAAATATCGTTGGTATATAAGCCGGTGTTGTAATGAGTTTGTTAAATCGTGGTTTAGTTGTTTAGATGAAACATAAAATTAGATGAAACATCATCTCCAGAGAACTAGCAGACAAGTTGTACACATTGAAAATGTGACAACTAGCAATTTAGGGAGTCTATTTTAGGTAACCACATTACGTTAAACTAAACCAAGCTTTTGCCTTTATCACTATTTTTATAAACCATGACTTGATTTTATATCGTCTATTGGTTTTTACGGATTATTTCATTTTTAAATGAGTTATCGTATGAGTTTTAACTCTATTTGGAAGGCACTAGAAAAGCCTAAAACGAGAATTATTGTAACTTTTAAACTGTAACTCGAAAATTGACAAATAAAGTCAAAACGCGTGGAAAAACATAAATAACGATGATAGAAAGTCGAATGAACGTCGGGGGACACTCGTGGGACAATATAAGATCTCGGGAACGGGTAAACAGGATAGTTTACGAAAAATGACGCCTTCGGCCCCTCCGTTTCTCCTAGGCCGGCCACCTCCTCCCCATATTTTATTTATTTTGAGGTCCCTAGTGTCCTAGTATATATACCCCATAATCTCTTCATTTCACCCTTTATTTCTCTCTCTAAAACACACACACTAACACTTTCTCTCTCTCCCCTTTCTCTCTCTAAAAACCCTAGCCACCACCACTTGGCCGCCGGCCACTATTCCGGCCACCACGGCCCACTACTGGCGCGTCACCATACACCACCACCACCATATCGAAGGTCTGTTCATCCTCTTTCCAACCATATATTACACGCTCCATTTGGACTTCAATAACACCTTCAAATCTTTGAATCAAGATTCGTACTTTTAGGGTTTCAAGTGGGTTTTGCAATTGGTGTTTGAATAAGGTAAATGGAACAAGATTAGGGCTTGTTTGGGCAATAATAAGCCACGAATTGTATATTAGGGTTTCGACCCTATGATAAAATTTGGGGCTTTTGGGTGGAACATGAAATTAAGTCTAATTAGAGTCTAAATAAACAAGTAATTAGTGTTTGGTAAGTGTAGGGCTGAGCAAATGACCCGAACGGACCGGACCGACCGAAGGACCGACCGAAACCGGACCGGACCGGACCGACCACATTCGGTCCGGTCCTCGGTCTCGGTTTTTAGGCTAATTCGGTCTCGGTCTTGGTCGGTCCGGTCCGGTTCGGTCAGAACCATGCCAAACCCGGCTATTTTGCCTAGTTGGACCGGACCGATCGATGGACCGGGAGACCGGACCGACCACATTCGGTCCGGTCTTCGGTCTCGGCTTTTGGGCAAGTTCGGTCTCGGTCTTGGTCAGTCCGGTCCGAGACCGATGCTCAGCCCTAGGTAAGTGTGTGGTGTATCAATTTGATTATGCATTTTAGGTTTAGTTTCATATTTTTTGTTAGAATAGATGATGGGTTTTGTGTTTGGTTAGTGATTGAAGCTTGAATGATTGAATTTGGATGTTGTGGAATGGATTTGGGTAATGTTTGAGTGGTTTGGAAGGGTGTACGAGCCACATAGGGCACATACGTGGCCCTTGGGCGTCGTGACCCACTTTGGGCCATGGGTCCGGGTCGGGTCGATTTGGTAGCTTGTTGGTTGATGTAGTTGAGGTTTGGAGGAGAGCGTGGAGCCAAAAGCTTCTAGAGCTTGTTTGGTTCCGTGGTCTTAACCCCGACCGTGTCATGACCATTAGGGTCATAACATTGGTTTCGAGTACATTTGGTTGATTGATTGGTTGGCGAGATTGTTTTGAGTTGGTTTGGGATTGAATTGCGCTGTTATGACTTTTAAATTTGGACTTGATATATATATTGTTGACTTTGAGCTACGTCGGCGTTACTTTGACTTTTTAGTTAATAGTTGACTCCGACAAAGCCGTAACATGGACTTTAGTATAATTTGGACTATTGATTGATTAAAAGCCGAGAAGTTATGACTCGTGCTTGTGGACTCGAAACGAATAACGATATGAGATTAATATTGGAATTTGACGAAATATATATATAAACATGAAAATGCTAATAAACTATGAAATAGAAATAATAAATGGGCTTTTGTACCAAAAATGTCGATAACAAGTCTTATCTTGTTATTTACTATTTTTAAATGGAAACTAACGACTAAATTGGAAATATTTTGTAATAAATAAGTAATTAATGCTTCGAGTACACGTTTATCAATAAATGTCAATTGTGGACATTTAATACTAGTTTAAGTACTTAATTGCTTGCGTTGTGTGCATGTGTTACGGATAACCTAGCATTAATAGTGTTGATCCACGTGGGTAGCGGACTTATTAGGTTGACGAATCTAATAAGAGCCCGCTAGGTACGTCGGGTGATCTTATTAATGGGTGACTTATCCTTATGACTCTTTAGGATACGATTGATTTATGGGATAATAAGCGACACGAGTAAATAAATGAGTTTATCGAGTTGACGAATTCGATAAGGTCTACTATTTATTCCGAAACTTATTGAACTATGGAGCTTATCATTTAGAGGTCTCATTGTGTTGCATTGAGTTATATATATTGGTTGTTTGAGTGCAATCATAGCATCATATTGAGTCGATACACCCACACGAGGAATACCAAACACTAGGATTAAATGGTGAAACGAGACGTTTTTGGAAATAAAGAAACGAAATATATTGGGGTAGATAACGTTGATTATGAGGAATATATATATTAAAGTTGGTCTACATTAATAGGTTGTGCCGAGTCGATAGTTGCTGTGCTGTGATATCGTTATCTTATGCTAGTGTTTATTTATGCGTTGATTGCTTGAGGTGAGTTTCATAGCCCCACTTTTATCTACGTTTTAACTACGTTTTGAACTATTTTGGGGTGAGAATCATGCTACTGTTTTTGGACCGTTTAAACTCTTTGGATTTGCTTATATGCGCTTGTTTAGATAGATGTGCGGTAGTTGTTGCCTTAGTCTAGGTTTAACCGTGCCTAACTAAGAATAGACTTATACCTCGACCTAGTCAGGGTTGGGAATTGTTCTAGATTTTGCCACGACATTCTTTGGACTAGAGTCGCGGGGCCCGATTAATCTCGGATCGCGGGATATGATTGGAGATCCGGGTAGGATCGATTAATGTGCAAGCGGTATTTATCTATCTTAGGTCTTGCATAGCAAATCAACTCTTACAGGTCCACTATGATTTTGTTGAACTTAAACCTCTGAACTCACCAAAGTAAGTCGACCTTTTAGCATGATTTCTCAGGTATTTGAGAGATGTTTGGATTACTTGATCAGTGGAAGCTTGGCAAGAAGGCGGGGTTCAAGGATCATTTCTGACTCTGATAAACTATGGGGACCTATTTTATTAAACTATGTTTTGGGCCTAATATTTATTCTTTTGGATTAAATGTTTTGGATATTTAAATTTGGGATTGGTTTTGAATGTTAAATGACTATCTTTTGCTATACTTGTATGCGATACCAATCCAATAGTAACGCCCCGAAAACTTGATTAAGTCTTCCGTTGTTCCGAGATTTGGGGGTTGATTGTTATCGAGCTCAAGGTTATAGAGAACTAGGTATTTTATAAACCCTAAACTATAACCACTTTTAAGAAAACTGATCCTCGACCGACGAGCCTTGCATGCCAAGCCGAAGCTTCTTATTTGATTATGGTATGAACTGCGATTTGAATTATGAGATGATATGTTAAGGGATATTGTGAACTGATTATGGAAACGTTATTATTTGGAGATATGATTATTGATTTTGGAAATGAGATATGATTATTGATTTTGGAAATGAGATATGATTATTGGTTTTGGAAAATGAGATTTGATTATCGAGATATTACGGAATTTGATTTGAGTAAACGATATATTATGATTTTGGAAATTTTGAACTCGATTGATTTGATATGGGATTATGTGATGAAACTGAACTTATGTGTTTTATTAAAGGCATGTTTTGAGTAATGCGGTACTTCTACTTTTAAAGCTTTCTTTATGTGATATGTGTTTTGGTTAAGTTGATGCGCTTATTAAAACTAGATGTTTCGAACACTTATACCTACCCTATGCCATTGTCACAGACTATGCCTTCACTAGCTTTTGATGTGTCTGAGGAGGTCCTGGTTGTTGCTAGTTCACCGATTGACTCTCATGACGGCTAAGCAGGTGATCCTTATGAGTTGCCGTCACACTAGTTCATCATCATCGGATCGTCCTAGCTCATCTAGGCATCGCTTTACATCAGGTTTTAGTGCGAGCACGACTCTCTAGGCTTGCTTATAGCATTTGCCTCGCATGTCGTGAGACCACCATCATCACCTATCCGTTTAGCGCCCACTCTCTTCATGCCATCACCACCAGCATCACCATGTCTTAGGAGGCCTAGATCTCCTAGTGTACCACCTCGGGATTTACCTCAAGACAGAGACTCCGACTCATGGACTCTCCCCTATGGATGAGGCAGGAGGAGCATGAGGTTGAGGAGGAGCATGAGATTGAGGAGCAAGATGTCGATGAGGATGAGGATCCTCGGGAGGAGGATGATGAGGATATCCCGGAAGGGGTACTCCTCCATTGCAAGAGTCCTCACATTCTCGAGAACCAGGTTCTCCTTTTCGAGCCCGAGTCCCCTCGACAACCTTTAGACATCGACTCACCACCTTACTCACCTTATATAGGTAGCCCGTTAGGATCAAAGATACCATCGGAGATTGTTTCGGAGCCCAGGAGTATGGTGCAGAGGGTCGATGTGGGAGAGGATTACATCGCAGGGTACTAGGCTTAGTCGGTTGACGGATCGATTGGTTGGAGTATCTAGGGCAAGTATAGAGGATCGAGAGTTGATATGGGTAGTAGTCGAGGACTAGGGTTTTGCATGAGGGTATGTCGGAGCTCCGGAGCGGGTGTGGGGACTGGCCGAGAGGGTTCGCGACATCTCGTGATGCTGATAGAGCGATTTTGCGTAGGATTGGTGAGTTGGAGAGAGAGGTAGCAGAGCTTAAGAGTGATCGCGACGCTCGACGTGTTGAGCTAGCATCATTGTGGAGAGAGGTTTACGATGTTAGGAGGTCAGTGAGTGGTATTCCTAGACGTGGCTAGATAGTATTAGATTTATGGTTTTGTACCATCTTGAAACTAAGTAGTACTTGGTTCGAGATGTAGGATTATCCTAGTTGTTTACTAGTATCGTTATTAGGATCGTTTTTGATTTCTCCGTATCCTTCCATGTATTTCCACTTTTGAAACCTATGAGTTATGGTTATTGGAACGTGCATCCTTAGTTATGATTCGGTATTTGATTGTTTCGCTTTGGTATAGCGTTATCCCTGTTGGCCTTGATTATGTATTCAGGCGTTATTGGGTGACCCTTGGAACCCAACTCTATTTTAGAACGTGAATTGTGAACTTATGAAACTGTTCTTCTTGCCTCCATAATGGTGGCAACAAGACGAAACTCGCTTAGGAACAACCAAGCAGCTCCTGCTGTTGTTGTTGCCCCTGGTCGTCGAGGTCGTCGTCCGGCCCCGACCACACCACATGTTGAGAACCCGAACATTGATAACCCAGCTGTAGAAAACCCGAATGTGAACGACCGTGCTGAGAATGGTCCTGTTCCACAAAACCCTCCACTTGTGAACCCAACCCACATTGACCGGCTAGTGTCGCAGCGTCGTGTATTTGAAGCCTGAGGCTAATCTCTAACACTTCTAGTGGAACCCCAATGCTGAATTGAACTCGAGGTTGTACCTACAAAGAGTTCCGATTATGTGGTCCCATTGATTTTGGAGGAACCGAGGAGTAGTTTACCGACTAGGTGGTTGGAGAAAACGAATGCGGTTTGCTTTGTGAGTAAGCGTGATGAGGATTGTAAGGTTAAGTATGCAACATTCACCTTGAAGGACGAAGCGTTGACCTGGTGGAACAACTATCACAGTCGAGGAATTGATGTAGCTTATAGTATGACTTGGACTCGCTTTAAGACTCTCCCGATTAAGACTTACGTCCTAGGAATGAAGTTAAGAAGTTAGAGAGTGAGTTCGGAACCATAAGGTTAATGGTACTCGCATGGCGACTTATACTGTCGCTTCCAAGAGTTATCATTGCTTTGCCCCGAAATGGTTCGCACCAAGAACTTAAGATTGAAAGGTATATTGATGGATTGCCTTTGGCTACTCGAAATGATGTCATCGCTGCCAAGCCAGTTAATTTGCAAGAGGCAATTGATGTGGCTCAGAGTTTGATGGACTCTTATGTGCTAGAAGTAGGAGACAAGAGTAAGAACGATAGGAGTGATAAGAGGAAGTGGAACGAAGTTGCAAAAGGGAATGGCAACAAATGGCAAGAGACAACCAGAGTGTTCACCATAGGAAATACAGGTAGGAAAGATTATGAAGGTAGTAAGCCTGTGTGTGGTCGTTGTAACCGACACCACCATGGATTGTGCCCGAATGTGTGTAGGAAGTGCTCTAAGATAGGACACTTGGCCAAAGACTGTAGGTCCCGACCACTTGCCGCACAAGAACCGCACAAGAGCGGACCTGGAAGGCCACTGTCACTTGTTTTGGATGTGGAAAGAAGGGACACTTTAAGAATGAGTGCCGAGAGCCGTGGATGAGAGGAAATCCCGGTAATGTAGGAGAATTTGTTAACCGAGGTGTAGGAGGTAATGGCTTAAAACCTGTGAAGCGTGAGGTTGTGGAAAACCAGGGAAACAATGGTGCTAGGAATTAGCAGAGAGACATGGGAACAGCGCGTGTTTACGCTATTAGGAAGGAAGGAGGACCCTAACGTAGTTACGGGTGCGTTCCTTCTCAATAATCGCTATGCTTCCATACTGTTTGATACTGGTGCGGATATGAGTTTCGTATCCACCAATTTTATGCCATTACTAGGAATCTCCCAAACACCTCTAGGATTTAGTTACGATGTGGAATTAGCGAATGGGAGTAGAGAGAAGATAGACAACGTAGTTCGAGGTTGTACCTTAAGTTTCCTAAACCGCCCGTTTAGTATAGACCTATTGTCGGTTACCTTAGGAAGTTTTGACGTCATTATCGGAATGGATTGGTTGTCAAAGAATGGTGCACACATCATTTGTGATGAGAAGATTGTGCGTTTACCGTATGGCGTAAAAGTTCTAAGCATACAAGGAGATCGAGCGACCGTGGAAGTCCTTCCCGGTTGAGCATCATCTCCGTATCAGATAAGGCCCGTAGTACATCGATAGAGGAGGTTGTCTTTTCTTGGCTCAAATTTCTAAAAAGAAAAGTGAGGAGAAGAGTGAAAGACACCTTAACGATGTACCCGTTGTTAGAGAATTTCCGGATGTGTTTCTCGACGATTCGCAGTGGATTCCACTGTCCGACAAGTGGAATTCCAAATAGAGTTGATATTCTATGCGGCACCGTAGCCCGGCACCTTATCGATTTGCTCCAAGAGAATTGGAGGAACTGTCTAAACAGTTGGCGAGAATTGTCGAGAAGGGATTCATTCGACCAAGTTCGCCACCGGGAGCACCGTTGTTTGTGAAGAAGAAGGATGGATCGTTTCGGATGTGTATTTGATTATAGGGAATTGAATAAGTTAACAGTGAAGAACCGATATCCGTTACCTAGAATAGATGATCTATTCGACCAACTCCAAGGAGCTAGTGTCTTTTCTAAGATCGATTTACGATATGGTTATCACCAGCTTAGAGTTCTAGAGGAGGATATCCCTAAGACTGCGTTTAGGACTCGTTATGGACACTATGAATTCCAAGTGATGTCGTTTGGTTTGACCAATGCGCCAGCGGTTTTCATGGATCTCATGAACCGAGTGTGTAAGCCATACCTTGATAAGTTTGTGATAGTATTCATAGACAACATCTTGATATACTTTAAAAGTAGTGAGGAGCACGAAGAGCATTTGAGGCTCATTTTAGGATTGCTGAGAGAGGAGAAGCTGTATGCCAAATTCTCTAAGTGTGAATTTTGGATTCCGTCCGTGCAATTCTTAGGTTACGTGATAGATAGTCGAGGTGTTCATGTTGACCTAGCTAAGATTAAGGCCATTAAAGAATGGGCAGCTCCTAAGAACCCATCAGAAATCCGACAGCGGTTTCTAGGGTTAGCGAGGCTATTATAGGAGATTCATAGAGGATTTTCTAAGATAGCTAAGACCAAACTAACACGTAGGATGTTAAGTATGAATGGGGAGAAAAAAGAAGAAGCATTCCAACTTCAAGGAGAAGTTGTGTAGTGCCATCCTAGCTTTACCGAAGGAAGCGAAGACTTTGTCGTGTCATGCGACGCTTTGCATAAAGGCTTAGGTGCTGTTTTGATGCAACGTGAGAAGGTGATTGCTTATGCATCCCGGCAACTTAAGAAGCATGAGAAAAACTACACCACCCATGACCTTGAGTTAGGTTTTGTAGTGTTTGCTCTTAGGATTTGGAGACATTACCTGTATGGAACCAAGTGTGTAGTATTTACCGACCACAAGATTTTGAAGCATATCTTAGATCGGAAGGGCTGAACATGAGACAACGTCGTTGATTGGCATTGCTTAGTGATTATGATTGTGAGATTCGTTATCATCCTGGTAAGGCTAATGTTGTGGGTGATGCACTTAGTCGTAAGGAGGACATTCCACCCTACGTTAGATCCTTAGGAATGACCATTGTTTCGCCTTTACCATATCAAATTTTAGCCCAGCAGAGGCATTGAGGAAGAGAACCGTCCTTATGAGAATCTTCATGGAATGGTAGAAAGTGAAAATGGCTTCTTGAAGCGTTTCGACGGAACATTATGCTTCAAAGACGTAATTTGGATACCATTTTATGGTGGAATCCGTGAGTTGATTATGCACGAGTTGCATAAATCAAAATACTCTATTCATCCCGGAGCCAATAAGATGTATCAGGATCTTAAGAAACTCTATTGGTGGCCTAATATGAAAGCCGATATAGCTCAGTATGTCATTTGGTGTCTGACTTGTTCTAAAGTTAAGGCCGAACATCGAAACCATCGGACTTTTAGTTCAACCCGAACTCCGGAATGGAAAGGGAGCGAATAACCATGGACTTTATCACTAAATTACCGAGAACAGTTAGCGGCAATGGCGCTATCTGGGTAATAGTTGATCGTTTAACTAAGTCCGCTCACTTCTTAGCTATTAGTGAAACCGATAGTCTTGATAAGCTTGCTCGATTGTATCTTAAGGAGATAGTATCGCGTCATGGAGTACCGATATCTATCATTTCCGATAGGGATAGTTGTTTTACATCCCACTTTTGGAAGTCTCGCATGACATTAGGAACGAATTTGGATATGTATCGCTTACCATCCTCGGGCACCGATGGTCGAGCGAGAGAACCATTCGGACTTTAGAGGACATGCTTAGAGCATGTGTTGTTGATTTCGGAAAGGTGGGAGAGACACCTCCCTTTGGCGCGAATTCTCTTACAACAATAGTTATCACTCTAGCATTAAGACCGCCCCATTTGAGGCATCAGTATGGCGAAAATGTCGTTCTCTCTGTTTGTTGGGTGAAGTTGAGAGTCAACTTACGGGTCCCGAACTTGTCCTATAAACCACTGAGAAGATAGTTCAGATTCTTAATCGGTTGCAAACCACTCGTGATAGACAAAAGAGTTATGCCGATAAGAGACGTAAACCTTTAGAATTTCAGGTAGGAGATTGTGTTATGTTGAAAGTTTCTCCTTGGAAAGGAGTGATTCATTTTGGGAAACGTGGAAAACTCAATCCCCGATATATTGGTCCCTTTCCAATCCTGGAAAGAATCATATCGGTAGCATATCGCCTGGAGCTACCATCGGAACTGAGAAGTGTACACAATGTCTTTCATGTTAGTAATCTTAAGAAATGTCTTTCGGAGGAAAACATAGTGGTGCCTTTAAGAGATATTCGTATTGATGAGAAATTGAATTTTGTTGAGGAACCGATTGAGATTATGGACCGTGAGATTAAAAGGCTGAAGAATAGCCGCATTCCGATTATTAAGGTTCGTTGGAACTCCCGGCATGGACCGGAGTTCACTTGGGAACGTGAGGACGTTTTCCGTAGCAAGTATCCTAAACTTTTCATGACATCAAGCACTTCTGAGTGAAACCCGTGACGGGTTTCTTCGAGGTTGGGAGGCTGTGACAACCGGCAATTTAGGGAGTCTATTTTAGGTAACCGCATTACGTTAAACTAAACCGAGCTTTTGCCTTTATCACTATTTTTATAAACCATGACTTGATTTTATATCGTCTATTGGTTTTTACGGATTATTTCATTTTTAAATGAGTTATCGTATGAGTTTTAACTCTATTTGGTAGACACTATTTGATTCGGCACTAGAAAAGCCTAAAACGAGAATTATTGTAACTTTTAGACCGTAACTCGAAAATTGACAAATAAATAGTCAAAACGCGTGAAAAAACATAAATAACGATGATAGAAAGTCGAATACGTCGGGGGACACTCGTGGGACAATATAAGATCTCGGGAAAACGGGATAGTTTACGAAAAATGAAGCCTTCGGCCCCTCCATTTCTCCTAGGCCGGCCACCCCCTCCCCATATTTTATTTATTTTGAGGTCCCTAGTGTCCTAGTATATATACCCCATAATCTCTTCATTTCACCCTTCATTTCTCTCTCTAAAACACACACACTAACACTTTCTCTCTCTAAACACCCTAGCCACCACCACTTGGACGCCGGCCACTATTCCGGCCACCACCGGCGCGTCACCATACACCACCACCACCATATCGAAGGCCTTTTTATCCTCTTTCCAACCATATATTACACGCTCCATTTGGACTTCAATAACACCTTCAAATCTTCGAATCAAGATTCGTACTTTCAGGGTTTCAAGTTTAAGGTTCCCATATTCATAACACAAGCATCAATAGAAGAAATAGAAGAGAAGTGATCGGATGAACAATACCAAACACACACACATATGATACTAAGAAAGGTTATGCGTAGAGTGAATGTATGAATTGAACAACCAACCCTCAAGTGAGGGTTTACAAGCATTATTTATAGGAAGGAACTAGGGCAACATGCAAGTTCCCTTCCTTTCCTTTATGGGCTTGGGCCAAGGCTCATGGGCTTTCTACATAAGCCTTGGCATGATTACTAACATAAAAGCCATATTAAGCTAACTATTACATATTAATTACTAACACTTGAATTCTAGTTTAGGAGTGATTCCAACAATCTCCCCCCAAGTGTTAATGATTGATAATATAAAGCGTTGAAGGTCGATGTAATAGTAGCTTTGACGTCTTCTGACATTCTTCTTTCTTGTGAGAAGAAGTGCCTAGATTCCAACAATCTTCCCATGTAGAGAAATTGTTTCCTTTGAAAAGTTCTGCTTTGACGTCATCATATTCTTGGTTCTTTGTGATGGTAGTGATAGTATGTTGTTGTTGTCTGCATCAGGTCTGCTTCGTTGCTCCAATGTCTCCGCGTCTTTCTCCAACACGCTCACACGCTCTTTGACGTTGGATTTCAGTATTGATGAAGTTGTCTTAGTCTTTAAACTTTGTAGATTCTTTGACTTTGACGAAGAATCATTCTTACTTTGTGTTACCTTTTGAGAGAACTTCCATCAGTGATGTTGTTGGTATGAGCATGTGGAGAATCTGCACGATCAGTCCGCTCCAGAGCTTCCATAAGATGAAAACATAAAAACATTGGTTAGTAATAAGCGGATTCCGGCACTTACAAGTTTGAATTTCGAGGGTGTTAACAGCATAGTGTGAAAACACTTCTCTAATTCTCACAAAGGCCGTTCCTGAACTGGAGTCCCCCAAGTGAGATAACGCGATGTACCGAAGTACATCTACAGTTCAGATGAGTCGATGAGGTACACCCAAGCATCACCTCATGATCGTAGACCGTTTGAGACACACTAAGCGTAATCCACGGGGAGTTACCGAAGTGACCCCCTGTCAGGGTTGTTTGATGTTGACCATGGCAGGAGTTTCCATTCAATCACTAAGGATCACAATTGTGAACCTCTCATAAATGTTCTCGACAGATTGCTAAGATATGTGAAGGACAGGATAATGTATCACTTGCGTCCTTATTGTTGAACGACAAGTGATGAAATGTCAAATGTACCTATGAGATCTTTTGATGAATCTCGTGGCTCTAGACTCAATAGTGCGCTTTGGTTATCCTGAGCGGAGACTAGGGAGAGGGTCTCCTTCTTCAATACCAGCAATCTTTATGAGAAAGCTGATAGTTTACGTAGGGTTCCCTGTGAGAATGAAACAAACTTTTGTTGAGAGAAGCTTGAGTGGCTAAGAAGGTTTAGTGCATGCGTCACTGGGTCCATGACGACTTTGATATTCAATACCGGTGTCATCAAGTGACAACCAGTAGCATATGAATTGAACCCGGTTATGTCCGCTAAGTTAAATAATCTGGAGGGCTATTTCTTTTCACCATTTTCTTTGCTTTTCTTTTTAATTCTTCAACTCCTTCTTTCTCCGATTCTCATTTTCTCTTTTTTATAATCATACCTAAGGACTTCTAATTCTAACTATTGGTGGTGTCCTTGGGTAGATCTCTCCGGCTCTGGCGGATCATAGGACGGTTATTCCTAACATTAGTCACCTTATAACTCCATTGCCATAAAACCGATTTCTTGAAAATTTCTCAAAGTGTTTATGAATAAGAAACATTTTGAAACACTTCGAGAGTTTTATTTTGCAGAAATACTCCCCCTCCACACATGCTTAAGTTTTTTGACATAAATTTGCATGGTGAGGGATGAGCGCGCACTTTTGAATTGATCAACTCAAGATAGACAATCCCCCGCGAGACACGATTACGTTGCATAGTTAAAGAGTTACATTGTCAGCTTTTAGGTGACAACTAGCTCTAATAACTATTTTGAAGGTGTGGACAAGCCTCAAAAGGTTGTCAAACCCGTCAAAGTTCATGTCTACCAAGAGTTTCTCGAATGGTACATTTTACTCGGACAAGTCCTTTGCGAGACACGTTTACATCACTAGCGAACTAGCTTGAAATTATTACCCGTCCCGGACAAGTCTTTTCGAGTTACTAACATTTAAGATATCGTCAATTCATTGGTTAAGTCTATAGCACAAAGATTCATTTGCAATTTCACAACATATTTCTTATCACATAATTTTTCTCCCCCTCAAAAATGGCATATAAATGTTATTTTTGACGAAATTTTGATATCGAATATGACCAGTTCGAGTTTTGTGGGAAGATTATCACGAAGAACAATTTGTGAACAAAGTTTTTAATCAAATACTCCCCCTCAACAAGTGATATAAACTTTTGAGGTTTTGAAAATCATAAGGGGAAGTACTTGTTCTTTTGAGCAAAACCTTTTAAAAGTGAAAGGTTTGATAAGTTTTACTCAAAAGTAAGAAGCTTTCGCTCCTTTTATAAGGATTGTGGCACTGAAGCGTACCACAGGGTCCTTTCATTACAAGAACGGGTTGTACACTGTTATGTGTGCACAAGCCATATTAATAATAACAATCACACATCCAAATCAATATTGAAAAATGAAACAACTTAAGGGGTACCAGGGGATTCAGGTAGTCCAAAGAATGTCTCCAGGAATGTGAACTGGGCGTTGATAGCTTGTGAGAGTAATCCTGGGACGACCACCTACAAAGCTCTCCAAAGTTCTGAACTGGTCCTTTCTGAACAACCTTTCATCAATCCGCGTGATGATTCTCTTCACATCCCCGTCTCTCCTGAGAATTCCATCTCTTTTGTGACCCAATGCCTTGTTGTATCGCCTTTAACCGATAAGCAAAGCCGTCCCTGACTTTCTTCAGTGTGTGATCTCCAAACTTATGAAGATCTCTACACGCCATCAAGCAGTTGCAATGTAGTTCACTACGGTAAACTACTCCAAACGGTTTGCTGATGAGAGTGTATTGTGGAAGATGGTTGATGTCAGGAAGTTCTAGCTGAGGTTGACACATGTCTGATACAATTCAACGGCAAGTTGCAAATCTTCTACACGTTCCTGGATCACTATGCTTCTGATGAAGATTAGCAAGGACTTGATGTATTCACGCGTTGGATTTACGTAGAATTGTCTCATTCTTCCCTGTACCTTGGCAATATATAGATCTTCAATGTCGTTGAGAGACAAATTCTGAAAGTCCGCTTCACGAAATCATAGTCCCTTTCGTCTTGTCTTTTGACCATGATTTTCTTGAGGAAAGTGTAATCCCATTTAGACGAGAGAGCTACATGCTTAACAAAGAACGATCCCTTTATCACCGTACACTTCATGTTTAGACCTTGAACTGGCGAGCTTTTGTAGTAGATTCTTGGCGTTCGGCCAATGGTGAATCCCATACATTGCATCAATGTCATATTGTTCCACGCTATTGGCAAACATGTGAGTAGCCTTTTCCTCGATGGCTATGCAGTTGGAGTATATGGCTGCCGGGAACGGAAGTGTAAGTGATGTAGCGTATTTCTTTGAACCATCGCTACCGTGTAGAAGAAATTCCAGGTCATTGTTGAAGAAGTAGCGAAATGGAATCTTAGGTTGATCTGGTTGGCCAATCGTTGGTAGAGGTCTGGTCCAGTCGGTGTAGTATGGAGCCTTGTCTTTTACGTGAAGTCAATGTTTGCTTCAGGGTTGAGCCAATCAATGTTGTTAGACATGGCTCGTGCTATGTTTTCAAGATGATATTCAACTTCAATAGCACTTTTCGAGCTGTCTTTGAGCAGTTGAAAAGCTTCATTCTTGATGCGTTTTAATTCTAACTTGGTCATCTTCTTCACCCGAAACTTTTCTTGAAGTAACTTAGCATGCTCCAACCTTCGACCTTCTACCATATCTTGATCATCAGTTAGGGCGGGAGTAGCATCAACAAGTGTAGAGAACCATTCATACTCGGTGTCATCTTCGTCTAGCCATGAGACGACATCGGCCTTAGGCATCTTCTTCTTCTTCTTTGGCCTAGATGAGGATGATGGTTTCTTTGCTGAAGAAGAAGAGGTGGGTTGTTGTTGGGGCTCAGGGACTTCTTCATCGTCACCACAAGTGTATTCGAAATGATCACCGGTTTTCTCTGTCTGGGGTGGTAACTCAGAGTCCTGAGGTTTGTCAGCAGAGCTTGGTGGAGATCTTCTTGCGGTTAGAGTCCTTTGGGGTGGAGGTGGCATGAAGGATGATTCACCAGTTTTCTTCGGGCATTTAGGCTCTTTATCTTTATCTTTATCCTTATCATCATCGTCTATTAGACGCTTAGGCCTTTCAGCTTGCTCCTTGCATGAAGTCTTGAGTTGATATTCTAGTAATGCCTCAAATAGTTTACTTTCGTCAGAGGTGAAAGTTGCAGTTTGTTTACCCATTTGTAGCACCAGCTTGGAAATCAACTCGCATCGAGAGAACCTGCAGGCTCCATTGGATTGATCGTCATTGTTACCTGAGTGGATTGCATTGTTTGCTTGACCAATTTCATGAGATTTGGATAGAGCTGTCTGGTAAACATCTCCCTTGTAACTCCAGGAACAGTGTCGAGTAGGAACTTGTGAGTATAGCCCCTAATCATTTCGTTCATTTCCCCTTGGACGCCACGTTGCATCATCTTCTGAACATACTCCCTTTCACTAGACATCTTGTCTATCTCGTCATGAAGAAGAATGATAGTTTCAGGAAGTTGATTAAGCTTTTTGTTGATCATGTCTTTCTTCCTAACTTGCTTGACAGCTTTTGCAATCTTTGTTTTAGCCCGGGATATCCAAGAGTCTGTTGGTTTCTTCCCTGATTTAGATGTGGATCTGGTTGTTCCTTTGGATGGTAGAAGTGATGAGTGAGAAGGACGAGTCGATGATGAGGAGACGTGAGGTGGCTCCGGGTCCTTCGGTGGCTCAGAAGTTTCCTCCTTGGAGCGTGCGGGACTATCTAGAAGAAAATTATCATAATCAAGATCATCATCATTTCTAGACTTAGCCGTTTCATCAACCTTAGTATCTTTACCAAGAGTTTTCTCAGTCTTTTCCATGTCTGGTTCCTCTATGTCATAGTTGATGGAATCCTCTATCGCCTTTTGTTGTTCGTGGGTGATGGTGGTACCAGCCCCTTATCGGGTTGATTAACCGCATTGGAAACCGGTGTGGCCAGTTCCACCACTTGACCCTCCGGCCACGAGTTTAATCCAGACGAATTCATCGGCAAGGTATTTGAGTCCGAGGTTCTTCAACTTCTTTTGATATTCTCTTTCCTCATCAAATGGTTCTTCTTCAGAACTATCCTTATCATGCTCAATGTGAGTTTTCCTTTTCCTTTATCACTATTGGACTAGGAGGTTTTGCTACTGTTGGAGTGTCATCGATTGCAGTTTCAGAGTAGGTGACCTCTTCGTCTGATTCAGTTTCCTTAGAGCTTTCATCCAGTAGCTTTTGTTGCGGTTCGGGCTTGGGAATAGGAATAGGAATGGCTTCCTTAGAGGGAACTTTCCTTTTGAGAGTATGTGACCTCTTAGGAAACTTTCTCTGACTCTCAGTGCTTGTAACACTCCCTGCACTGCCTCTCCTGGTTTTCCTAGTAGGTGTACCAGAGGACTTTTCATCAAGAAAACCTACTTTGCCTTCATCAACCGCTACCAGATACCTTTTGTATGAATGAAGTTGTTTGACTGCATCGGTTAGAAGGTGATCTGGCAACACCGCACCTTGTTTCTTTGTTGTAGATTCCTTAAATCTGACTGTGAGTGTAGGCTCATACAACATGGAGTGATTGTTGGGGTCATTGGATCTCAAGGGGATATCGTGGTTATACCCTAGAGCTCTTTGGATCAACAATTTGGTATATCTGATATATGGGATCTTGGAGCAAAGCTTTTTGAGGAAAGTCATCATGTCGTCCCATATCGAGCTTCAACTTCAATGTGTTTCATGTTGACCAAAGCCCAAAAGATCTGTAGTTCCATGAGCTTGGGATGCTCGTAACCACTATCACGTCGTAAACGGATTTGGTGATGATAATGTAGAGGGTTCTCCATGGCTGAGGAATATTCTTAAGATCCACGTATGAATGGTTTGTGATTACTCCCGAGGCTTCGTCATAACCAATGTCGATCATGAATTGCGACGACCTCTTCAGTTGGTGTGGCATTGTATTCGGTTGGCTCGATGATAGGAATGAGAAGAATATCCCTTAAGTCTGCTAGTGTGATGGTGACTTGTTTGTGGTTGAGCGTCCACCGTCACAAAGATTTTGACCTTAGATCTTTTGCATTGTATGCCGAATTGATGAATGTAGATCTCGGCATGTAGCGAGTTGGTGAGCATGTTCGATAGGGGTGATTCTTCGAATGTCCACAAAGAATCAAACAAGAAGACTCGAAGCGGTGAGACTATCAAAATCAACACGAAGGTTATTCTTTCCGATCTTCATTGGATAACCATGAGGGAAGATATCTTCAACAGTGAGAACGTTTGGTGCTTCCACATTTTGCATTTAAGCGTCCATGCCGTGATCTGAAAGATATTTAGCCAAAAGAACCAATATATCGAAAGACATTACATTAGTCAACAGTTGATTTTATTGTCTATTATTTGAATGTGATATGTCGATGATTGTTACGAGTCCAATGTCACTTGTTAGTCCAATAGTCCAAAGACTTCGTGATAAGTTTCGTGAGTTGGTTAACTTTGAGTTTTAAAGTCCAAGTTTTCACTTATTTTTCACAACTTATTAAACGTTTAAGCTTATTAGTGACATTTTGGTTTCGTGGCGTTATGATTTATTTATTTACAAGTTTGCACGCGTAAAAATTCATAATTTTGGTTAAAACTAGGCTTAGGCGTAGATTTTTGCAAGCTTATGCGTAAACAGAAGTGGTTATAAGCGTAAACGTAAGCTTATGCGTAGGTTCTTGACTTACGCGTAAGAAATATTACGCGTAGGAAAAGAGGGCCTTATGCGTAAAGCTTACGCATAAGCGTATATAGAACCTTACGCGTAAGGCTTACTCGTAAGAGTGAACCTTATGCGTAGAGGTTACTGTTTACGCATATCCTTCACAGGATATGCGTAGTCCCCATTGTAGAACCTTACACGTAAAGGTTACGCGTAAGATTACTCTTGCGCATAACATGCTACGCGTAAGGTGATCCTTATGCGTAGATGTTCAAGTAACCTTGATTCTGAGTTATTCACGCGTAGAAACCTGAAATAAACACATCATAACACCAATATTATCATCTATATACATTCCTTTTCAGTTCTAATTATGGAAACACTTTCAAGCAGTTATGCGTAGAAACAGGTTACGCGTAAACTTAAAACCCTAAAGTTCAATTTCTACGAGTAAGTGTTCTAGCCATAGGAATTACACCAAAATTTTTCTGGGATGTCTAAGAAGGCTAGTGAGTTGTTTTATGCAAGTTTTAACATCTAAACCTAAGTGGATCAAAAGTACCCAAATGCTAAGAACATAAACCCTAACTTTCAATTGGAACGCAATTAGTATTTCTGGGTAAGTTCTAGCCCTAGATTTGGTTAATTCATCATGCAAACAACATCAAACAACTATCTTTTTAACCAGAAACTCTCACATATGAAAACGCCCAAAATTACGCATAAACCCTAATACTCAAAATCAAATAATTCGTGTTTCTGGGTGAGTATTAATGATAAAAATGGTATCATTGAGATTATACAAACGTTTTGACACTATCATTTTAACCACAAACACTCAAACTTGATTAGGTGTTCATACGCTTATGCGTAGAACACAAAATCAACCCTAGGTTAAAATCTAACCGTTGGTTTAAAAAATGATTCAAAACTCATGTTTAGATGATTACAAAGGACGTTTAACCACTTACAAATTGATGATCAAGAACACATATTTGAAGATTGATTATTAGGCGTAGGATTTTGTTAGTTGGATAATAAATGTGATGAGTAAATGAGTTTAGGTGGAGAGTTTTGTTGAAATTACTTTGACCTTTTGACACTTTCAGTCCCTCCACCTTTACCATTTACATCCAATGCCCATAACTTCCATTTTGGTTACCAAACGAATGATATTTGGAAAGAAACTTGATGACACTCCCCCTTGAGTTAAGAAATAATGAAATTTTATAAATTTTAGTTCGAGGAGTGTCAGTAAACCAGAAATGTGACCACCATTATTAAAGAAACAACCGGGATGAGGTAACATGCAAGTAAAAGTTTTATGAAACCGAAAAATATTTTCTTTCTCCCCCTCAACACTTGATCGAGAAAATACTGAATTTTGAAAGATTATAGTGTTGATGGAAGATTTGTACTTGCAGTGTTAAAAGAAATATAGATAGAAGAATATTTTTCTTGTTTTATCAGATTTTATATTTTTGTATTTTTGTTTTTGAAAAATATTTACAAAAGAGGTTTTGGTGTTTGACTGGTTTTAAGAATGTTTTAAAAGTTCATCCAGTTCCTTTTGAGTCAAACACTGCATACCAATCCGGTGGACCAACTCATTAAACCTAGCAGGAGCTATGGCTTTGGTGAGGAGATCTGCCAATTGGTATTCAGTACCCACAAAGTATAATTCAACATCCACGTGCTCCTTGATGAAATGATATGAAGATCGATGTGCTTTGATTTGAATGTTGAGAGTTGCGAGATTGCAATAGCACTCGATTGTCGCTGATACATCGGATTTTGTCAAATACATAACCATAGTCTTTGAGTTGTATTCTCATCCAAATGACTTGAGCACAACACGCCAACATGGCTACATATTACGCTTCCATTGAGATGTACAATCCTGCTTCTTCGATTGCCATGACACGGTTTATCACCAAGAAATTGTAGTGCTCAAGTACTTTTCCATGAATCTAAGCATCATGCGTGATCTGAAAAAGCTATTAGTTCAAAACGAATCGGAATCCGGATACGGATCCCCAAACTAATGGTTCCCTTGATGTATCGGAGGATTCTTTTAGCCTCAGAGGTGGGTTTGTTGGTCTCGGGATAACGGAGCAAAGATATACGGCAAAAACAATATCAGGCATGCTAGCTGTTAGATACATGAGAGACCCAATGA
Organism: Chrysanthemum makinoi; assembly: GCA_910596185.1. Lineage (NCBI taxonomy): Eukaryota > Viridiplantae > Streptophyta > Magnoliopsida > Asterales > Asteraceae > Chrysanthemum > Chrysanthemum makinoi. The sequence continues at coordinate 252,233,795 of OU343224.1, read as the reverse complement.
TACTACGGTATTTGGTAGGGTCCACCAATTTCCCATGTAAATCGGCGTCTACTTGGTATGGCATAGGTGTCCGTTTTGCATTCCAAATTTGTTAAGTTCAAGGGCATAGACTCGAAAATACCACGGGGTGATTGATGAACTTGCGGTCCTAGAAAGCGTAAGTTCACCCATCATGGACATTTCAAAATGTTTCTTCATTAGTTTTGCAAAGCGATTGAGTACTTTTTATGTGTTGACCCAAAAATGATGTCATCCATGTAAATTTGAACAATTAAGATGTGTGCCCCGTGATATTGTATGAAAAGAGTTGGGTTGACCGAACCTTTGGTGAAATTATTGGCAATGAGGAAAGATGATAACTTATTGTACCAGCAGGAGCTTGTTTGAGACCGTCTGAGCTTTGTTGGTTTGTAGACATGGTTAGGAACTCGGGATCAACGAATCCTTTGGTGACATAAACCGTTTCTTTCATTGACCATTGAGAAAAGTAGTTTTGGCGTCCATAGTTATATTCATATGAGCTCGAGGAAAAGATCCCTCAAGGCGAGCAGCGGGCGAATGATTCTTCAAAGTCAATACCCTCTTCCTGTCTATAACCCTTAGCCACAAATCCACTTTTGTCATTGCATCGTTAATGTTTTAGGTTGATTGGCGGGCGGTGAGTGCATAAATGCAATGTTCACCATCCGTGTGAAGCGTTGTCTCGATTCGGTTGGTTGATTGGGTTACCAATAATGTTTTCAAGGGGATGGTCTTTTGTCCAACGATGTGTAGAGGGTTGATGTTGGTATACATTGTGTAGATTTTGAGGATTCAAATGGCTTGTAGATGATTACATCGTGCCATTAGCAAGCGGGTTGCATTTGGATCAAAATCTGCGGTGGGGGTACTTCATTGTTGAGAACATCAAGCGTCGTTGGAAGCGGTTTGTTCAACTATTTTGTAGAGTCAACAGTTGTTGTAGCATGTGTCGGGTATTGGAATATGATCGGGTTGCGGAAACATGGATACACACGGAGCACGTTCATCAATGTCATCACTAAACAGCGGATCAAATAGCTTTTCCATTTGTTGAGGAGTAGTGAGGGCTTGGTTGGTGATGATGGGGTTTGAGGAAGTTTAAATGGTTGTGAGTTCCCGTTATGCTCAAAAGCCATTTTTGTAAGCTCGTCGAAATTTGCATGAATCATTTCCATAATTTGCTTTGTACGATGATTCTAGATCCGGTAACCTTTAGAATTCTCACAGTATCCAATAAAGACTCCAATATCAGCTTTGGCTTTGAACTTTCCAAAGTCATCACGATCATTATTTGGGTAGCAAAGATATCCAAATACATGAAAGTGTTTGAGATTGTGGATAAGCTCAAAAGGTGTTTTGTTGTGGCGTTTAGTAATCATTGAGCGATTTTGAGTGTAGCATGCAGTTGATACGGCTTCAGCCCACAAGTAATCTGGAAGTTTAGCATTGATTAACATTGTTCTTGCAGCTTCCACTAACGTACGGTTCCGTCTTTCAACAACTTCGTTTTGTTCTAGTGTGCGTGCAATAGATGTTTGATGCTCAATTCCCACTTTCTCATAAAATTCCCGAAGAGTTTGATTCACGAATTCAGTTCCTTTGTCTGCATTCGATTTGTCGGACTGTATTCCGGAGCTGAACTTGAATTTTCGTGATAAAGGTCATGATCATCTGTGGAGCTTGATCTTTACTTCAAAGAAAGTAGACCCAAGTCCATCTTGAGTAGTCATCTACAATTACCAGGATGTAGCGTTTTCCATTAATCGTTTGCACACGCATCGGGCCACACAAATCCATGTGAAGAAGATGAAGCACATGTTGAGAGCTGCGTTCCACCTTTGAAGGAAAATGAGCACGAGTGCTTTTCCCTTGTTCACAAGCTGAGCAAAGGTGATCTTTAGAATACCGGAATCTCGGGAGACCTTCAACAAGTTTGTATCGAGCAAGGTTGGTTATGGTTTGAAAGTTTAAATGTGAGAGACGTCGGTGCCATAGCCAAGATTTTGTTGATGTTGCCTTTGAAAGTAGACAAATGGGAGATGAAGCAACCATGTCTTGCATTGAGATTGTGTACAGACTAGAATTGCGAGAGCCAGACATAAGATCGTTTCCTTGTAGATCACGAATGAAACAAGTTTTCTCCTGAAAAGCAACTTCCAAATCTCCATCACAGAATTGACCAACAGAAAACAGATTGTAACCGAGACCTTCCACATAATAAACCCTGCTAATTTCGATGTTTCCATTGATGTAATCTCCGTAGCCCATGATAGCTGCGAAGTGATCATTCCCGAATATGACAGTGCCAATGAACTTTGCAATAAAGTTTGATAACAGTTTGAGATTGCCTGTCATGTGTCGGGAACAGCCGCTATCAACAATCCAAAGGATGATATGTATCACCTGCATTACACATAGACGACACAGATGGAATAGAAGTAGATGTGGAACCCGAAGAGTTAGAGGGTTCCGAGACAGTTATAGTAGAAATACACACATCAATGATTTTAGGCATCCATTTAAATCCAAGTGTATTATGTATCCATTTCTGCCATCTCCAACTAGTATTTGCTTTAGTCTTAGTGAATGCACTAGGTGGTACTACATTCCTTGGAGGTGATATTGGAACTACAAGGACATCAATGCGTTTCTTAGAATCTAAAGAGGGTGGTTTGCGAAGCACAGACTTAGAAGCATTAGTGGTCCTAGAGGTATTCCGTTTCTTAGGATTCCATAAACGAGACAAGATAGATTTAGCAACACATTTATCATGACAATCAGAAAGCATACTTTTATGACAAATAACACAAGAAGCTTCATACTGAATATCAAAAGTACTTAAAGGTTCAGCATTCGTTACATCACTTTTTCTATTACATTTGTCAGACGCAATATCTAAAGTGGGTGCAATTTGAGTCTTATTCAAAGTCCTAGGGTGTTCGTCTACTTCAGCATTCTTTATTGTTCTTTTCTTAGGTCGCAACTTCCTATTCTTCCTTGTATTGCTCCTAGGCTGTGAAGTGCGGACGTTGGGAAAAGAGGCAACTATTCTTGTTTCAGTAGAGGGAAGCACATTAGTATCTTGTGGTTTGTCAGTAGGCATTCGAGGGTCACTTTTTCTAAGTGTTACATGTGCAAGTTTCTTAATGTTGCTAATCTGAACTTGTTCATACTTTCCTAACTTTTCCTTTAACTCAATGATAGTGTGCAATAAATCTTGATTTTCAGAACGAAGATTTCCATAAAAATTCAGGACTTCTTTAGTGTGTGCAAGATAATGATCAAGTTCGTTTGATGCTTCATCACGAGTCTGTTTGAGTAAATCATATATGACACTATATTCCTTTTTAACTTTTGCAAGTTCTTGTTCATATTTTGAGATTTGACATTTCAAAGACGCGTTTTGATCATCCAGTTGCTCAAATTTGGGATTAAAAATATTGAAATGCAACTGGTTGATTTTGTTTTGCAAAGCAAGTTCACGATTTTGACAATCTTTTTGACACCATTGAAGACGACGTTTTGCATTTGAAATCTCGTTTAACAGTCGTTCATTTTCAACTTTTAAAGACTCGATCTGATGCACATTATCAGTATTCTCAACAATTTCAACAGAATCAACAGTACAGATAACATCTTCCAAGAGTCGATCAACATCTTTTCGTAACATTTTCTTTTTACGTTTAGTATTATAAATAGATGTTTCTGTTTTCTCGAAAACGATTTTCATTAATCCAAGTTCCTTATGTGATTCCCTTTCCCAATATAATGCACAATTTTTCAAATTTTTAACATGGGGTAAAATTATTTTCTGAAAAATATCTCTTTGTTCTCGCTCCTGAGGCGATTGAAAATGTTCAACTTTTATTTCATAATGAAATTCAATCTCACGTTCTAAAAGTTTGAGGTCAGAAGTGAAAATGTCAAAATATCTAAGAATTTGACGATTTTTGGGTTTTGATTTTACTTCACTGAGTGAAGGTAAAGGACCATAAATTTGTGCATAATTTGGTTGGGGAGCAACATTAGAAGACTCAGACGTATTTGTGATAATCCTGGGTGTGTTAGAAGAATCCTTTGGTGTGACGAAAGTGACGGCTTTTGAACAGTTAAATGGTTTGTTATAAACAACATTTTCTAATTTTGATCGACTCTCGTCTTCTGCATCTAATTCCTCTTGACGATGATATTCAACAACACTCATAATAGAGTCATCAATTTTGTATTCTGACCGAAACTTGAGTATTTGGTTTGAATGCTTTGGTTGAAAGCTTTGGTTTGTAATCAACAAGATTCGGTCCATATCCATTTGGATTGGGTTTTAAAGTAAACTTTTGAATAGTTGTGATTGACTCACCATGTTTGTAAACAACATTTAGAAACTCTTTGAGTTTGTTTTGTAAGCCGAAAATTTCTTCAAGATGGTCATCTATTCGTTTCATTGAATGCTTTTTGTACGCAGAGAACTGTTTTTGACAAGTTAACAACTCAGCCTTGGCTTTTTGAGTTTCCAAAGTAAGAGCGTTAAGTTGTTTTTTATGTTCATGTTTCAGTTGTTCTATTTGAGACAACAAGCATTCTTCGATGCGGCTAGATCACGAATCTGTCATTCTAAAGATTTTTCATTTTGGTGTGATTTAGCAAAAGCGACTTCAAAACCTTTTTCACGTTTTTCTTGAGTTTTGAAAAAATTGAGTTGCTGTTTTAAGCATTCAATATCCCTGGTTAACAGTGCATTTTTACTGTGTAATTGCTGATTTAATGAAGGACATTCATCCATTTGGGATTGATAATCTTTAAGTAAGAGGTCAATATCTGGATTAGGCAAAGGTTCAGTGTGTTCAACGTGAGTCACAACATGATCACTATTCAGATCCTCAAGTATAACCACGGAGTCAATTTGAGTATCAAAGGTAACCATAAGATCATCTTGATCATCAAATGTAACTACGGGGTCTAGTTGAGAATTGTCAAAATGAGATGTGGACTACTCATGTTGAACATTCTGAGCCTCGTCGGATACAGATGTTGGCTGACATAGTAGATCAGATGTTGGCTGACATAGTAGATCAGAGATGACTATGCTTTGTTCGGGTACCTGAGACAAGCCATCAATGTTATACACTGGGCCTGTGTCACTCATGTGGAGTTCGTGCATATTAGCCATCAACATAACTGCTGCATTAGCCTGCAAGTCCTCCATATCATCATTTGAGTCTGCATCGCCATAAAGCTCGTTTTTGTCGTGAGAGTTCCACCAACTTCATCCTTAAGAGCCAGAAGTAAAGCCTCCTTGTGATAAGCACTGCCCCTAGTCCTCGGCTTTGGGCATGCATTAGCCAGGTGTCCCTTCTCATTACAGTTGTAGCAACGAAGACCATTTATCCCATTCTGAGCATTACCCTATTCAACCACTTGAGCTCTCTGTTGTTGTGGAGCACCCATGTTATTCCTACCCATAGCATTAAACCCTTGACCACCGCCCATCCGACGACCATAACCACGATTCTAAACTTCAACTCGTCCATTGTTCACAACAGCCTGAGTCCCTGTGTTTGATGAGGAACGAATGCGATTGTTGGATTTGTTTGTATAACGGCCAAAAGCTTTAGCAATCATAACAAATCCTTGTTGTGATGCATCGAAAGCATCTGAGTCCTCATTAGCTTCACTGTAAAGTGCTTGATCATTGTTGTTGTTGTATGGAACCAATTGAGTTTGTTGAGATTTTTGCTGTGACGAATCATATGGTGTAATTGTGGCAGTTGGTTGAGGAGGATAACTAGTTTGAGCCCACAAAGCAAGTTGTTGATTGTCCGGAAGTGACGGTGGAGCCGGGAGTCCACAGATAGCCCTTTCTTTGTCAACTTCTTTTTGGTGAGGCTTCAAATAGTCGTACAACAATCCGTATGTAGCATGATGAAGATTCTTAGCTTGACGGATAAAGATGACATACTTCTCCCAATCAGGACCAAGACTACTTAGGAACTTAGTATTGACTGCAATTCTTGGCATGATGATGTTGTGTTTATCCAAATCATTGATGATGTTTGAGAATCGATGATGATAAGACTCTAATGTCTCTCCTGGTTCAATCATGAAGTGTTCATAAGCCAAGTAAATTTTAGATTCCATATCCTCTTGATTGAGTTCAGTGCCTTCCATGAGAAGATGAATATGTTCCCACATTGCTTTTGCAGTCTTTTGAGCATCAACACTTCGAAGGATTGGATTGGGTAATCCTAAAAGGATATATTGCATTGCTAGCTCATCAGCTTCGTAGTGTAGAAGTTCATCACCAGAAAGGTCAATAACAATTGCAATGTTTGTGAGATCATCTCTTGGTGGAATAGCATTAGGATCTCCGGGTGTAACGACAATAGGCATCTGGAATGGACCTTCCAATATGACCTTCTTTAAGAACTTTCCATGTGGCTTCTTGAGATCACAAAACCTAAAGAACCTAATTACCCATTGATCATAGTTTCCGGGAGTAAGCATTGGAGGTCTATCAAGTGATCCTGCCTCATGAATTGATTGCTGGCTACTTAAAGCTTCACACATCTTTGCAAACCAAGACGGTTCCTTCATAGTGTTCCTGGATGGATGTTGATTGTAAACGTTTGTGTAAGGTTGTACTTGAAGACTAGGTGGTGGTTGAACCATTTGAGGTTGAATTGCTCCATGTTGTGGATAATGTAGTTGATTAAATTGTTGTTGATAAATTTGTTGTTGTTGATTAAATTGTTGATGTTGTGGACTTAGTTGTTGTTGTTTTTGATTATACGTGTAAGGAAAGTAGCTAGAGTATGGCGGTTGAGACATGTTGAAAACTTGTGTTGTAAAATGGATCTTTGTAGTCGAATGAAACGTTGTTGATGAAGTATCCTTAGGCGTAAAAAACCAAGTTTTGGCAAAGCAACACTTAGGCGTAAAAACACCAAACTTACGCGTAAAAGCAATAGTTACGCGTAGGATTAGTTTACGCGTAAGAATTGAGAAACACTAAGATTAGACGTAAACTGAAAGTTAGGCGTAGAAAACTTATGCGTAGGATTAGCTTATGCGTAAGACAAGGCTTAGGCGTAAATAGTTCTACGCGTAAGTTTAAGCTTATGCGTAAAATTAGGGTTTTGCCCAAAAATCCTTTACACTATCACAGTGTAAATGATATCCAAAGTTGAAGTGTTTTCAGGGTTATCCAAGCAAGAAAACATTGAGTAAACCAATTCTACTGAAGATCGATCCAAGGAAAAGTTATGCGTAACTTTAGGGTTTTGTTACGCGTAAAACTTAACCAAAACTGATTTTTAGCCCAAAGTGTTTCTAAACCAGATTTTTTTGATGAAACAGCTTCAATATCACCAAAATAACACAAAAGTGTGAAACTTGATGATCCAAAACTTCTAAACACCTTATGCGTAGAAATAAACCCACGTATGAAACCAAGCTTAAAAACGAAGAATTACACGTAAAGTTTGAAACTTTTTGCTTAAAACTGAAATTTTAACACCTAAAAACTTTGAAAGTACAAGAATCTTAGATTGTAAAGTGTAAAAAATGAGTTTTTAAGCGTGACAAAGTTTGTTAACCGAAAGTTAAGCGTAAGACCAAAACTTACTTCAAAAACAAAACCTTTTCACCCAACTATTTGGCGAATGATACCACTGTTAGGTTCTCATATTCATAACACAAGCATCAATAGAAGAAATAGAAGAGAAGTGATTGGATGAACAATACCAAACACACATGCGTATGATACTAAGAAAGGTTATGCGTAGAGTGAATGTATGAATTGAACAACCAACCCTCAAGTGAGGGTTTACAAGCATTATTTATAGGAAGGAACTAGGGCAACATGCAAGTTCTCTTCCTTTCCTTTATGGGCTTGGGCCAAGGCTCATGGGCTTTCTACATAAGCCTTGGCATGATTACTAACATAAAAGCCATATTAAGCTAACTATTACATATTAATTACTAACTCTTGAATTCTAGTTTAGGAGTGATTCCAACACAAGTGGGTTTTGCAATTGGTGTTTGAATAAGGTAAATGGAACAAGATTATGGCTTGTTTGGGCAATAATAAGCCACGAATTGCATATTAGGGTTTCGACCCTATGATGAAATTTGGGGCTTTTGGGTGGAACATGAAATTAAGTCTAATTAGAGTCTAAATAAACAAGTAATTAGTGTTTGGTAAGTGTGTGGTGTATCAATTTGATGGGTTTATGCATTTTAGGTTTAGTTTCATATTTTTGGTTAGAATAGATGATGGGTTTTGTGTTTGGTTAGTGATTGAAGCTTGAATGATTGGATTTGGATGTCGTGGAATGGATTTGGGTAATGTTTGAGTGGTTTGGAAGGGTGTACGAGCCACATAGGGCACGTACGTGGCCCTGGCTTATGCGACGTGACCCACTTGGGCCATGGGTCCAGGTCGGGTCGATTTGGTAGCTTGTTGGTTGATGTAGTTGAGGTTTGGATGAGACGCGTGGAGCCGAAAAGCTTCTAGAGCTTGTTTGGTTCACGTGGTCTTAACCACGACCGTGTCATGACCATTAGGGTCATAACATTGGTTTCGAGTACATTTGGTTGATTGATTGGTTGGCGAGATTGTTTTGAGTTGATTTGGGATTGAATTTTGTTATGACTTTTAAATTTGTACTTGATATATATATTGTTGACTTTGAGCTATGTCATGCGTTACTTTGACTTTTAGTCAATAGTTGACTCCGAAAAAGCCGTAACATGGACTTTAGTATAATTTGGACTATTGATGATTAAAAGCCGAGAAGTTATGACTCGTGCTTGTGGACTCGAAACGAATAACGATATGAGATTAATATTGGAATTTGACGAAATATATATATAAACATGAAAATGCTAATAAACAATGAAATAGAAATAATAAATGGGCTTTTGTATCAAAAATGTCGATAACAAGTCTTATCTTGTTATTTACTATTTTTAAATGGAAACCAACGACTAAATTGGAAATGTTTTGTAATAAATAAGTAATTAATGCTTCGAGTACACGTTTATCAATAAATGTCAATTGTGACATTTAATACTAGTTTAAGTATTTAATTGCTTACGTTGTGTGCATGGGTTACGGATAACCTAGCATTAATAGTGTTGATCCACGTGTGTAGCGGACTTATTAGGTTAACAAATCTAATAAGAGCCCGCTAGGTACGTTGGGTGACCTTATTAATGGGTGACTTATCCTTATGACTCTTTAGGATACGATTGATTTATGGGATAATAAGCGACACGAGTAAATAAATGAGTTTATCGAGTTGACGAATTCGATAAGGTCTACTATTTATTCCGAAACTTATTGAACTATGGAGCTTATCGTTTAGAGGTCTCATTGTGTTGCATTGAGTTATATATATTGGTTGTTTGAGTGCATTCATAGCATCATATTGAGTCGATACACCCACACGAGGAATACCAAACACTAGGATTAAATGGTGAAACGAGACGTTTTTGGAAATAAAGAAATGGAATATATTGGGGTAGATAACGTTGATTTTGAGGAATATATATATATATATATTAAAATTGGTCTACATTAATAGGTTGTGCCGAGTCGATAGTTGCTGTGATACCGTTATCTTCTGCTAGTGTTTATTTGTGCGTTGATTGCTTGAGATGAGTTTCATAGCCCCACTTTTATCTACGTTTTGAACTATTTTGGGGTGAGAATCATGCTATTGTTTTTGGACCGTTTAAACTATTTGGATTTGCTTATATGCTTGACTGTTTAGATAGATGTGCGGTAGTTGTTGCCTTAGTCTAGGTTTAACCGTGCCTAACTAAGAATAGACTTCTACATCGACCTAGTCCGGTGTTGACAAATGTTCTAGATTTTGCCACAAAGGTCTGACTAGAGTCATGGGGCCCGAGTAATCCCTAGATGCGGGATATGATTGGAGATCCGGTAGGATCAGTGTGCAAACGGTATTTATTTATCTTAGGTCTTGCATAGCAAATCAACTCTTACAGGTCCACTATGATTTTCTTGAATTTAAACCTATGAACTCACCAGCGTAAGCTGACCTTTTAGCATGGTTTCTCAGGTATTTGAGAGATGTTTGGATTACTTGATCGGTGGAAGCTTGGCAAGAAGGCGGGGTTCAAAGATCATTTCTGACTCTGATAAACTATGGGGACCTATTTTATTAAACTATGTTTTGGGCATAATATTTATACTTTTGGATTAAAAGTTTTGGATATTTAAATTTGGGATTGGTTTTGAATGTTAAATGACTATCTTTTGCTATACTTGTGTGCGATACCAATCCAATAGTAACGCCCCGAAAACTTGATTAAGTCTTCCGCTGCACCGAGATTTGGGGGTGTTACAGAAAACATGTGATTTTACCTCAAATTTTTTTTAAGTGAATCACATGTGATTTACACACAAATCACATATGATTTACAAACGAATCACAGCAAAAAAAGAATTACATGTTATTAAAACAGAACATGTGTGATTTACATTTTTTCATAACAGAATAGAAAAAAATAACTTAATCACACGTGATTTCACGAATTTGTTTTATAAAAGGAATGAATAAGTTGATTTTATATTGAAGATCACATGTGATTATTACTTTAAAGATCGCATGTGACTTGTGAAATCACATGTTATTTTTTTTTGTAAGTTGTGTTTCCCACACGACATTGCGAGCCGACAAAAATCACATGTGATTTTGTAATTTATAAAATCACACGTGATTTTTAAAATAACATATTACAAGTGATTTTACAAATCACGTATGATTTTTCTGAGCGAAATTTTTAAAAAAAAAAAATCGTCGAAAATATATAAAAGTGCATATCTATAGAAAGATAATTTAATTCTCGCCGCGATGGTGTAATTTTCGTAGCTTAAAGATTTATCATTTGAACGATATGTTGTTTTTTTTTTAAAATGTGGAAAATAAGTTTTTATATTAAATGAGCTGAAATGACAATTTTACCCTTGCTTTGTTATTATTTGGTTTGATCTCTACCATCGGATGAAAGTAAATAAAGGGCTATGATTCTTTGCCTTGTTCTTTAGATAATTTTAATTATTGTAGTTCTTACCTCATTAAAAGATATGCTCATATTTTTGTAAAAAGATGAGCTACTTATAAGCTTTGTTTTATTAAACTTAGTTTCTGAGGCATAACATAATAGTATTTTGAGGAGAGTTATTTTACATAACAAACTTTTATCACATATCAAGGGACTCATCCGAACCATTCATCTGAAAAGAAATCAATGTTTGAGATTAACAGCATTTTAATATTTTACCTATTTTTAATAATTTAAATATCTCTTAAACCGTTAATCGTTAAGCGAAAATAATTACACATCACGACGAGCATTTAATTATCTTTTTATAGACAAGCACTTTGATGTACTTTTGAAAAAAAAACAGTTTTTCACGTTTTTTCGTCGTTTTTTTCATTATTTTCGAAACTGAAATTTGTATGAAAAAATCACATGTGATTAAACACTAATTTGAATATTTTAATAATATCACATGTGATATTAATATTAAATCACGTACGATATCTAATATCACATGTGATATTATTAAAATATTTAAATTAGTGTCTAATCTTATGTGTTTGTTTTTTCATGCAAATTTCTATCTATATCATAATGTCTATCTATAAAAAGATAATTAAATGCTCGTTATAATGATATTAAATATTAATAGTTTGAAAGATATTAATATTTCAAAAGAAAAACTAATGAAAATAAGTTTTTAAATTTGTTGGGATTAATTTCATCTATTAAATAAAATAAAAATGAAGGTAAGATGGTGAAGCCTATAAACAATGTAAGTTCTTTTTGAAAATTAAATAATACTTCCACAACAGTAAACGCCTCTAAAAGATGATATAACTTGTTGACTAAGGATCAAGTGAGAAAAATCCTTAAAATAAGAAGGATGAGAAATAAATATAACTACACATTAGAGAAGCATCAATTTGAATTAGATGCATCCCTAATCTTTTAGATGCGTTATACTAATATATTTTGTAAAAATTAGATGCATATACATATATTAGATGCATTTCATCAAGTTAGACGAATCCTCAGTATTTTTCGTTAAATTAGACGAATCCTATGTATTTTTTGTTCCGGGTCAAATTTGTTGCTAGTACTAATTTCTCATCATTTTCACTTTAAAATCACTTTTAAAACTAATTGTGATACATCTAAATAAATAAAGATACATCTAAATTTAAGTAATGCATCTAATTTAAATCTATATATTTCATCTCATCCTATGATATTCTTCTCGTTTTCCGTAACTTGTTTGCCAAGTCTAGTAGTATATCCCGAATGAACTAGAAGCATCTCCTCTTTCATCCCCAAACTTAAAATCCTTTTTAACCAACCAACCAATTAATAAATCAGTCAACATAATTAGTTGATCGAAAATGGTTAGAGGAAGAAGTAACAACAATATAACCAACGGGATGATACCACTCATGCTATTTCAAGCGGTTAATGAGTACCGCAGACTCGATCGTAAGCCACCTGTCACTGCCGCTCTTCTTGCTGCTAATACTCTTATTTATTTACGCCCTGGCTTTCTCCATGACGTCATTCCTCCCATTCATGACGTCTTCTTCAATGCACATCTCATCGTCAAGGTATTATTTAGAAATTAGACTTTTCATTAGTGGGTGTTTGGATCTTGTTTATAGATTCTGATTTACTTATAAAGTACTTTAGTTAGCGAGTGTTTGTTTTTATTGCGATCTAAAGTACTTATGTGGGTATTGTGTTTTTAAATAACGGTTATTAGTGCTCACAGCTCACAACTAACTTCTTGGAAAAATGAGCATTCTTAAATAATAGCAAAGCTCACCGCTCTTTTGCCAAACGAACAATAAAAATCAAAAAGCTCATTGCTCACCGCTCATCGCCCCAAAAAACTCCAAAAAGCTTCGCGCCAAACATAGCTTTGGGATTACTTATTAAACTTGCTTATCTATTTGTAGCTTTCGATGCACATATAATTAGTTGTTGGGACTTGGGTAGGGTGTTTGAGATTGCATATCATAATTGCTAGTGTTTTGTGAGTGAAATAATCCATTATAACAGCTTAGTAGGAGCAATAACTAATAAGCAGATAAAATTCTTAGAAAAGCAATCCCTAAGACCCCCTAAAACAACTGATTTTTTTATGATCATAACTTAACAAAGCACATCCATAATCTCGAGCTCGTTATGCATTAAACAGTATTGATAAGCAATGTCAAACACCAGCTAGAACAACTAATTATCGATTATCATAAATGCAAAGTAGCCCGTTATGTTACAGCTAGCTATTGTATTCTGATTATGCCATATCACATAATCACATTTAAAAAGAAAATACTTGGGTGAATCTCATCTGACCGTTTTTCGTGTGTTGAGAAGCATAAGGACATGAAGCGCTTCTTCTTATCAGCATTCTACCATTTGGGTGAATCGCATCTGGCCTACAACATGATGTCGCTCTTATGGAAAGGCATCCAGTTGGAAACATCAATGGGTAGTACTGAATTCGCATCTATGATTGCAGCACTACTCGGGTTATCCCAAGGCATTACACTCTTATTAGCCAAGTCCCTATTACTTTTCGACTATGAAAAAGCTTATTATAATGAATATGCTGCTGGGTTCTCGGGCGTCCTCTTTGCAATGAAAGTGGTACTTAATTCCCAATCAGATAACTACACTAACGTCCATGGATTTATGGTACCTGCAAAACATGCTGCATGGGCAGAACTGATTTTGATTCAAATGTTTGTTCCTGGTGTATCTTTTCTCGGTCATCTGGGTGGGATACTTGCGGGTATAGTTTATCTTCGTTTGAAAGCTTCATATAGAGACGGTTCTTCACCTTTGTCACCAATCGTAAAGGGGTTAACTAGTTTGATAAGCTGGCCTTTAAGGTCTCTGCTGCATTTTTGGCGGCCCCGCCAACCACGGATATCCGGTAGAGGAAGAACTGGTGTGAGTGGTGTAAATACGCCTGGTGTATGGAGGTGTCGGGCTTGTACATTTGATAACTCTGGCTGGTTAACTGTGTGTGAGGTGTTTGGGACATCGTGCAGTGATGATGGATTGTCATCATTGCATTTGTCGGATTCAGAGATTCCTTTAGATGAAATACGACAGCGACGGCTTCAGAGGTTTGGTAGACATAATCGTTAACATGTAATGATTTGGTTTTAAAAAAACTTTAAATAAATTTAAGCTCATGTTAATATACAGATCATTTTTTCAAGATGTGGTGATTCTATGATGTACTGAGCGTTTTTTATGGCGCACAAACCTTTTTATATTTTATCTTAGCCGGCTGGACTTTCAACTTCTTAAGAAAAAGCTGTACTCACTGCTTTTACACAGAACCATTAAAAATGGGTTATGCATAAAAATACATTTTTTGTCCGCAAACTCTATCCTAACTTGCAAATAACATAAGAACACAAGTGTTCTAAACGTGGATTTGGTGCCCGCACTTCGTAGAGTGTTGCAAAATACATATACTAGGACTTTATTTAGAATTGTTGTACCAAATTTTACAAAAAGCTTAACAAAAAGTTGTATAATGCTAGTTATATAGATCTTTATTTTTAAACCCCATACCCATAGTGATTCATGGCAACAAATCAAACGCCCCTTAAAAATCATATAACTTGTTTGCCAAGTCTTTTATCTCCCAAATGAACCAGAACCATCTCCTCTTTAATTCCTACTACTATCCAACCAACCAATCTATCAAATTCAAATTGACAGCATAATTAGTTGATCGAAAATGGTGAGAGGAAGAAACAATATAAGCAATGGAATGATACCATTAATGTTATTTCAAGCGGTTAATGAATACAGTAGACTTGATCCTAAACCACCTGTCACTGCTCTTCTTGTTGCTGATACTCTTATTTATTTACGCTCTGGGTTCTCCATGAGGTCATTCCACCAATTGAAGATGTTTTCTTCAATGCACATCTCATCGTTAAGGTAATATACCCCTTTTAGTATTTTTATTATATATTCCTGGTATATGAACTAAAGCTGATTTTATATGCTTTTCCTCAGGATTTGTAAATAAAAAATTGGACCTTTTTATCATTAGCAGAATTATATAAACACTGTTATGTTTGGTGTTAATGTATAGCAATGTGAAATTATAATATAGTTAACAATCTATATGTAATATGTGCTTAAAATCCGTTGTTTGGAACTTGGAAGCGTTTTGTATGTGTGAACTTAAGTTAAGAGTCTGCATTATAAACTTTAGTTTCTGTATGTTTTGACATTCGGTTTTAATAGCGAATTTTGGATAAAACACAAATGATTATGATTATGTTTGTAGATGCTTAATGATGAGGACCTGTCAAATGTTGTGTTTGAGATTGACTGCTGGTCTTATTATTATTCCAAATGTATGAAAAAGTATTATGATTAGGAGAATTCTAGACATTGTTTTGTTGATTGCAAATTATAGTGATAAAGGCATGATACGTTACTTACAGGCGTTATTGTATGCGCAGTAGCAAATTAGCGTCTGCTGTGTATATCACAAACTATATGTCAGGGGTGTTTGGCATTGTGTTTGGAAAGTGATAAGAGGGTTATTTTGTTTCTAAGTTGGACATTATTGGTTTGTAGTGTTTGGGTGTAATGAAAGCAGTTTTATAAAATAGACAGTTATGAACAGCTACAACAAAACCAGTTATGTAATAGTTTAGGGATCATTTTAAATGTCGATTCCTCAAATACTCATAACTTGTCATGAACTCATGTTGTGTTTGGGATTTCTTATTAAATTGCTTAGTTGCTTACTGTGAATTAGTTTTGGCATAAGCAGTTTGAGGGTAGGGTAGTTGTTGGCAGGGGCAGAGGTACTCGTGTGTCAGTGAGTTCAACCAAACCCCCTGAAAGTCTCCAAAAAATTAACTGTACGTGTATAATTCGTGACTTTGAGCACAATTTTTTGACTTAAACCCCCTGGTTTTGGTAATTTAATCCTCCTTAGCTTGTTGGTTTTTTTATTTTCTGATTATTTATTCTTTAATCTTCTGCGGTACATCGACTAAACGTTTTTCCTCTTAGGATTAAAATAGAGTTAGAAATTGCTTGCAAACTACACATTAGGGGATGTTTGGCATTGCATTTTCGAAATGATAATGTAATTATTTTGTATCTAAGTCGCATGTTCTTGATTTAGTAATTTGGGTTGTATTGAGTCATGCATTTATGTTATTAGTAGTTTATTGTGAGATATTTGATTTAATTATAAAGATTGTATGCATTTAATATTTATATTGTTTACTACATGTGTTGTTTGCTACTTTCATGCTTCATTTGATATATGGTTAGATTCTTTTCTTGAATTTTAGGTGATAGTTCATGAGCAGTTTGCCAATTGGAACCACTTTCCATTCTTAGTAAGAAATTTGATGTTCTGAGAAGAGAGTTTGATTGGGAAAATAATTGAATTAAAGCAGATGGGGATTTTAAAGATTCTTCACATGATTAAAAAGGGTGTTCCTTTTTTCACAAGAAAGATACTAAGAGTAGTTGCACAAAATTAGTGACACTTGGCACCACCTCTCAAATGATGTCTACATATATCACGCGCAAAATGTGTTGTTAAGGGCTTATAAAAGCAAGCAGTTAAGGAACGGATTGAAAAAGATTTGTGCATTTTTTCTGAAAAATAAGAAAATGGGCCATCCTGCGGTAGTTTTGGATTGCAAAATGGCCATTGAATGGGTGAAAGACTCGAAAGGGATCGATCAAATCGTGCTTCGGAATCCACGAGGCGCTTCAGCTAAGGTCTGGTCCTATCTATAAACCCTAAATTTTCATTAAGATTTTGCCTTAAGTTTAGATAATTAGTAGTAGAATGTTTGCATCAATGAAGTGATTTTGATCTTAAGTTAGATTTGTTTACTGAATTATAAGTGATCGTTTTTTTTCAGGTCAGCTTGCAGGGGGGACAGGTCATTTCGTGGCGTAACGCTCGAGGCGATGAACACTTGTTCACTAGTAGTAAGGTGTCAATTCCCCCCCCCCCCCCCTCTAATTATGTTATCTTAAAAGGCATTTTAAGAATCTTGATTGAATTCTTACCACTTTTAGGAGTTCAATTCGATCTTTTGTTGCTATTGTTTACTAAAGTAGATAGATTGAATCAACCAATTATAGTCATCCAAAGTGTTTTGTGGAAACTGATAATGATTTTGATTGTTTGGGGAAAAATTCATTAAATTTTGAAGAAAATTGATATCGAGATAAATGTATTTTATTAACTAATCATTGATCGATTTTGTTAGTTTAGTCACTATTTAAAATACGTCAAGAATGGACCAAAATGAGTAGCGTCAATGGCTTGTTAAAATGACAGTAAGCCAATAGGTATGCAAATCATGTTTTGGAATTGGGACACAATACCTTAATGTGTACAACTTTGGACGATTTTCAGGTTGTTAAGGCCCCAAAAGTGAACCGAGGAGGTATTGCAATCTGTTTTCCTGAGGTAAATCTACAAGTCTTTTATAAAAAGTCGCTAATTTTGAACTAGAAGTAGATAGCAGAGTTGACTCTGTTTATACATGCAACTCATTGTGCAGTTTAGTAATTGTGGTTCACTTGAGCAACAAGGATTTGCCAGAAACAAACTCTGGATTGTCGATGAAGCTCCACCACCACTTCTTGCTAAATCTTCAAATGGGAGCTCATTTATTGATTTGCTACTGAAACCATCTGAAGAAGACTTCAAGATTTGGCCACACAGGTTCTAATTTATTTTCAGTCTTTGTGAACCATTTGTGATATCATTTTGGACGACAATTCCTTTTTTTATTGGCACATGTGGCTGATTGAGATCCCTTTTTTTAGCTTTGAGCTTCGTCTTAGAGTCTGCCTTGGATTAAATGGCAACCTGACCTTAACATCCAGAGTCAGGAACATTAATGGGAAGCCTTTTCGCTTCAAATTTGCTTATCACTCTTATCTATCAGTTTCTGACATCAGGTATCAATAAAGTATTCAACTTTTTTTAAACCTAACTTTTCAATATTGGCTCTGCATAAATGCAAAATTGACTTTGACTATAATGTGATGTTATATGACAGCGAAGTGAGGGTTGAAGGGCTTGAAACAATGGACTACTTGGACAACCTTTGTGAAAAAGAACGATTTACTGAACAAGGAGACGCCATAACCTTTGAAGCAGAGGTAAATCTCAATTGTTAGCAACTTCTCATTTCAGTCACATTTAATGGCAATTTGAATAACGTTCATGTTGGTTCTGTGTGGTATTTCAGTTTGATCGTGTGTATCTTGGGTCTCCTAATATTGTTGCTGTACTTGATCATGAAAGGAGGCGGACATATGTGATAAGAAGAGAAGGCCTCTCAGATGTTGGTAAGATTGATTGCTCATAACGTATTCATCAAGACTTGATGTGTCAAACGTGGATCCTTTGCTGACCTTTTTGGTTTATTGTTGTGTGTTTAGTGGTATGGAATCCTTGGGCTAAAAAGGCAAAAGCAATGACAGATATGGGAGTTGATGAATATAGACGGATGGTTTGTGTTGATGGTGCGGTGGTTGCAAATCCGATTACTTTGAAGCCAGGAGAAGAATGGACGGGCCGCTTGGAGATTACTGCGGCTCCCTCAAGTTTTAACAGCGAGGGTCTCTGTTTTTGAAGTTGAGATGCCTTAAAAAGTGGCAATAGTTTTATTAGTTGTTTTAGGTTCTTGTGCTTTATAGTGGTTATAAACTGAGCTGAAAGGCCACCTTTCTTAGGGGGGTTTTAGTTTATGAATGCGACCTTTGCGTAATGCATGATGCTAGTCAAAGGAATTTGCGCTCCTCGACTGCATCAGTATAACAGAGTTCATGACTATCAATCCCCTAGGACAAAGGTCGTGCATAATATCAATAATTTTCAGGATAATAGAGTTTTTTCCTTTTTGAACCAGGTAGTTTCTGCTCATTGGGTTTTTGGTGCTGAAACTTTAAAATCTAAATCAACACTTACACAAATCATGACAATTTAATTGAACTTGTAGATTGTTTGTTAACCTAGAAAACAGAATTACTTTTATGTGTTGCATGAGATCCTCTCATGTTAATATGATAGGTCATGGTGACAAATGTACGTTTCAAATTACAATGATGTAAACCAGTGACTACCAGTCTTATATTCACTAAATATAATGGATCATACTCATCATAGCATATATGTAAACCAATGGGCCTACTATAACAAATCTCCTACCAATCAGGGATCTAGCCAATCTTCCTTTCCACGCTTCATTTCTCAATCATTCCTTATAAAACCCTATATGCAAACCCTAAAATTTACCTCTAAAAAAAACCAAAATGTCATACCACATTCCTTTCGAAATCCAATATGAAATCATCAAAAGGCTTCCAATAAAGCCACTGATCCAATTCAGAGCAGTTTCAAAACAATGGAAGTCTCTTATCGATAGCCTTGAGTTTATCACTAATTACCACATCCACAAAACTCACCGCAATATCTCCTAGTAAGTTACACTGATACTATTTTCGAAGAAAAATATGTTTTGATTGTGGACAATGATACTTTCCAGCATAACATTTATCCCTTAACTGTCCCCAATTCTGTTCAAGGAGCTATGGAACCAACAATATTTACCTCTCATGGCTTGATATGTGTGTACTGTACGTATGAATTAATGCTCGATCACAATGGATACAAAAACGTTGTTATTTGGAATCCGACAATTAGGAAATCGCTTTATATTGTTGTGCCTAATAATTTGGATTCAGCATATGAAACCGTTGTTGGTTTTGGGGTTTGTCCTAAAACTTGTGACCCTAAGCTTGTAAAGGTTGGATTTAATCGTAGTTCCGGGGGAAGTCGGACTATTTTTGAGGTTTTTTCATTAGGTGTAGGAGCTTGGAGAAGATTAGGTGGTAATATGCCTCGTAAGTCTCAGTGAATAAAGTGGCGATAGATAGCTTTATTTATTGGCATGCTTATGAACAGATTAATACGTGGGATGGTGAATCTCAGCGTTATGATTTAATTGTGTCGTTTGATATGATAAGTGAAGAATTTAAGGAAATACACCTCCCCGATAGTTTAGCACTTGATGTTGAAAGTAGTGTGTATGTTTCTAAGCTGAGGGATTCTCTGGTTGTGATTCAAAGGAAGGTGGATGACGAGAAAGAAGTTTATAGTGTGTGGAAGATGGAACATGGTGTTTCAAAATCGTTCAAAAAGCTATTCACCATTTAAACAGAAGATGTAGTTGTGGACGTGCACGGATTTAGAGAAAGTGGCGAAGTGATAATTGACATGGGGGATGATAGCGAAGAAATTGCACTTTTTGCTTATGAACCCAACTCAGAAAACATGACTTTTATTGGGATTAGGGGAAAAAGATATCCATGCTTTGTGAGCTCCTACATGGAATCACTACTTTTGCGTGATCACTGAGATTGTAGTATGTTTGTCGACATGATTATGGAGCATTACAACATAGTGAAAGCCAGTACGAGTTAATAAAAAGCTAGTCTCGTTTCGTGTTGATAAATAGTGAGATTAATATTTCCAAAATATATATATTATGAAGAATCTCACATCCTTTTATGAACGATGGGCACGATCCATTAGGTTCTTTGTATCACACAGAGTACTTTCTAATTTCAGTTAGAGGTCATAATTCGACAAGTAAAGCTGCCATGAAATATTTCTAAAAAGAGAGCAAGTTAAAAAGCCATTCAAATGTTGTCTATAATGAATAAGATCACGTATTGACATTTTCCCCAATGAAAAAAAATCACAGAAAAAATTAAGATTGTCGGAATCAAATTTTACATGATGAGTAATATTAATTCAGTTGAATAATTTGGATAAATATATCATGTGAATGAGCCGATCTGACCCTGACCCATACCGAAACAATTTTGACCCTTTACAAAGTCATCTTTCACCCATCACTAATGGCGTATGTCGTCTAATAGACCCAACTCGCCTTATGAAGCACCGGCTTGTGGGCCACTTGGATGAAAGACATGTCTGAATGATATAGGTCGAAAGGCCATAAGGTATTCTTTAAGTATTACATCATATAGTCTTTTAATCTTACTAATAATGCAATAGTGGGGGGGACATGTTGGCGTATATGTCTGAAGGACACACTTATGAAAGGAAGACGATACACTTATGTTGAAAGGCACAAGCCGAAAGGCCATACAGATATTTTTAAGTATTACACCATCGGTCTTCAACCGATAGTACAATACTGGGGGACATGTTGGCGTATATGGCCGATTGGCCCACGCCGAATGAACAAACATTATAAATGCCGAATGACCATAGCCGAATGACTCATGATCGTAAAACATACCAAGCCCGGAGATCCGGATCACCATGTAAGGAATAATATTTGAGAACGCGAGACTGACTCTGACAAGTCCCATAAAAGGAAACATTGCAGTTTCCTGCCCAACTAATGTTTTCACCCTAAATGTGTCGCTATCACTGGATAAGGAAAAAGAAATCCACCTATATAAAGAAGACATATGTTATACTCATAGGCAGGTTTTTTGATATACACCTCTTACATCTCTCTACTTCCTCTCTCTAGAAAATCTCTTTATATATATGTTGTTACATATCTCTCTCTCATACAAAATAGCACCACATCTCTACATCATAGATGATCTCATCTCATACACATACAACATATCACAGACAACATATCTCAACATATCATACAACACAATACAATACATTACATAATTATATATATTTTAAATCCTCTACCCACTAGGTGTTGACTTGACCGTCAGAGGGTGGTTCCCTGGGCTTCGGCCTCGGGGCTCCTTCTAACAGGTTCTTTTATGTTTGTAGCATACTTAAAAGCTCGGGACAAGGATGAACGGCACGAGGGAGCCGTCAAGACCAACCCGGCGGAAAAATGCTTCAACAATCCCAAATAGCTAAGAGGTGTTCGGGATTGCGATTTACGAGAGATTAAACGGTCATTGCATAGGGAGAAATACAATTATCCACACATAATATTTTTTGCAAACGCAATCCCAAACACTTCTTAATTCCAGTTTCTAGAGGCAGTTTAAAAGGATTTTTACAAGCACTTGAGACGAAATGCGACTGGCTCGGTAAGAACACAAAAAGTGAGAATCATTGCTACAATAACAATATTAAGATAGAAAACAAGTTCCATTTAGGTTGACCAAAGCAGATACACTAGTTTTCAACATACAATTTCAGATTCACCGTGAAGTGTTGCTTAAAGTTCAGGTTAAGAACAACAAATTGCAAAAAAGAGAATAATATTAGGATTAACTCAATCAGCGTACAAAAAGCATTTACAATATTAAGGGATCCACCGATTTAAGAAATTAAATTTAGAAACGTAAAAAACAAAAAAGAAGATCTTAGACTTAACACATCTTGAATCATTGTATATAAATATAGGGTGCTATGTTTCACACACCACTAATAATGACTTTCTTCTCATTTTGGAAAAAGTAAACAAGGTCCACTGAGCAAGTACCATGCACATCTCTACCACTCCATCTTTTTCTCATTTCTTTTTCCTTTTCACTCTCCAAATAATAATTTTCTTTTCTTTGAAACAGTTTAAATTAAAAAAAATGCATAAAACCAACAAAATCAAAGATCAGTTCAAATGAATGATAACGTATTACAACTTAGAAGGTTCAACTAACTATCCATTACTATTTGTCACATAAAACAAGTGAAGAATAATATAATACATTCTAGATGATGAAATGAGTCCAAACAAGCAAATGAATAAAATTACACACACCCATTAAAACAAAAAAGAAAGTACAATCCAAATGCATAGATCTAAAAAAATCAGATATCCCGACCACATATAACTCAAAACGTGGTTTTTTCTCAAAGACGTGGAGGTACCCATCTTATGTAACGGTGGTTTCCGACGATATTTTCCGGCAAAATGGTGAACTACGGTAGTGGTTCCTTACGGTGTTTCTGGTGACATGGCGCAAGATCGAAGTGTTTGGCACGCTTTATATTCAGAAGTTGCCATGGTGGTAGTAGCAAAAGAAGATGATGAATATGGGTATTTAGAGAGAGAGAGTGTCAAAAGTTTGTGTGTTAAAAAATGTTTTGAGAAAGACAGTAAAGTGGGTAATGTGACTCTTTGTTTTATTGTGAAGTTGTAGTTTTTCAATGAATTGATTTTTCTAAATTTTACAGCGGTGTGCCATTCTTAATAAAATGGTGCGCCAACCCAACGTGCCTAAATATAATAGGCATGGATCGTGAGCCAACTCTAGAGTCTAGACACTATATTAATAGACGTTCTACATGTCCACATTAGGGCTTGGATTAATTACTATGGAGCCCTAACTAACAATTTTTTTTGCGAAGAAGAGGGAAACTTGTAATCCTGTCTGCCAAAGAATCATATATATTGAAAGATTGAGTACAAAAAATTGAATGTGGAGTATTAATGACATCAATTTTGAAGTGTAAAATGCATGAAAAGTAATATCATGTCCATGCCAAGTGTCAACGTAGTTAATAAGATCCATGCGAAGTGATCATGTAATTTTTTATGCACGATTTGATTGTAGGTGTTAAATGGAATACGAATAGCAATCATCATATAGTTATTACACAATTAAGAATTGGGCCTCAATAAATTAGAGATACATTGCTTAATCTTCCATCACTCATTAACTTCCCAGCATAACTACTGAATTCCACTCCCAACATGTCCAAGCAGCCTGCACATAACCTGGGCAAATATATCACAGCACTAAACCGTCTTTTGTTCCTGGATGATCTTGATATCGGTGTCACTAGGACAATTGTCGTGATGGTCTGCAGAATGTGGGATGTCAATACCATTAGTGGACTCTATCTGGGCACATACTTTGTGGTGTTTGATTCCAAGGTAAACATACTTAAGCTCATTATTTGATAAGCAGGCTTTGGTTCTAATGTTGCTTGACTGTTTTGCAGGGTAGCTAAATTCACTATAATGCAAAGAACCACATAGCTCATAATTTTGTCAGGATGAAAGAAGGGTTAGTATATTCTATTAAAAACTTTGTAGCCAAGCCTAATAAGGATGAGTACCGTATTATGAAAATGGATCCCTTCATGCTGGAATTTGATGGGACAACAACTGCAAAGAAAGTTATTGTTAAGAATGGACATTTTCAGAGATACTCTTTTAAGCTTGAAGATTTGGCAAACCTGGAACTTACAGATAATAAGTATTTGGTTGGTAAGGTCTTTTATAACAATATTTTCATTTCCTTTTGTCATTATGGTTATGCAGCCATTATAATATGTAGATCATTACCTTACAGATGTAGCCGGTTACATGACGAATGTGGGAAGGACCATCCAGGAAAACTAAAGGCTAGTGCGTTGCAGTCAAGTGTTTATGTGTAAACCTCATCTCTTACATGTATCGCTTACCTTATACTATGGACCACTAATCAATTAATGATATTTGTATCCAGTGGGCAATCAATTCGGGTGACGTTGTGGGGAAGTTTGGGAGACGTGCTCATAGAAAAAAAAGACAAAGCATGTTGCCCTGTGTCCGATCGTACTGACATGACTAAATGTCAAAGATTACAACAGTACGTATGCTAAGCATAATTAGCAAATGTTATCCATAAAGTAATTATTGATATACCATTTTTTCCAGACAAGCTTTACCTATCGAGCAGCTCTTCACATCAATTTACGATGATCCTGAAATACATGCACTCAAGGAACTTAAAGCTGCGATGCGGTAATCATACTTATCTTTTGTATGGATCGTATGACTATGTTACTATATGTTTACGTTGTGCTAACATCATCCATGATTTTGTCTCGCAGTCACATGGAAATGAATAAGGTTGCTTTGCCAGTTGACATGTCCGTAACAAAAGATGGTACATTGGAGAATCTGCTACTATGGGCCCATAACCGGAAGAACAATGCAAGTTACTATTTTTGCATTCCCTGTGTTTGTTGTTTGCCTTGTGTCTAAAACTAGTTAGACATCATAAGAGATATGATAGATGGAATAGGAGCCTTGTGTCGGACCCTAAGTAAGGGTCGTTATGTAAACTATAATTATAGAAAATTGAAGCCTAAGTAAAATAAATGAAATCGTTAATGATGATGTGATATGTTATGGAAGTGACCGTGGAGATCATAAATTGCATGAAATTAAAAAGTTTGAATGAGTTATAGTATGCCTTGGGGACATGTGGTAATATGAAAAAGACCATAATGGTCATGAAAATTATGAAATTTATGAGAATGTTATAGTGATAACAATACGTTATAACAATAGCCATGTGTTATAGTAATATCGTTATTGAAATTTTAAAAATTTCTTTGATAAAATATGGAAGTATTGGTTGAATTTGACTTAAGTAAAATCAAAACAATATAAAGGTGATCAAGTATGTATTGTAACAGTAAAAGAATTGACTAATTAGAATGATGGGTTTTGAATAAATTATGTCTCGGGTGACATAATGACGTGTTGATTATAGAAATTAGACGAAGAATAGATGCATGTAGAGATTGGTTATGTTATAGTGGGCCTTAAATTGCGAGATTAAGGAAATCTTCTCAATAAATTGATTAAATGATTGTTCATGTGACACGGTGTAAAATTTGAATTATGTATTAGATGGCAACAGATGAGAGATTTCGAGGATGAAATCTAAATAAGGGGATAGAATTGTTACACCCCTATCCCGAAAATATCAATAGGTCTCACCGTGGTTGAATGTGGTCTAAGGACTTGACGGGATTGACTAGTCAACCCGATAGTCAAATTCATAATTAACAAATGTTAAGTTATAGTTATAGAAATGAAGGGGGACCTAAGTTGCCACATTGTAAACTTAAAATAAGTGTCTTGTGGCCAAAATAGAAAGAAAGGGGATTGAGGGACCAAAAGTGTCAAATGGTGAAATAGTTTTACAATGAAGGAAGCTTTATGTATTAAAATTCATACTTCTCCAAGTTCCTGGTCATTTTTTGGTGAATGTCGGTTTAGAAGAATGGAGGGAAAATGATAGCAAGGTTGATGATCAAATTGGGATGGGATTAGTGTTCCCAATCAAGTAATAAACTAGTATCTATCATCCTTGTGCAAGTAAGAACCCCTAATTGTATTTAATTATAAATTGAAGAATTAGGGTTCATGTACCCAAGTTGGGGGCTGTGGGTAATTGTGGTTTTAGTCACTAATTAAGATGTTATAGTGTAATTGGGTGAAACCCCTCTAACTGAATTGAAGGTAAAATAGATAATTTATGGGTTGGATCATCACATAATCAATATATGATTATATGATGATTAAGGGTTGTTTATGTACGCCAAATGGTTGTGTAAACCATGACTATAGTTAATTAATGATGTTTTAAGTATACTTTAATTATTTTGTTTAAGGATGTTAGCTATGGATGATGTTGGATATTATTGATGAAGAGGATGATAAATTGAGTATGGCTTAGCATGGAATGCTAAGGTAAGTAATCGGGTTACTACATGTTTAATGTGAAAATTATTATATGATATGTTTATGATTGTTAGCAAGTATTGGTTATAGATAGGTTAAGGAATTATTGGACCTTTATTGAGAATTCATGAAGGTTATAGAGTTAATTTCCCTAAAGATGTATTAAGGTATGTGTTATTGCCTTATGTGCTATTTGTGCCATGGTTTGTGTGTTAGCAATGTTTATGTGCATTATATGATGATAGAAGGATTGCCATGTTTTGGCCGATTACTTACTAAGCGTTATCGCTTACATGTTATAGTTGTTAATGTTATTGTAGGTTCATGTGCTTAAAGCGCTATGGCTTGGATTGGGTGTTGGATCATGGAATGATTATTGAAGTTGGTAATATGTGATATTAGGAGCTAGGAAGACACCGAGCTCGTGTGATGAATTTGTACCCCCGCAAGTCTTTTTATAGTTTGTAAATGTAACATAAGTCCACAAGTACATGTCATAGTCGTTATAGTAATTTGATTGGTCAAATTGGAGGTCATGGTCAATTTAAAGGGGCATTTGGATTAAAGTGTATTTTTACCCATTTTGGGTTGAATGGGTCAAATAAGTGTTAATTACATTAAGGATGGTTTATTTATTGTTTGTATGGTCCTTGCTTATTTGTAAATGTTAAAGTTTTTGAATTGATTGAAATGGGTCAAGAATGGTTGTGCAACTTTGCTGTCAAAATGTGCAGGTCAGTAGACTGGACGGCGTCGCAGTTTTGTGGCGACGGCGTCCGAACCAGTTGAGACGACGTCGGGTTTTAAATCCCTTGAGCCGTCGCGTGTTAAATCTGAAAGTGTTTTGGGTCACGGTTAAAGGGTGACGGCGTCGCACTTTATAAGGCGACGACATCAGCCCACTATAGAGTTTCAAAATAACTGTTTTGTTAAAGTCAAATGTTATTGATTAAAGAAGTTATCAAATACGTGTTATATAAGGACCATCAAAGGTTAAATGTCATGGTTTTGCCAAGAGTTTAATGAGAAAATGTAATAGTCAAACGTTTCGAGTCCAAGTTTTAAAAATCGAGTAAATTCCGGTCAAACCGGGAATCGGGGCGTAACAATTGTCGTGCACCACCGTACCACCGCTGTAACACCCCAACCCGGCAAGGGTAGAAGTGTCACATTCTGGTGTCATATCAGAACATACAAATGATATATTTACAAACGGAAACCTTAAAAATGAAGTATCAAAACATATACACAATTGACTGACAAGAAAATACAATATCCAGAATGAATTAAAATCCCAAAACAAAAGTTCTTCAAAATAAGTCCCAAAGTAATAAGGTGCTAGGGTTGGTCCACTCAGATACTCTAACTCTCAGCCCATCGAAGCCCATCTTCCAACCTAAAACCTGCCGCAGGAAAAGAAATGCGGCTGAGCTTAAAAAGCCCAGTGAACAGATATAACAAAACAAAAGCTATATAAAATCAGAAATGCGAAATGGAATAATGAAACTGATAACAAAGTCGCAGCGAAATGAGGACAATGATTCAATGAGGATCCTGCAGAACACAATTATACAGATATCCAAAGAACACATAACACGGAGAACACAGCAGAGCAACGCATCCAAAACATACATATAATCACATATAAGCAAACAGACATACAAGCACCGAAACCAAATCAAACATAACAGACGTCGCATCCACTCAACATAAGAATAGCATGCAATCAAATCAGGAAATCAGAATATAAATAAGCCCAATGGAAAACTAAAAGTAAGCGGAAGCAATTAATTAGTAAGTGAGAATGGCAATCAAACAGGACAGAAACCCTTAGTTGAAAACATAACCAGTATCATAACAGCAGTCAAAACATGGCAGTCACACGCATAGCAGGGCAATTAAACAAATTAACAAGCCAGACCACATAAGTTGAACCATTTACCCAATCAAACAATAGCATAAGCAGAAATTAAACATGGCAGGTCAACCATAGGCAGATAGGGATACTAACGGATAATCAAAGTTCACGAGATTAACTGAACGAAGTATACATAATAAACATACAAGACAATCGATTACACACTAGCATAGTCACCACACAGATCAAAGAGGTCACATAACAGTAAGATAACATATAATCAGATGACAACATGTGAATCACATAAAAAAATATTAATCATATCGTAGCATGGTAACCGGTAGTCACATAAACATGTAAAAGCATAAACAAATTCAATAATCATGTAATAACCCGGTACGGGAATGGAACCATAGTCTGAAGTAACGGAATGAAAGTGTGACAAATCAATGCAATGGAATGTATATATCTTGGTAGTAGAGTGATTCATATAAGGGATTGAGTAATGAACAATTAACACAGAATATGATGCGTTGGGGAATACAGATAGTACAGTATACGCATATCAAAAGTGTAAGGGTTGTCAGAAATCTACCACGAGCCCGGAACATATCATATCATATCATATCATAAGTAGCCATTTTATTCGGAGGGGTGACCTCGGAATACCATATATAATAGGAGGGGAGACCTCAGTAACCAATGGAGTAGCTAGCTCCCAGACTATGAAGACGCGTATTGCACACGACATCATTCACCAGTAAAATCATATCATAGCATAACATATCAGATACAGAACAAATCTAGGATGCATCCATACGCCCCTGCAGACAGATAGTGGCCATACAATATATATCGAGCTCATAATCAGATAACAGAAAGGGACGGTGTGGAACATCACTCAACCACACTAGAGTCATGCCATTGGTGCATCAATGACACAGCCATGTTACCTTCATGGCTAGGGAAACATATTTGGCTCGGGTATCAAACTGAAGGGTCAAAGCATAATCATATCATAAGGGTTCATATCAAAGTTCATATCAGAGTCCATATCATAAGTTCATATCAGAGGTTCATATCACAGGTTCATATCAAAGGCTCATAATCTGAAGGTTCATAATCAAAGGTTCAAAATCAAACAATTCACATAGGAGATCCAATCAAAGGGAGCATAGCAAAGTTATAGGGAAGCCCTAATAAGAAGGCTCAGAGCAAGGTATCACAGTTCAAATCTAATATCGAAAGATGTAAACGAATCATGAGAAACCTTAAGAGACAAGGTCAGAATATCTGTACCTTAGCAACGAAATGAAAACAAACGGAAAATTAACACCGGGAAGCAACGTCGTATCTTCTTCAACGAACCTACACGAATTGATATCATATATTACTTATATACTCATTTTATAAGCTTCTTATGCATGTGTAAGTGTTTTACTTATTGATATCCTCTTTTTATCTTTCATTTTCTTAAATTCACATCGGGACCAGAATTTAGCGATTTTTATAAAATACTTACTTAGCTCAAATAAAATCAAGTAAAATCCCAGGGGTTCCCATATGAGTTAAAATACTCTCCAAAAATTGGTGGGTTCTAATTCTAAGTAAAATGTCCTATAGAAAATCACAAGACCAGACCTGTCCAGAAAGTGGTCAGAAAATACACCTTAAAAGTTTATGCTTATTGGACCTGTTTAGACCCCTTGGAAAAATTCCCAAAACTCCCAGAAATTCATTTATATCCTAAATGTCACTCCTGTAAAAGGAGAGCTCCCAATTCTTTATGGTTTGAAAATTAAAAATCAAACAATCAAACTAAATTTCAAACCCGTTTTCTCAGCTTTGGCACTTGATCTTTTAAAATTTAAAAATACGACTTAGACAACCCCAAATTCGACCAAACCACTTGGAAAACTTCAATAAGACCTTAAACCAACTTTTCATGTAAAAATACTGAATTTTACCCTTATGAAACTCAAATTACAACATTTCCAAATTTAGCTTCTAAAACAGTCCCAACTAAAACCCGTTTAAAGTTAACGTATCACATGTTTTACCTACCCAAACGCACCCATGACCCATGTAAGCTACACAACCTGATTTAATATCATCTCAACATGCCCAACATTTATATTTTCCGGCTTATGAATTTTATACATACCCGTTTACGTATAGTCCAAGGTTCATTTAATTTGCCAATAAATCATTTATGTGTCGACAAAAGGGTTCCCAAAACAGATTCATATCCAATGTTAAATGTCAATTCTCTATTCAACATAAACAAGGTCAAAGTTATGATTTCATGTGACAATAAGTATAATTCGTACCTAAGCATTTGCATGAATAAAAGTATACGACCCAATCAAGGAAACCAAGAAGAAAGTGAGACGAGATAGGGTATATCTTACCCTCGCGACAAGAAGAGAACCAAGAGGCCATGGGAATAAGACCACGACCAAGAAAAGAGACCATGACCTGGTCTACCAAACCTCTCGACAAAAGCAAAACAAAACAGCCAACATCCATGACCAAAGTGATTCCAAGCAGCCTCCCTTTTGCCCTTGAGAACCACGACCAGAAGCATACTCCAACTCATGACCAAGAAGCCTCACGACCATCTCCTTTGCCCTAGGACCTCACGGAAAAAAGAAAAGAAACCCACGACTGCAGATGTACTCAAGGACCAGCTTCCCCTTTGAACCAACCTTATCACAGCCCTCTTATTCTATTTTGATTTCGAATGGGATGGAGCATAACATATGATAGCCGTCACTTTTGGTTGTAGATGAATTTAGGGTTTTGTAGTGTGTAAAAAAAGGAGCGTATAATGAAAAGGGAGAGGGGAAAACACCGGTTTTCATTTTGAGCGAGCCAAAGGGAGGGGAAACATGGGCTAAGTCCAACTTCCAAATTAGATGGGCCTTTATATTAACAATAACATGTGTTTGTACTTAGTAAGTTTTCGGTTCATGTAACGAGAGACGTGTAATGAAATTTTAAATGTAAACGTAAATAAATCTCATATATTTGATTTGGCGAACAATTTATAAGGTAGGTTAAATTCTACATTTACTGAGCTTGACGGGTTTTACGTATTTTATAGATATTAATTAGAGGGGCAAAATAGTCTTTTCATGCGTTTATGATTTTTAGGGTTTTACAACCGCCGTCTTTTTCTCCTTTTTCGTGCGTAGGGTGAGCTCACACCACCACCATCTCCCTTATTTCCTTTCTTTTAAATTAAACCGTACGGATCTACAAAACCTAAGCGTTTTCATGGTAAAAATGAATAAAACAAATGTTCTATAACTAAATTCGTGTGGATCTAATAATTTTATACCAAAACTCGTTCGACTCGTTGCCGAGTCGACTCAACTTAGTGTGTTGAGTCAACTCGCCCGAGTCAACTCACTAAGTTGAGTGACTCGTTAATATTTATTGATTTTCGTGC
Source organism: Chrysanthemum makinoi (assembly GCA_910596185.1). Lineage (NCBI taxonomy): Eukaryota > Viridiplantae > Streptophyta > Magnoliopsida > Asterales > Asteraceae > Chrysanthemum > Chrysanthemum makinoi. The sequence continues at coordinate 252,201,877 of OU343224.1, read as the reverse complement.
TTATATTTGTATTGTATTGATTTTTATTTGTTGATTGCATCTTGTTAATTGTTTTGATGTGTAACCGATTGGGTTGACCCGTTAGTAGCGAGTCGTGACTCATACGAGTCACGACCTTGATGTGTTTGTTTGTTTAGTCTATGCTACTTGATTCGTGGTCTTGGTATGTCGTGATGTCCTTGTGGCTAATGTTTTAGTCGAACTTTGATGCGTTTGGTTACGTTTAACGCCTCATGGGAGGTTGTTTGTGTTGATATCTAGGCTACACGGCCACTAGGGTCGTGTATTATTAATGAAACACGACACACAAGGTGTGTGTCCATGATGTGTACCACAATACAAGTCGTATCGTGGGGAGTTATGTTTGAATAGCTGTGTTTTTGCTTGTTGCGTTTGGATTGCTTTGGAGGTTGAAATTGTTGGGTTCAATAAATACCCAAACCCCTTAATCTAGGATTTGAATAAAAAATATCCTAAGTTTTTAGTCCGTTAAACACTAACAGGTCACTGAGTGCATAGTCTCTCAGTGAGCCATCTTCAGGATACTCAGTAAGAGGCAAAGAAGAAGTCTCTCCACTCAGTAAGGCGGAACTTAAAGGGTGAAGACTGAGTCAAGAAGAAGATGGTGGATTCAGTGAGTCATGACAATAACTCACTGAATCCCTAAAACTCCTCTCCAGCTACTTACACTGAAGACAAACTAAAATAGAAGACTGAAGAATGTGAAGACTGAAGAATGAGCGGGATAAGTTTGAATCAGATAAGACGAAGTCCTTATCAACTAAAGTCAACTTTCCCTGAATAGCAACGATCGGTTCAGTGTCATCACTGAACTTTGGAAAGCAGTCTTGTTTCTTACCTAAAATAGTATTTTAACAGAGACAAAATACATCAGTATTTTGTCTTCTGTAAATTGTCAGTTTGTCACTTAGGAAAGAGTTAAAACTCATACTTGTATAAATAGTATAAGAGATGGAGTGAAAGATTTAAGCTTTTGAATTGTAAAAACACACATACACGCAAGCCATCTTTCACTCCTCCAAATACAACTTTGTAGGACCTAAAATATCTATCAACCTTATCACAAACCCAACACGTATATCACTTTATGCGTAGAACTCGTTAACACACAAACACAAACTATGCGTGAAGATGAAAGAAATAAAGATGAGAAAGATGGTGACTTGATATGTAAACCGTGTATGTGAGAAGAGAAAGATGAACACAATAAGTTGTATTGCTTCAAAGAAAACACACACACACACACACTCAAGCACACCCCTCAAATGAGAATTTAAGGGGTTTATATAGTACAATACATAAACGCCCTAATGGGCTTTGGCTTGGGCCTCGTGGACTTGGATTGGATAACACATGATGAAAGGCTAGCTTAACTTAACTTATAGCCAATTAGCTTAGCCCAATCCACGAGCCCGTTGACTATTCTATCACTATATCTAACACACGTTACAAAGTTCCTAAATGTGAATGACCATCACTTATAATAAAACTATTAAGGCTAACAATCTCCCCCTAAGGGGTGGTCATTCAAATGATGCTCCACTTGATTAGGTCTTTACTTTTCTCGAGCTTGAACTTTGTGTGTAGATATAGAATAGTCTTTGAATCTTTGTTCCTTCATGCTTTGTGATCAATTAATGTGGTTGTCTGCCATTGTCAACTTCGTTGGTTAGGTATCTCAACGTCTTTCTCCACCATGCTCACACTTCTATTTGTCTTTTGGTTATCAATGATGTAGTTCTCGAGTCTTTAAACTTTGTAGATTCTTTGACATTGACGAAGAATCATCTTTAACTTTGAGTAGCCTTTGATTTTGATGAGTACTTTCATGTGTTGTTGGTATGAGCATGTGGAGAGTCTGCACGATCAATCCGCTCTGGAGCTTCCTTAAGAAGAAAACATAAAAACAGGTTAGTAATAAGCGGATTCCGGCACTTACAAGTTTGAATTTTGAGGGTGTTAACAGCATAGTGTGAAAACACGACTCTAATTCTCACAAAGGCTGTTCCTGAACTGGAGTCCCACAAGTGAGATAACGCGATATACCACTGTACATCTACAGTTCAGATGAGTCGCTGAGGTACACCGAAGCATCACCCCACGACTGTAGACCGTTTGAGACACACTAAGCGTAATCCACGGGGAGTTACCGAAGTGACCTGCTGTCAGGGCTGCTTGATGTTGACCCTGGCAGGAGTTTCCATTCAATCACTGAAGATCACAGATGTGAAACTTCTCATAAATGTTTTGGCAGATTGCTAAGACCTGCGTAGGACTCTAGAATGTATCACTTGTGTCCTTATTGATGAACAACAAGCGATGTCATGTCATGTGTTCCTATGAGATATTTTGATGAATCTCGTGGCTCTCGACTCAATAGTGCATATTGGTTTTCCTGAACGGAGACTAGGGAGAGGGTCTCCTTCTTCAAAATCAACAATCTCTAAGAGAAAGTCGATAGATTATGTAGGGTTCCCAGTGAGAATGAAACAAATCCTTTTAAGATGAATTGAGTGGCTAGAAGGTTTAGTGCAGTGCGTCACTGGGTCCATGACGTCTTTGTCTTCAATACCAGTGTCATCTAGTGACAACCAGTTGCAGATGAATTGAACCCGGTTTCTGCCCTAAGGTTGAATATGGAGGGCTATTTCTTTTCACCCTTTTTCATTACATTTCTTTTTAATTCTTCAACCCCTTCTTTCTCCTTTCTCACATTACTCCTTTTTCAATCATTCCTAAGGACTTCTAATACTAACTATTTGTGATGTCCTTGGGTAGATACCTCCGGCTCTGGCGGATCATAGGACAGATTTCCTATCCTTAGTCACCTTATAACTCCATGACTGTCCCATGTTGCCATAAAACCATTTTTCTTGAAAATCTCACAGAGTGTTTATGATAGAAAACATGTTTGAGACACTCCGCGAGTTTTATATTTTCAGAAACACTCCCCTTCACATGTGCTTATGAGTTTTAACAAAAATCTGCACATCGAGGGTAGAGTTTGCACTTTTTGAATTGATCGGCTTATGATAAACAATTCCCCACGAGACACGGTTACGTTGCCTAGTTAAAGAGTTCCATTGTCAACTTTTAGGTGACAACTAGCTCTAGTAACTAACTTGAAGTTGTAAACACTCCTTGAAAAGGAGGTTAGACCCATGAAGGTTCATATCTATCACAAGTTTCTCGAGATGGTACATTTACTGACTTTGATTCCCGTCAATTCATTAGGTCCGTCTGAGTCGAGCTCATTGTGAGATTCAAACACCGATCATTAAACTTTTTGATCACATTTTAATCACGCCTCCTCCCCCTCAAAAATAGCATATACGTGATATTTTTGATATAAACGGATTAAACAACATTTTAGAATCTTTTGGGGAGACAAACGGATTTGATTTAAGCATGAATTTGGAACATTTTAGTTTTATACTCCCCCTTTAATAAAGCATAATCAATTAAAGGGTTTTAGAGGGAGTTATCTTGAGCACAAACTATTTTGAAAGATTTTGAAAATCTTTTTGAACAATCTTGAAAAGGTGCTCAAGATGATGATGATTTCTCACCAGTTTTAAATGTAGTGCACTGAAGCGTACACTTGATTTTGTCTTTAAAACACGAGGTTTGATCTGAAATAATCAAAAGTCATCATTTTAGTACGGGTTTCGTACTGAAGTATACGAAAGCCATATTTGAAGAAATTTTGAGAAACGACATGTTTTGAAAAACATTAAAGAACTCTCGCTCAAGCATCTGTACATACCCGTATCATTGTTGAATGACATTTCTAGAAACGTTCAGAATATCGATTATACGAGAGACATGTCGTGAGAAGAATATTTTTGGATTTTTGATTTTATATTGTTTTTGAATTTTTTGAAAGTTTTATATTTTTATATTTTGCTTTTGTTGGTTTTTCAAATTTTGTATTTTGTTTTTCAAAAATATTTACAGTGAAGCTTGTTGGAAAAACATTTTCAAGAAGATTCGAGAAGACGTTCTAACTCCTCAGGGGTTAGGCTTCGCATTCCAATTCGTCGAACTAAATCGTCAAACCTTTCTTTTGGAAGGGCTTTAGTAAATAGATCGGCGAGTTGGTAATCAGTCTTCACGAAGAATAATTCAACAGTACCATTTTTGACGTACTCTTTGATGAAGTGGTAGCGGACACGGATATGCTTAGTCTTTGAGTGATGAACAGGATTGCATGATATGGCTATGGCACTTTTCGAGTCACAATACATAAGTATTTTATCGAAAGTAAAGCCATAATCTGTGATTAGTGTTCTCATCCATAGAACTTGAGCACAACACGCAGATAGAGACACATACTCAGCTTCAGCGGTTGAAAGTGCAGTGCAATCTTGTTTCTTTGAAGACCAGCTTACTAACTTTTCACCCAAAAATTGTGCTCCTCCAGATGTACTTTTTGCTGTAACTTGGTCACTTGCGTGGTCCGCATCTGAAAATGAAATTAGATCAAATCCGGATTCCTTCGGATTCCAAAGTCCCATATGAATGGATGTCTTCAGGTACCGAAAGATCCGTTTAACCTCTTTGAGGTGCAGTTCGGTAGGCTTTGCCTAAAACCGTGCTAATAAGCAAACAACAAAATGAATATCTGGTCGACTAGCAGTGAGGTACATGAGAGAACCAATCATGCTCCGATATTTCTTCGGATCAATAGGTTTCCCAAACAAATCGGCTCCAATTTTTGGTGAAGTTACCATTGGTGTTCCGACCGAGTCACAATTATCCATACCATGATTTTTCAAAATCTCAATTGTGTATTTAGCTTGATTTATAAAAATTCCACGAGGGGACTGATGTATTTGTAAACCAAGAAAGAATTTTAGTTCCCCCATCATGGACATTTCAAATTTGCTTTTCATGAGATTTTCAAAATGTTTTGAAAAATTCGGATTAGTGGACCCAAAGATGATGTCGTCCACATAAATCTGAACAATCAAAATGTCATTTTTGCATTTTTGTGTAAACAAGGTAGGATCAACTGTTCCTTTGGTGAAATTGTTTTGGATAAGGAAAGAGGACAGTTCGTCATACCACGCTCTCGAGCTTGTTTCAATCCATAGATTGCCTTTTTGAGTTTGTAGACGTAGTCCGGATGATTCATGTCTATGAAGCCTTCGGCGACTCACGTACACTTGTTCTTTCGAGTTCCATTCAAGAACGCGGTCTTAATGTCCATCGATAAACCGTGATGTTTTTGTGGCGACATAGGCTAAGAATATCCCTGACCGCTTCTAGTCTAGCTACCGGCGAATGACTCTTCAAAGTCTATCCCTTCCTCTTGTCTGTATCCTTTGGCCACAAGACGAGCTTTATTGCGAATTACAGTCATTTCTTCATCCCTTTTTTTCTTCCATAACCATTTGAGATCAATGACACGAATGTCAATTGGTCTTGGAACCATTTCCCAAGAGTCATGTAGACGGTATTGGAGAAGTTCCTCCTGCATCGCTTCTATCCATGCGGGTTCCGCCATTGCCTCGCGAATGTTCTTTGGCTCTATATTGCTAATTGAGCAAAGGTAAATGCATAAGTCGCAATCGGTGGCCAGTTGGCGTCTCGTCTGAATTGGCCTTGAAGGTTCACCAATAACTTGTTCAATTGGGTGGTCTTTTGTCCACTTCAGAGTAGAAGGATACCGTTGGTTAAACGTATGCGAGTTAGATGGTTCTCGTAAGCTTGAAGATGATTCAGCTGATTCCATAGGAAACGGGTTTTCAAATAAGTCTTCATCTAACGTTGCATCGTTATGGTTTTGGTTTTGCTCATCAACTGCTGGTAGAACGGGTGCAATAACCGTAGTAGATGTAGATGATGTAGATGGAGTTGGTGCATTGGTTTCGACCGTTGTAGATGCATCTTCTGTTGGTGGTGGAGGATGATTTTGAGCGGGTGCAGCGGAATGATGGTTTGATGCATTTGTCGAAGTTCCACCATAGTATTCATCGAACATTAACTCGAAGAAATTCTCCCATTCTTGTTCTTTAGAATTGTCAAGCGAAGTTGATTGAGCTCTTTAAGGTACGAGTCCTGAACTGATGTGTCCAGAAGTCTGCGGGTTTAGTGCGGGTTCTAGAGCGAGTCTCTCAGAAGCCATATCTAAAAGTTCATCAAATTTCACATTCATCATCTCCATGATCATCCTAGTTCTTCTGTTATATACCCTGAATGTCCTCGAGTTATCTGAATATCCAATGAAGATTCCAATATCACCTTTTGCTTTCCGTTTTCCAAGATCTTCTCTGTCATTCGTCAGATAGCACAAAGCGCCAAACACGTGAAAGTAAGAGATATTAGGTTTTCTGTTGTTCACAAGCTCATACGGGGTTTATTGAATCTAGGATGGATTAGGGATCGGTTCTGAGTGAAACAAGCAGTGGCAACAACATCAGCCCATAGAAATAACGGTGCACTAGAATAAATTAGCATTGTGAGAGCAGCTTCCACAAGAGTTCTATTTTTTCTTTCAACTACCCCATTTTCTTTGTGGAGTTCTAACAACTGATGTCGATGTGTGATTCCAACATCTTCAAAATAAGTTCAGTAACTCCTAATTAGTGAATTCAGTGCGTTGTCCTGTTCTTACAACCCTTCCTGGAGTTTGAAGAAGTACTTGAATACGTTTCAGAAAGGTGATGATGATGCCTGGCGCTTCGTCTTTTAATCTCGAAACTTAACCCATGTATATCTCGAATAATCATCGACGATAACAAGAATATACTTTTTCCCATTAAAGCTTTCAACTCTCATTGGGCCACATAAGTCCATGTGCAACATATGCAACTTTGCTTCCGAACTAGGTATGGTTTTGGGTTTATATGATGCTCTTTTTCTTTTTCCTTGTTCGCATGATGGACATAAGTGATCCTTGGTGTATTTGAACTTTGGAAGTCCGTTGACGATGTTGTCTTTGGCAAGATTGTTGATGGTGTCGAAATTGAGATGGGATAACCTTCTATGCCACAACCAGGACTGTGTTCCAGATGCTTGTGTCATAAGACATATTGGTGATGAAGAGGCCATTTGATTGATGTCGATAGCATACAAGTTTGTATCCCGATTCCCATTTAAGAGATCAGTGCCATCCAAGTTTCTAACGAAGCAAGCATTTTTCCTAAAAGCAACCTCTAAATCTGCATCACAGAACTGCCCGACCGAAAACAAATTGTGTCCCAATCCTTCGACATAGTAAACCCGAGTGATCAAATAATTTCCAAAAGGTAGATCTCCATAACCCATGATAGCTGCTACATGATACTTTCCAAAACGTCACGGTTCCCATGAATTTCCAGACGAAATTGATCAGCAGCTTCAGATTCCGGTCATGTGCTTGGAGCAACCCGAGTCGACGATCCAAAGACAAATTTCGATAACCTGCCAGTAAAAGAAAAAGAATATTGTGGAAACCGTTTTGATTTTGGTTCCTTTGGGTTAGAGGTAAAATCTTGATCACACTCAAAGAGGTTTTCTACAGGGAATTCTGGTTTATCACTCATTGTACCATTCTCGAGTGTGAAAGTTCTACCCGTGGGTTTCCAAATATCATCCCTAAAGTAAACACTATGGTTCTTGTCAGTAGTGAAAAGCCTAAGTTTTGCAACTAGTCTTCCTACTCGCTTAGCGTAAGATCTTTTTGGAACGTTCTTCTTAAGAGGCTTATCATTCACATTCTTAGAAACACAATCATCTTGATCATTAATTAAAGATTTCTTGCAAGTTAAACAAAGAGATTCAACACATTCATTAGACTTAGCAAGTTTCATAGGTTCAGTACATTCAGATGAAATGTCTTTCTTATTCAAAAGTGGTAAATTCCTAGGGTGTTCTTCTAATTTCTTCTCTTTATTCAAGCTACTACTTCTAGAGGCAGTCGAGACTCTATTGTTCCTTGTATTGCTCTTAGGCTTTAGTCTGCTGCTCCTAGAGGTGCTTTCTAGTCCTGTAGAAGGTAAGGCACACGCATTAGGATTCACATTTTTATGAAGGGAGGTGGTTTCAGATTTCCTAGTCTCTTTAGAGTGCTTTTCTAAACTTATGTCGTTTGTTCCATATGTTTTAGATGTGGAGGCAGACGCATTAGTGGTACTCATCTTAAAAAGGCCAGGTGCTAAAACTTTTGGTTTCTCGATAACCGCTTTTCCTCTATCAACATTTTGTTTAGGTAGGGCAGGTGGAGTGACTGGTTTTGATGAAACATTTTTCTCGTTGACTTTTGGAGGAGGCATAGAAACAGACATTTTGGGTTTGGAAACTGGTTTGGGAACATTTGCTCTCTCCTTAGTCAATGGTTTTGTAATCACAGTATCCACTGCCTTTCCTTTTTGACTTTCCAGCTGAGCCCTCAAAAGATCATTTTTCGCTTTCATGTCATTGTAGGCACGCTCATACGACAATTTGTCATATTTGCATTCCTCAGTTTTTCGATCAAGTTGTTTAAAATATGACACATTTTCTTTTTCAAGTTTTTCAAGAGCTTTTTCATATTTTGAAACAATTTCGGAGGTCTCAGACTGGATTCTTTCATGATCTTCAACAGAATATGTTTGCATAATAATGGACATAATATCTAGTCGAGAACATCTTGAAAAGAGAATCATTTAAATTTTCCAAAACTTTGATGTGTTCAACACTTTCATTAGCTTGCTTTACCAGGGATTGATGGTCCTTGACAAAGTCAACTGTTTCTTTCAAAAATGCTTGTTCAAAATGAATTACCCTTGAGTTGATGTTATTCAGCTGAGGGGCAATTTGAGTTTCAAAAACTTTTTCTGTTCATTATCAAAACTATTGAACCAGATGTTTGTTGTAATATTGGTTTTAGTTTTAGCAGTCTCTTGAAGATCTGCAATTCTAGTTTTTACATTTTCTAAAATACTTCGCGCATCACTTGTGTTAAAAGGATTGTTTGAAGACATTTGTTCAATGTTCGAAAGAGATTTGGAGACAACAACTGGTTTTGAAACTGATTTTGAGACTGGTGTTGACACTTTGTTTGAAACACTTGGTGTGGTGGAAAACGTTGATTGTTCTTTATGAAAAACAAACGAAATACCATTAATTTTGTTCCATTTGTTATAATCAATTGGTTTGATTTCCGGATGTTTTTGTTTCATTTTTGATCTACTCTCCGCAGATAGTTCCAACGTTTCAAGAGAATCATGTACAATTATGGGTGCATGCAAAGGTTTTCCATTGTTCAACACATTCTGAGATTTCTGAGCTTTCTTGAGGAACGAAGAAGGGTTGTTACCAAGAGCCATTTTATGTGCAGAATGAAAAATCGGATTTACTTGATTAGAAAGCATTTTGTTTGTTTTAACGGAATGACCCGTTGTAAGAAGCAAATTATCCAATTTTTTTATAGATTCATTTTTATCCATAATTTCATTAAGAAGAGAATCTTCTCCTTTTGAAAAATCAGCAATCAACTGTTTCTTCTCTTTTTCAAGATCAGAAAACAGTGCTTTTTGTTTAGAAAGTTGGTCATTTAGATCAGAAATTTCCTTGTTTAAAGATTTTATTTTCAAGTTCAAATTCACATCAAGTGTGTCATACTTGAGTTGCAATTGTTGTTCTCTTAAAACAGAATCTCGATAACCAATTTCTAATTCTGATACTTTGTTTGTATGAACTTCAAAGGCTCTGGCGTTCTCTTTGTAACTCTCAAGCTCAGCGGTCAATTTAGCATTCGCGGCCTTAACTTCGCAATTGACCGTTCTAACTTTCTCAATTTCAATGCCACAATTATTGATTAATGATTCAAAATAAGCACGTGTTTCCTCATCAGTATCAGTATTTTGTGACACACAGCCTCCACTAGGATCCACATATGGAGTTTCAGAGTTAGTATTGCTACAACTCAGATTGTCTAGGTATGTATCATAAGTAGGTGCTGGCATCACAGAATGTTGTTCGTCATGAGTAAACACATCAAATATGACATTGTTATAGCATGAATTAATGATTGGTACCTCGATCTGCGTTGGCGTCATAGACGGAGGTGCGTCGAGTCGTGTCGTACTTAGTCTCCTGAAGATTTGCCATGAAGATGCAGTTTGCATTGATTTCCTCGAGGTCTTCCAAATCATCCACAATAGCGAAAAAATCATTTTCCTCAACACTCAACTGCATCCCGCTTCTTGCTTCGTACTAACAGATAGCTTTCCGAAGAAACTCATTCTTTCTTATGTGGCTTAGTGGGACAGTTTCGTGCCATGTGACCCACTCCTTGACAGTTATAACACTTAACCTGATTACCCTTATTCACATTTCCATAATTCCCAACAACTGGAGCGGCAACCTTCCCATTCTGATTACCCACTGCTCTATTCCCAACATTCTGCCCAATCTGATTTTCAACATTCGACCCAACCGATTACCCCGATACGGAACCGCCTAATTACCCATGCGAAATCCAGTAGCATATTCCTGCTGATTCCCAATAACTCCAACCATTTGACCTTGATTACCCATATTCACACCCGGCTGTGCAATTTGTCTATTGCGAGTGTTTGATGAAATCCTTTGGTTGTTGTTAGTTGGTGTGGAATAGCGACTTCTTAATGCTTTACCCAATAAAGAAAATACCGTGGCAAAGCTTCTTCTTGTTCATTTCGGATCGTGATTCCTTGTTCCTGGTATTGTGGATACTGTTGTTGTTGAATGACTTGTTGTTCTGGTGGATAGAATTGTTGTTGAGGGATAACATCTTATGGTTGTGGAATGTATTCTGCAAGTTGTTGTTGGTGGAAGATGATGAAGCTTGTTGTTGTGTATTCACTGAAGGTTGAGTCTTTGCAATAAGTGCCAATGGATCATGATTCTTTGCCAATCTTTCTTTCCTAACTTCATTCACTTCAGCTTGGTTTTATTTCAGAAAATCGTTTAGTTGATCAAAGTTCACCTGATGTAAGTCTTTTGTTTGGTTGACAATAGTGACATAGCGTCCCCATTCTTCCGGAAGATTGTTCAAGAACTTGATATTTTGCACGATAGTTCTGGGTGCCAACTTGTTTCTGATAAGCTCATTCATCAAAGTACAAAACCTTCCATAGTATGATTCAATGGATTCTCACGGAGTTGAAGTGAACTTTTCCCATTCAGTTAGCGACTTGTTCTCCATGTCTTGTTGACCAATTTACTTTCCATGACAAAGTCTAACACATTCCCACATATCGAAAGCAGTTTCACAACTGTCTACAGCAGCAAAGATGTCTCTTGGTAAACCCAGTTGGACAATATGAATTGCCATGTCATTTGCATCGACTTGTTTCGATCCTCTTCAGGTATTCTCGATTCATTTTGAAGACGAGAGGATGGTGGGATGGGAGGTGTTGCATCAGCATTTCGGGGACATGGACTTGTCGAGGCTTGAAGGGTCCATTCTGAATGGATTGAATCATGAGTTTTCCATTAGGTTTGGTCTTTATGTAACGAAGCATACGACTTGTCCATTGAAGATAACCACCTTTTTCCAACATAGGAGGACGGTTTTCTGCACCGGCTGCATGAATGTCTTGTTGAGTTGCCATTGATGAAGGTATGTTATGATAAAGTTGATGTAGGATCGATTCAACGATAAAGGAGTTGTGTTTCAAAAGATATTGTCGTTTGAAGTTTTTCTGAAAGTCGTACTCGTAACCTTGGTTCTTAGTCGAAAAAAAAAATTCGTCCAAAATTTGAAATTCACTTTAAAAATCAATTCTAAGGACGTATGAAAAATTTGATTTATGACAATTTAGACGCCAAATTTGACCTAAAAATTTTGAATTTGGGTCCAAAAATTTGAATTTTTGACCAAAATTTTCCAAGTTAAACCAAAATTTGAATTTCGCGTAAAAATTGAACGTTTAGTCTATTCAAAAATTTAAATTTTACTCAAGTTTTCCCGCCATTTTTTTTTTTTTTTGAAAATGAAGAGCTTAGGCGTAGACACACGAAGTTACGAGTAGACGATGCTTAGGCGTAGAGATAACTTACGCGTAATACCCAAGTTACACGTAACAATAGAGTTATGCATAGACTAAAAACTTAAACGTAGAATCCTTATGCGTAAGACAAGCTTAGGCGTAAGAAAATACTTATGCGTAAGAAATTATACGCGTAAGATTTAGCTTATGCGTAAATCTAGGGTTTTGCCCAAAAATCGTTTACACTATCACAGTGTAAAAGATATCCAAAAGTCGAAGTGTTCCACAAACTTATCCATGTGAGGGAAGCACTGAGTAACCTTTATAGCTCGAAGAAACTGCACAAAACTCTTATGCGTAGAAACTTATGCGTAGAAATAGGGTGTTGACTTTTCTTACGCGTAGAACTAGGGTTTTGACCTACGCGTAAAAAAATTCCAGTGATTCAAACAATTTCTCTTGCACAAACAGCCTTAAAAACACTCGAATAACACAAAAATGTTGACCTTTTTCACCCAAAGTGCTTAGATAGCTTATGCGTAGAAATGACCTACCCAATTCGTACGAGTTTAAAAATGATTTAAAACACGTAAAGCTTCGAACTTTTTGCAAAAAACAGAAACTTTAACACCAAATAAACCTTAAACCACAAGAATCTTGAATCTTTAAGTGTAAAAATCAAAGCTTTAAGCGTGTCAAAGATGTATAGCGAGAGCTTTACGCGTATGGTACCAAAACTTCAAAACAAACACAAACACTCCTAAACCATTGTTAGGCGATTGATACCAATTGTAGGACCTTAAATATATCAACCTTATCACAAACCCAACACGTTATGCGTAGAACACGAACAACACAAACACATACATATGCGTAAATAAAGAAGGAAAGATTAAGGTGATGGTGACTTTAATGATATATGTTATGCGTATGAAGATAAGATGAAAAGGAAACTTTTATAACATGAAAGAGAAACATACACAAAACACACACTCAAGCACACCCCTCAAATGAGACTTTGAGGGGTTTATATAGTACAATACATAAACGCCCTAATGGGCTTTGGCTTGGGCCTCGTGGACTTGGATTGGATAACACATGATGAAAGGCTAGCTTAACTTAACTTATAGCCAATTAGCTTAGCCCAATCCATGAGCCCGTTGACTATTCTATCACGATATCTAACACACGTTACAAAGTTCCTAAATGTGAATGACCATCACTTCTAATAAAACTATTAAGGCTAACAAACTTAATCCCTGAGATAGCTCAGTGGGTACTTGTAGTTGTGCTCAGACTTAGCCTGAGCTTCGTGAGGAGTTATACCCTTTGTCATTTCAATCCCAAGTACTATTCCGCAAGTACTTGGGTAATGTATTCTTGTTTGATTCATTTCTAATAAAGAATATTATGTTGAAAATTATTCAGTGTGTTTTACTTACATCTTATCAGTCATAGATTCACTGTTAACTTATTTTTAAATACTTAACTTATTTTTAAATACTTAACTGTTTTACGATAGTGAATATGGAACAACAAGTGGTATTAGAGCAAGGCTGATTATAAAACCTTTTTAAGCCGCTCTAAAACGTTTTTAAATCAGGATCCTTATGGCTGAAATTGATGTACCCCAACTAGTCGATAAAAAGGGTGGAGCTTATTCAGCTGTTGGCCCTAGACTTGAAGTTGGTAAATTCAACAAATGGAAAAAGCGTATGCTTTGCTATTTGATTGGGATGGAACCTTATTATATCAAGTGTATAAATGAAGGTCCATTTATCCCAAAGACTGCTAAAGGTTTGCCTAAACCAAGCTCGATGACTCAGGATGAGAGGAGAGTGGTCAACCAGGACCAAAGACTCGAAAGTATCATCATATCATGTCTTCCTGATGATATTATGGAGTCAGTTATAAGCTGTAGTACAGCTAAACAAACCTGGGATGACCTAGTCCATAGCCATGAAGGCCCATCTGATACCAAGGAAAACAGGATAATGGACCTGAAACTTGAGTATAACACCTTCAGGGCTAAGGACTCAGAAACTCTGTCTCAAACTTACACCCATTACAAAACTCTTCTAAATGGACTGTCTAATGATGGTGTTAAGTTATCCAAACATGAAATCAATGTTGGTTTTGTCAATAGTCTCCCTGAGAAGTGGTTGAATTTCTCTCAGGGACTTAGGAATGCTAATCATATCCAGAATCTTGAACTTCCTGAAATTTATGGGAAATTTTTCTATGAGGAAAACCTCATCAACAGACGATACCCTGACTTAAAAAAGTCTCAAGAAGTCAAGAAGTCCGTGACCACCACTTCAACACCAATATCAACTGCTTTCTATTCTAACAATGTGGTTCAAGATTTCCAAGAAAATTCAGATGATGAGCCTGATGAGAGATCAAGTGCGGAGTACCTAAATAACCTGAACGTTGAATTTCAGGAAAGGGAACTCCTTGCTAACTCTCGGAGGTTTATAAAAAGAAACAAATGTTTTTCAAATGCTAAAGCAAATGAGGACACTGAATGCTTTAAGTGTCACAAAAGAGGTCATTTTGCAAAAGACAGTTTTTCAAAAACAATTTATGAACCCTCGTATAAACCATCAGGGTCAAATCAGTCCTCAGGCTTTAGCAAATTTCAACCAAAAATCTATCAGTCTCATCAAAATCTTCAAAACAAATCTGATCAAAACAAAACTGTTGATTTTGAAGCTAAGTATAGGAAAGTCAAAGCTAAGCTTGCATTGCTTGAGGCCAGTCCCTCAGAAACAACAAAAAGTGTTCAATATGTGTAGGGTAAAAATAAAGGCCTTGTTGTTTGAAACCTTATTTGGGATGAAGAGCCAGTCTCATCGATGATGAAATGGTGCATGTCAGCGATAGCCCTCTCGAAGAGGACAAGCTAGCTGTTGGGAAAAATCATGCCAGGAATGGAGAGTGGGTCAACATCACAATGAAGAAGGTAAATATTTTACTTTCTATGGATGATGACTCGATTGGCGATCCTATATGAACTATATCAATGTTGACCTTAAGTTTGTAGAAGAGCAACGTTTAAATCTTTTTTCAAAATATAACAAGCTAAGTTTTGAACTAAACAAGTGTAGGGATGAACTGCTTCTTTTAAAACAAAATAAGCTTGAGGCAATCACTTTGCAAATTCAAAACACTGAATTAGTTAAAAGAAATCAGGCTCTTCAAGATGAACTTAAGAAAGAAAAGGAAGTCATTGCTAGTTGGACTGCTAAGAATCCAAGAGTCTTTAATGCTGTGGGAGCCCCCAATAGCAAAAAGAGAGTCATAGGTGAAGATCATCTCTCTGACTCTCACAACAAAGACCAGTCTCCCAAACCATTTGTGTCTGGTGGCATGATTACTAATGTGTTGACTATTCCCAAGCCCAGTGATTGGATTGAATGGGTTAACCCTGAGAGTAAGCTTCCAAATTTTGATTCTGGAAGAATACTAGAGCCGGAGAGTCAAGCTCTTAAGAGCATGCTTGGACTCCCTGATGTGCCAAGTAGTACTGAACATATCTCTGAGTCTGAAGCAGAATCTAATGCACCGCTTCCAACCCTGAAACCTCTTCAGGGTGCTGCACCGAGCTCTAAGCTTACTCCAATGCAATTCAATCCTCATTCACCTAAGGAAAGGTCTGGACTTGGTAGAACAATCCTGAAAAGACCAACAAAACCAATCCAACAAGAATCTACTCCCACTGAGACTTCCACATCTTCAGTCCCCACTGAATCTAACCAAATTTAGCAACTGACTGAACTTGTGAGGAAGCTGACTGATAAGATGGAATCCATCTAAAAAGCTCCTGATTCAATCAAGGAAACTAAATCAGCCTCCTCTAGTTCATCAAAGTCTAAAGCCACCACCAAACCCAAGCAGAAGTGTGATCTATGCCACTATACCTGTCATACCACTGACAACTGTTATAGAATCCTTTTTTGTATGATCTGCAAAAATGATGATCACATAACTTCTGATCACTTACAATACGTAAGTTCACTCAGTAAAGCAAACTATACCAAAGTTGGTCATCAGTATGCTTTAACCTCCAAATCTGCTCAAAAGTTTAGAGCAAAACCCTTTCCTCCTTGCCCACACTATGGCTTTAATGATCATCATCCTGATGATTGTCTCATGAACACATGCTGTGACATTTGCGGAAATCCAGCTCATGAGACATCCTAGCATGACAGTGTCATCCAAGCAAGTAGAAGTTCCAAGCAACCCAGAATCACTGAGTCATCCTCAGTCTCCAAATGCGTAACCTGTGGTAGCACAATGCACTCAACCACTGACCATTAGTCAATTGCTAAATTCAAATAGACCTTTAGGCCCAAGCCCACTAGTATGTGGGTCAGCAAAAGAAACTAATTCAGTTTACTATTTGTGCATAGACACGCCAGGGAGCCTATTTGGCATCTAGATAGTGGATGCTCAAGAAGCATGACTGGTGTTAAGGAGTATCTGCACAAGTATGTAAAGGAACCAGGACCCAAGGTAGTATTTGGTGATAACTCATCATGCCCTACTGAAGGCTATGGTTCAGTATACTGCAATGGAATAGTTTTCTCTAGAATAGCTTATGTCAATGGTCTCAAATACAATCTCATCAGTGTCAGTCAACTCTGTGATGCAAAGTACATTGTGCAATTCAATGACAAACAAGGCACCATTTTCAATGCCAACAAAGAAGTTGTTTTGATAGCCCCTAGAAGAGATGATGTGTATGTCTTAGACATGTCAACACTCTCTCAAATGGAACTTGTCTCTTTGCCAAAGCCACTGAAACTGTCAACTGGCTGTGGCACAAGAGACTCTCTCACTTAAACTTCAAAAACATCAATAACTTGGCAAAACAAAATAAGGTCCTTGGCTTACCATCATTGGTTTTTGCAAAAGATAAACCATGCTCTGCCTGTGAAAAAGGCAAACACCACAGAGCATCATTCAAAACCAAAAAAAATTTCTCCATCAAAAGCTGCCTTCACCTCCTGCATATGGATCTCTTTGGACCTGTCAGTCCAAAATCAATCCAGCATGAGAAGTATACACTTGTCATTGTTAATGAGTTTTCAAGATACACTTGGGTATACTTTCTTTCTAAAAAAAGTCAGGCAGCTGATACAATAATGTCATTCATCAGAAAAGTTGAAAATCAAAATGACATTACTGTTAAACAAATCAGAACTGACAATGGCACTGAGTTCAGAAATGAAGAACTTGAGAATTTTTGTGATGAAAAGGGAATCTTCCAAAACTTTTTATCCCCTTACACCCCTGAACAAAATGGGGTAGCTGAAAGGAAAAACATAACTCTCATTGAGGCTGCTAGAACCATGTTAATTGGCTCAGCATTATAAAAATATTTCTGGACTGAAGCCGTCAAAACAGCCTGTTACACTCAAAACAGGTCAATCATTGTCAAAAGACATAACAAAACCCTATATGAGATATTCAAAGGTAGACTTCACGATATCACTACTTTCATGTGTTTGGATGTCCTGTGTTTATTCATAACCACAAGGATCATCTAGGAAAGTTTGATGCCAAAGCTGATGATGGATACTTTCTAGGTTACTCACTAATCTCAAAAGCCTTCAGGGTATTTAACACAAGGTGACAACAAGTTGAGGAAACCTTTCATGTCACCTTTGATGAGAGTTTAGAGAGCATCAGGTTCACCAACACCTCAGTGGAGGAAATAGGAATTGATAACTTATCAAGATATCCTCCTGATGAGTATAACACTGAAATCAATTCCTCATACCAAGTTGATGCTGACATCTCATATTATTTCTTACCTCACAACCTTCCCAGACCAACAATCAATGAATTCATTCATAATCAATCAGTCCTTGCTGGGATAGGTAACACTGAACCAAATGTTCAGGAACCTGTGATTCAAGAACCCCAACCTGAACAAGACATCTCAACAGATGATCTTGATGATTCTGTGGCTCCTGCACCTGAACTCACTCCAGAGCTTCCAGTGGCCTCTTCAAGCTCAGATCCTAGACCATAAAGTAAGTGGAAAAAATCTCAGGACATTGAGCTTGTAAACATAATTGGTGAACCCACTGAGGGCATGCTTACAAGAAGCATGGCTGCTAAACTAACTGCAGCTTCAACAAATGAATTTCTATATGCTGATTACCTATCAGAAATAGAACCCAAAAGTGTCACTGAGGCTCTAAAACACCCAAGCTGGGTTCAGGCCATGCAAGAAGAACTTCAACAGTTTGATAAAAACAAGGTCATGACCTTGATCAAATATCCTCAGGATGTCATTATCATAGGAATGAATGAAAATGACACTGTCATTAAAAACAAAGCTAGACTTGTAGCCAAAGGTTACAGTCAACAAGAAGGCATTGACTATGATGAGACATTTTCTCCTGTTGCAAGAATGGAAGCCATCAGGATCTTCCTTGCATATGCTACCTACATGAACTTCAAAGTTTACCAAATGGATGTAAAAAGTGCATTTCTGAATGGTGAACTCAAGGAAGATGTGTATGTTCAGCAACCTCCTGGCTTTGAGAGTAGTGAATTCCTTGACTATGTCTGCAAGCTTGATAAAGCCCTTTATGGACTAAAGCAAGCTCCCAGGGCATGGTATGAAACACTCTCAGCCTTCCTAATTCAAAACAAGTTTGTCGGGGAAATATAGACAACACATTGTTTATGTACAGGGACAAAACAAGATGTGATTCTGGTCCAAGTATATGTTGATGACATCATCTTTGGCTCAACAAACTACACTCTTTGCAAACAGTTTGAAAACTGATGACAAAGAAGTTTGAAATGAGCATGATGGGTGAACTCACATACTTACTTGGACTACAAATCGCAAACCGATAAATAAATTTCCATCAGTTAAGAGAAATACACCAGAAATCTCTTAAAGAAATATGAGATATCTGACTGTGCCTCAGTGAGGATACCAGTGGTCCTTCCTAACAACCTTAGACCTGATCTCATTGTCAAATCAAGAATCAAACCCATTTCAGAGGGATTGTTGGCTCACTGATGTATCTCATCGCTTCCACGGACATACAATTCTCAGTCTGTCTAATAGCAAGATATCAGTCTAATACCAAAGAATCCCATCTCACTGCAGCCAAAAGAATACTGAAATACCTTAAGGGAACTCCAAGCCTTGGACTCTACTATCCAAAGTGCTCAGGGTTTGACCTTAAAGGATATTCTGATTCTGATTATGCTGGCTGCAACATGGACAGAAAAAGTACCTTAGTGTCTTGTCAATTTCTTGGACGAAAACTGGTCTGTTGGAGTGCTAAAAAGCAATAATCAGTGGCTATGTCTTCAGCCGAAGCTGACTATGTTGCTGCTGCAGGATGCTGTGCCAATGTATTGTGGATGAAAAGTCAACTCAGTGACTATGACATCCACTACAAAATGGTACCCATCTTCTGTGACAACACTAGTGCCATTGTTATCTCCAACAACCCTGTCCTTCACCAAAGAACCAAACACATTGATATCAGATATCATTTCATCAGAGACCACATAATGAAAGGAGACATTGAGGTTCATTTCATCCCTACTGAATATCAACTTGCTGATATCTTCACCAAACCCTTAGGTGAACCTACCTTCAGAGACTGAAAGTGAATTGGGAATGCTAGACATTGAAAGTCAGCAACCTGAAAACCAATCCCAATCTCAATAAGTTTTTCCTAAAACGGTTCATCCTCCCTGAACAAAACCTCAAAAATAACCCTCTCACTGAATGGGTAAGACTCATTTAGGGACCCCGACTCTTGATATTGAGCATTGAATGAGTAACTAAATGCACCAAGTATTAGTTACTTAAATGTCCTAGGTTGGTAAACATACCAACTAAATATAGGAATATATGTCTCTCTATCTTGCTGTCAAGGGTCCCTCAAACTTACCCAATCCCACTTGGCATTAAATGCCCCTCTCACATGAAATATCTTATTGATATTTTATTGTTGCAAATGCACTTTTACCTGCAATCCTTGAAAACCGGGATTTTACAACGGGTAGTGGAGTGGTGGCATTAAATGTGGAAATTCGAAACGTTTTCAAAACTGACTTTACAAATCCACATTGGTGCATAAACAACCCCTCTCATCACTCTATAAATACCCTTCACAAAATCATTAAAACACACACAAAGTATTTCGCAACAAAACGTGTCAAAATACTCTTTCAAACCCAAAAATCTTTGTGTTCTTCAAACCTTTTCTAGAAAAATCTTCTCTGTAAATATTTACAAAAGTTTTTCATCACAAACTTGAGAGATTTAAAACTCTTTGATTGTTCTAGTTCAAATATTCTTTTAAAACCCTAAAAATCTTTACATGGAAATGGCTAGAACACAATCTCTTCAGTTTGCATCTCAGTGGGTATGGGATTTCAGTAATGTTAAATTTAAAACTAACAATGTTATAGGCAATTTTGAATACCCCCAAAATGTCCTAGCCTATAAGGAAATAATGAAATGTTTATTCAACTGCCCACTAAAAACGGCCTTTGTTCAGTGTCCCTCTATACTGTACCAAAACCTCCTCAAGGAGTTTTGGGCTACGCAGATGGCCTATGACCCAACACCCTCAACTAATGAGACAGACCTAAGACCCCTAAGGGAGTATCTCATTAAGTTCAGGTCTTTTAACGGGAAAGATCAGTCACCCGACTATAAACGCGTTTTGTACTGCAACATGGTTAGACTACAATAAAGGAGTCTATGTTGCCCATCCTGAACCCTCCACGGTGAAGGATGGGTTAAAACAAATCGTTTTAGATCCAAAAATTTTGGACAAGACCCCAGTCACCAAGAGTTCATTTCATGTGGCTTGGAGGATCCTGTTCACTTTTGTGATTCAGGTCCTCGGCGGGAACCACTCATCCACTGAACAAGTTAATTCTATTCAGTTGATGATGGCATACTGTTTGATGAATGGGGTCAATGTCAACATTGGGGAGATCATTTACAGTGATCTCGTAACCAAGCTACTGAGCAAAACTAGGGCAAAATACATTTCGTACCCTAGGTTTGTCTCAAGTGCTTTACAAGTGTTACTGGGTTGCAATTATCCTTAGGAACAAAAATATTGTTCTTTACCCGCATCCTCGAGTCAATCTAATTTTCAAAGGACCAATCCTTTGTCGAGGGACTCGGTGTTTGCAAATAAACAACCGAGGGACTCAGTGTCTCCTAACCCCTGCTCCTAAAAAGAGAAAGGGGAAGTCTCATAGTGGGACTAAGACCAAACCCAAGTCTCAGGGCCCTGAGGCTTCAGGAACATAGCCCAAAAGGCAAAAGAAGCCCAAGACTGATATGCCACCCACTGGAGACCAAGCAACATCCACCCTGGTGACAACGAAGGACACTGATAAATCACAATCACTGCCCTTGGTCCCAACTACTACTCCCCAAGATCCAGTGGGAAACATACAACCCGCTGGTAGAGGAGCGTCTTCCACAACGCCCAAGGATGACATTAGCAAATCACAGCCTTTATCTGAGGGCCAAATGAATGATCCCAAAGACTCAGAGGGAACTGAACAACCCGCTGATAGGGATCCAATCACATCGACTCCGCCAAAGGCGGCACGGGGAAACACCCACCGTGTCTCGGGGTCACGGGGGACAAAGACTCGGAGGGAAAGAAACAACCCGCGACACGGAACCCACCACCAATCCGACTCCGGAGAAGACACTGGAAAAACCCATCGTGTTTGAGGGTCAAAGGGGACAAAGACTCAAAGGGATTAATACTACCCATCGATATGAAAACCCATCACCACCACCTTGTTAATGCTGATGTTGCGATATACTATTTTCTCGATGATGAACTTGCGACGTGATGATGAAGTTCTTTCAACCGAAGACATGGACGCGAGATTCAACCACATGAACAAGAATCTCAGCCTGATCCCCCAAAGCCTGAAGAGTCACCTTTTCAAGCTGATGATGCTTCCTCAGACTCTTCATCCTCTGATGAATTCAAGAGGTTTGACAATGTTCTTCCACTGACTGAAAGACAGCTAGTTCAGTGGATCACAAAAGCTTCAAGGAAGCTATATGCTTGGGTCATCGACACATTGTGGGATCAACACACGGCTGCTGCAAGTTATGCGATCTAAAGTCCAATTTGCTCACCTTCAATGCCAACACCGATGAACACATGGATCTTATGTACCACATCTTCATCGACCGGATAACAACTTGGTCAAGTTTCTAAAGCATCTTCAGGGTTGTGGGACAAAGATTGATGAAATTAGGGACTCGGTCAAAGAAGACCCAGCACTAAACTCAAAAGTGTCGAGGCTACCTGAGGCTTACTTGAAGAAGAACTCACGAACTAATCCACATGCTAAAGACCGCCAATGTTCAGTGGTCTTGATCTTCGGTTCATCTCTTCAGGCAACACGATTTCCTTAGATGCTCAGCGACCACTACGGCTAAGGCATCATCTTCCATGGCTTGGAACCTTGGGCCACGGATGACTGCTTTGGAATTATCTCAGGCTAATCTGGAAAAACAGGTCTCGGTCTTCACAGGATACTACGACATCAAGGCTATGGTCATTGAAATTTATCAAGCCTTCAAGGGTCAAACTCCCCGGTGTCCGAAGCAACTCTTGCTCTCACTCATGTTGCGCAAATTGAGGGGAGAAGACTACTGAAAAGACTTCCTCTCACACCGAGGGGAGCCACTCGACCAGTCTCTGCAACACCAATATCATCAATCCCACCGGTTTCCAGCAACACCCATCTCATCACCGCCACCACCACCACCAACAACAACAACACTGACGATTACACCTATCATGACAACAACACCGCCCCTGGTAGCATCATCCTCCTCAGTCCAGGAAAAAACAAAAGGCATAATGAAAACTCTTGAGCCTGAGAAGATTCCCTACATGATTGGCAACACTGAAATTACACCATAACATTTAAGTGCCTACCTTGCTAAGGAAGAGAGGAGAAGGAAACTTGTTGAAGAAGAAAGAAAGAGTAGATAAGCACTGGTACAAGTCGTGCTGAGGAAGCCGAACATTGGAATTGATCCAAAGAAGCTTCAAAAGGGTTAGGCAGGACAAAAGTTCAAGGATGCTCAGTTGCTAAGATGGTTGAAATGAGAGCAGTTGGAAGAAAAGAATAAAAGAACTGCGACCATCAAGAACGGAAGAATTGACCATTACAACTTGTCAATGACAAGCGAGAAGCTTCCTAAAAATCATGACGTCGAGAATCATCCCAAATCCAAACCACGGCAATGAATGTTTACAGGAGGGATGATAAAGACACTTCGAGGTTCATGATCCCCTAAAATTCACTGACTTTGGGATCACTGAACTCGATGAGCTTAGTCCAATAATTGAAAAGAAGCAGAATGCGGTGGTTAAGGAGCTGATGAAGATGCTCGGAAAAGGTATGAAAGATCGAGGGATGCACCAAGACAACTGGCGGGATTCAGCCTTCCTTAATATGCGCACCACAAGGACCTCAACCTCTCATCATCACAGGTAAGAGAAAGAGAGTTGAGTTCGGCCAGCCAGATCAAAGTGCCCGGACTTGAATACAACAGGAGCCTACTTTGAAGGTGTAAAATTTGTCAACCTGTCTTGTGATAGAAAGCCTCGAAAGAGGGATATTTTTCATTGATGTCTATGGAAACCCAACATTCCAAAGGTGGAGTGATATTGATCAGGCAGGAGTGGCTACAATCTTTGTGAGCTACATACCGGGGGCCTCTCAAATTCAGACTCTAAATTTCAAATTATGTGCTTGACTTAAACCAAGATAAGAGAACATCCCGTGGAAACACTCATCACTAAGAAAGTCAAGCTTGAAGCACTAGGAATCCATCTAGACTGACATCATTTTGCTCTATCGTTTTGTACTAGTGTTAGGAACCATGTAATGTGATCAATAAAAGATGTATGTTTTGTTAAAATACTTAGTGTTCCGTATTGTATTCATTAGTACACTGCAAGTAAAGCTTCATTTGCTCACTTGTTATTATCGATCAAACACTTAGGCCATTTGTATATCCAAATAGGGGAGATCAAGGTTCAAGAAATACCCAAACCTCTTAATTTAGGATTTGAATAGCAAATATCCTAAGTGTTTAGTCCGTTAAACACTAACAGTCACCGAAAGTGCATAGTCTCGCTAAAGGAGCCATCTTCGTGATACTCAAAGAAGAGGCAAAGAAGAAGTCTTCCACTCAATATGAAGCGGAACTTAAAGGGTGAAGACTGACCAAGAAGAAGATGAGTGGATTGGTGCCGTGAGTCATGACAATAACTCACCGAATCCTCGAAACCCCTTCTAGCTTACTTACATCAAGACAAACTAAAAATAGAAGACTAAAGGATGTGAAGATCAAGAATGAGCGATATATGGATAAGTTTGAACTGTATAAGACTAAGTCCTTATCAAACCAAAGTCAACTTTCCCTAAATGGTAACGAGAATGTAGCCCGCTACACAATAATTAACTTTTAGGAAAGCAAATTTATCTCTACCTAAAATAGTGTCTTTAGAATGCGTAGACAAACACATCAAGATTTTGTCTTCCTCGTGAAATCATTACTTGTCACTTAGGAAAGAGAGTTAAAACCTACTTATATAAATA
>OU343224.1:252147911-252177151 GCA_910596185.1 Chrysanthemum makinoi | reverse complement strand
TCAACATAATATTCTTTATTAGAAATGAATCAAACAAGAATACATTACCCAAGTACTTGCGAAATAGTACTTGGGATTGAAATGACAAAGGGTATAACTCCTCACGAAGCTCAGGCTAAGTCTGAGTACAACTACAAGTACCCACTGAGCTATCTCCGGGATTAAGTTGTATTTGGAGGAGTGAAAGATGGCTTACATGTATGTGTGTTTTTACAATTTACAAGCTTAAATCTTTCACTCCATCTCTTATGCTATTTATATAAGTATGAGTTTTAACTCTTTCCTAAGTGACAAACTGACAATTCTACGAAGACAAAATCTGATGTATTTTGTCTCTGCTAAAAGACTATTTTAGGTAAGAGATAAGACTGCTTTCCAAAGTTCAGTGATGACACTGAACCTGATCGTTTGCCATTTAGGGAAAGTTGACTTTGGTTGATAAGGACTTCGTCTTATCTGATTCAAACTTATCCCGCCTTATCCCGCTCATTCTTCAGTCTTCACATCCTTTAGTCTTCTATTTTAGTTTGTCTTCAGTGTAAGTAGCTAGAGAGGAGTTTCAGGGATTCAGTGAGTTATTGTCATGACTCACTGAATCCACCATCTTCTTCTTGACTCAGTCTTCACCCTTTAAGTTCCGCCATAATGAGTGGAGAGACTTCTTCTTTGCCTCTTACTGAGTATCCTGAAGATGGCTCACTGAGAGACTATGCACTCAGTGACCTGTTAGTGTTTAACGGACTAAACACTTAGGATATTTGCTATTCAAATCCTAAATTAAGAGGTTTGGGTATTTACTGAACCCAACAGTCTCCCCCTATTTGGATATACAAATAGCCTAAGTGTTTGATCAGTGTAAGTGAGCAAATGGCTTCTTCTTACACTGAATGTACTAATGAATACAATAAGGAACACTGAGTATTTTAACAAAACATACATCTTTTATTGATCACATTACATGGTTCCTAACACTAGTACAAAACGATAGAGCAAAATGATGTCAGTCTAGATGGATTCCTAGTGCTTCAAGCTTGACTTTCTTAGTGATGAGTGTTTCCCTGTCAGGATGTTCTCTTATCTTGGCGTTTAAGTCAGCACATAATTTGAAATTTGCAGGAGTCTGAATTTGAGAGGCCACTGGTATGTAGCTCAGCATTGTAGCCACTCCTGCCTGATCAATATCACTCCACCTTTGGAATGTTGGGTTTCCATAGACATCAATGAAAAATATCCCTCTTTCAGGCTTTTCTATCACAAGACAGTTGACAAATTTTACACCTTAAGGCAGCTCCCTGTTGTATTCAAGTCCAGGCACTTTGATCTCAGGCTGGAACTCAACTCTCTTTCTCTTGCCCTGTGATGACTGAGGTTGAGGTCCTTGTGGTGCAGTTAAGGAAGGCTGAATCCCATTGTGCTGGTGCATCCCTGAGTCTTTCATACCTTTTGCTGAGCATCTTCATCAGCTCCTTAACCACCGCATTCTGCTTCTTTTCAATTATTGGACTAAGCTCATCGAGTTCAGTGATCCCAAAGTCAGTGAATTTTAGGGGATCATGAACCTCGAAGTGTCTTTTATCATCCCTCCTGTAAACATTCATTGCCAGTGGTTTGGATTTGGGGATGATTCTGACGTCAGTGATTTTTTTAGGAAGCCTTCTGCTTGTCATTGACAAGTTGTAATGGTCAATTCTTCCGTTCTTGATGGCTGCAGTTCTTTTATTCTTTTCTTCCAACTGCTTTCTCATTTCAACCATCTTAGCAGCCTGAGCATCCTTGAACTTTTGTCCTGCCTAACCCTTTTGAAGCTTCTTTGGATCAATTCCAATGTTCTCAGCTTCCTCGGCAACGACTTGTACCAGTGCTTATCTACTCTTTCTTTCTTCTTCAACAAGTTTCCTTCTCCTCTCTTCCTTAGCAAGGTAGGCACTTAGCTGTTATGGTGTAAGCAGGTACTCAGTGTTGCCAATCATGTAGGGAATCTTCTCAGGCTCAAGAGTTTTCATTATGCCTTTTGTTTTTTCCTGGACTGAGGAGGATGATGCTACCAGGGGCGGTGTTGTTGTCATGATAGGTGTAATCGTCAGTGTTGTTGTTGTTGTTGTTGTTGGTGGGACTGATGAGATGGGTGTTGCTGAAACTGGTGGGATTGATGATATTGGTGTTGCAGAGACTGGTCGAGCTGGCTCCCCCTCAGTGTGAGAGGAAGTCTTTTCAGTAGTCTTCTCCCCCTCAACTGTTGCCGCAACATGAGTGAGAGCAAGAGTTGCTTCGGACACTGGGGGAGTTTGACCCTTGAAGGCTTGATAAATTTCAATGACCATAGCCTTGATGTCAGTAGTATCCTGCTGAAGACTGGAGACCTGTTTTTCCAGATTAGCCTGAGATAATTCCAAAGCAGTCATCCGTGGCCCAAGGTTCCAAGCCATGGAAGATGATGCCTTAGCCAGAGTGGTCGCCTGAGCATCTAAGGAAATCAGTGTTGCCTGAAGAGACTGAACCGAAGACTGAAGACCCTGAACATTGGCAGTCTTTAGCATGTGGATTAGTTCAGTGAGTTCTTCTTCAAGTAAGCCTCAGTAGCCTCCAGCACTTTTGAGTTTAGTGTTGGGTCTTCTTTGACCGAGTCCCTGATTTCATCAATCTTTGTCCCACAACCCTGAAGATGCTTTAGAAACTTGACCAAGTTGTTATCCAGTCGATGAAGATGCTGGTACATAAGATCCATGTGTTCATCAGTGTTGGCATTGAAGGTGAGCAAATTGGACTTTAGATCAGCATAACTTGCAGCAGCTTCAGTGTGTTGATCCCACAATGTGTCAGTGACCCCAGCATATAGCTTCCTTGAAGCTTTTGTGATCCACTGAACTAGCTGTCTTTCAGTCAGTGGAAGAACATTGTCAAACCTCTTGAATTCATCAGAGGATGAAGAGTCTGAGGAAGCATCATCAGCTTGAAAAGGTGACTCTTCAGGCTTTGGGGGATCAGGCTGAGATTCTTGTTCATGTGGTTGAATCTCAGCGTCCATGTCTTCCCCGGCTGAAAGAACTTCATCATCACTGTCAGCAAGTTCATCATCAGAAAATAGTATATCAGCAACATCAGCAACAGTTAACAAGGTGGTGGTGATGGGTTTCGTATCAGTGGGTAGTATTAATCCCTTTGAGTCTTTGTCCCCCTTTGACCCCTCAAACACTGATGGGTTTTTCCCAGTGTCTTCTCCGGAGTCAGGATTGGTGGTGGGTTCCGTATCGGCGGGTTGTTTCTTTCCCTCCGAGTCTTTGTCCCCCTGTGACCCCTGAGACACTGGTGGGTGTTTCCCAGTGCCTGCCTTTGGCGGAGTCAGTGGCAGTTGGATCCCTATCAGCGGGTTGTTCAGTTCCCTCTGAGTCTTTGGGATCATTCATTTGGCCCTCAGATAAAGGCTGTGATTTGCTAATGTCATCCTTGGGCGTTGTGGAAGACGCTCCTCTACCAGCGGGTTGTATGTTTCCCACTGGATCTTGGGAGTAGTAGTTGGGACCAAGGGCACTGATTGTGATTTATCAGTGTCCTTCGTTGTCACCTAGGTGGATGTTGCTTGGTCTCCAGTGGGTGGCATATCAGTCTTGGGCTTCTTTTGCCTTTTGGGCTATGTTCCTGAAGCCTCAGGGCCCTGAGACTTGGGTTTGGTCTTAGTCCCAGTCTGAGACTTCCCCTTTCTCTTTTTAGGAACAGGGTTAGGAGACACTGAGTCCCTCTGGTTGTTTACTGCAAACACTGAGTCCCTCTGACAAAGGATTGGTCCTTTTGAAAATTAGATTGACTCAGGATGCCAGGTAAAGAACAATATTTTTGTTCCTAAGGATAATTGCAACCCAGTAACACTTGTAAAGCACTTGAGACAAACCTAGGGTACGAAACGTATTTTGCCCTAGTTTTGCTCAGTAGCTTGGTTACGAGATCACTGTAAATGATCTCCCCAATGTCGACATTGACCCCATTCATCAAACAGTATGCCATCATCAACTGAATAGAATTAACTTGTTCAGTGGATGAGTGGTTCCCGCCGAGGACCTGAATCACAAAAGTGAACAGGATCCTCCAAGCCACATGAAATGAACTCTTGGTGACTGGGGTCTTGTCCAAAATTTTTGGATCTAAAACGATTTGTTTTAACCCATCCTTCACCGTGGAGGGTTCAGGATGGGCAACATAGACTCCTTTATTGTAGTCTAACCCTGTTGCAGTACAAAACGTTTTATAGTCCAGGGTGACTGATCTTTCCCCGTTAAAAAGACTGAACTTAATGAGATACTCCCTTAGGGGTCTTAGGTCTGTCTCATTAGTTGAGGGTGTTGGGTCATAGGCCACTGCTGTAGCCCAAAACTCCCTGAGGAGGTTTTGGTACAGTATAGAGGGACACTGAACAAAGGCCGTTTTTAGTGGGCAGTTGAATAAAAATTTCATTATTTCCTTATAGGCTAGGACATTTTGGGGGTATTCAAAATTGCCTATAACATTGTTAGTTTTAAATTTAACATTACTGAAATCCCATACCCACTGAGATGCAAACTGAAGAGATTGTGTTCTAGCCATTTCCATGTAAAGATTTTTAGGGTTTTAAAAGAATATTTGAACTAGAACAATCAAAGAGTTTTAAATCTCTCAAGTTTGTGATGAAAAACTTTTTGTAAATATTTACAGAGAAGATTTTTCAGAAAAAGGTTTGAAGAACACAAAGATTTTTGGGTTTGAAAGAGTATTTTGACAGCGTTTTGTTGCAGAAATACTTTGTGTGTGTTTTAATGATTTTGTGAGGGGTATTTATAGAGTGATGAGAGGGGTTGTTTATGCACAAATGTGGATTTGTAAAGTCTGTTTTTGAAAACGTTTCGAATTTCCACATTTAATGCCACCACTCCACTACCCGTTGTAAAATCCCGGTTTTCAAGGAACGATTGCATTACGATAAAAGTGCATTTTGCAACAATAAAATATCAATAAGATATTTCATGTGAGAGGGGGCATTTAATGCCAAGTGGGATTGGGTAAGTTTGAGGGACCCTTGACAGCAAGATAGAGAGACATATATTCCTATATTTAGTTGGTATGTTTACCAACCTAGGACATTTAAGTAACTAATACTTGGTGCATTTAGTTACTCATTCAATGCTCAATATCAAGAGTCAGGGTCCCTAAATGAGTCTTACCCATTCAGTGAGAGGGTTATTTTTGAGGTTTTGTTCAGGGAGGATGAACCGTTTTAGGAAAAACTTATTGAGATTGGGATTGGTTTTCAGGTTGCTGACTTTCAATGTCTAGCATTCCCAATTCAGCTTTCAGTCTCCTGAAGGTAGGTTCATCCAAGGGTTTGGTGAAGATATCAGCAAGTTGATATTCAGTAGGGATGAAATGAACCTCAATGTCTCCTTTCATTATGTGGTCTCTGATGAAATGATATCTGATATCAATGTGTTTGGTTCTTTGGTGAAGGACAGGGTTGTTGGAGATAACAATGGCACTAGTGTTGTCACAGAAGATGGGTACCATTTTGTAGTGGATGTCATAGTCATTGAGTTGACTTTTCATCCACAATACATTGGCACAGCATCCTGCAGCAGCAACATAGTCAACGGTGAAGACATAGCCACTGATTGTTGCTTTTTAGCACTCCAACAGACCAGTTTTCGTCCAAGAAATTGACAAGACACTAAGGTACTTTTTACGTCCATGTTGCAGCCAAAGCATAATCGAATCAGAATATCCTTTAAGGTCAAACCCTGAGCACTTTGGATAGTAGAGTCCAAGGCTTGGAGTTCCCTTAAGGTATTTCAGTATTCTTTTGGCTGCAGTGAGATGGGATTCTTTGGTATTAGACTGATATCTTGCTATTAGACAGACTGAGAATTGTATGTCTGGTCTGGAAGCAGTGAGATACATCAGTGAGCCAACAATCCCTCTGAAATGGGTTTGATTTACTGATTTGACAGTGAGATCAGGTCTAAGGTTGTTAGGAAGGACCACTGGTATCCTCACTGAGGCACAGTCAGATATCTCATATTTCTTTAAGAGATTTCTGGTGTATTTCTCTTAACTGATGGAAATTTATTTATCAGTTTGCCTGATTTGTAGTCCAAGGAAGTATGTGAGTTCACCCATCATGCTCATTTCAAACTTCTTTGTCATCAGTTTTTCAAACTGTTTGCAAAGAGTGTAGTTTGTTGAGCCAAAGATGATGTCATCAACATATACTTGGACCAGTATCACATCTTGTTTTGTCCTGTACATAAACAATGTGTTGTCTATATTTCCCCCGACAAACTTGTTTTGAATTAGGAAGGCTGAGAGTGTTTCATACCATGCCCTGGGAGCTTGCTTTAGTCCATAAAGGGCTTTATCAAGCTTGCAGACATAGTCAGGGAATTCACTACTCTCAAAGCCAGGAGGTTCTTGAACATACACATCTTCCTTGAGTTCACCATTCAGAAATGCACTTTTTACATCCATTTGGTAAACTTTGAAGTTCATGTAGGTAGCATATGCAAGGAAGATCCCGATGGCTTCCATTCTTGCAACAGGAGAAAATGTCTCATCATAGTCAATGCCTTCTTGTTGACTGTAACCTTTGGCTACAAGTCTAGCTTTGTTTTTAATGACAGTGTCATTTTCATTCATTCCTATGATAATGACATCCTGAGGATATTTGATCAAGGTCATGACCTTGTTTTTATCAAACTGTTGAAGTTCTTCTTGCATGGCCTGAACCCAGCTTGGGTGTTTTAGAGCCTCAGTGACACTTTTGGGTTCTATTTCTGATAGGTAATCAGCATATAGAAATTCATTTGTTGAAGCTGCAGTTAGTTTAGCAGCCATGCTTCTTGTAAGCATGCCCTCAGTGGGTTCACCAATTATGTTTACAAGCTCAATGTCCTGAGATTTTGTCCACTTACTTTATGGTCTAGGATCTGAGCTTGAAGAGGCCACTGGAAGCTCTGGAGTGAGTTCAGGTGCAGGAGCCATGAATCATCAAGATCATCTGTTGAGATGTCTTGTTCAGGTTGGGGTTCTTGAATCACAGGTTCCTGAACATTTGGTTCAGTGTTACCTATCCCATCAAGGACTGATTGATTATGAATGAATTCATTGATTGTTGGTCTGGGAAGGTTGTGAGGTAAGAAATAATATGAGATGTCAGCATCAGCTTGGTATGAGGAATTGATTTCAGTGTTATACTCATCAGGAGGATATCTTGATAAGTTATCAATTCCTATTTCCTCCACTGAGGTGTTGGTGAACCTGATGCTCTCTAAACTCTCATCAAAGGTGACATGAAAGGTTTCCTCAACTTGTTGTCACCTTGTGTTAAATACCCTGAAGGCTTTTGAGATTAGTGAGTAACCTAGAAAGTATCCATCATCAGCTTTGGCATCAAACTTTCCTAGATGATCCTTGTGGTTATGAATAAACACAGGACATCCAAACACATGAAAGTAGCTGATATCAGGAAGTCTACCTTTGAATATCTCATATAGGGTTTTGTTATGTCTTTTGACAATGATTGACCTGTTTTGAGTGTAACAGTTTTTTTGGCCTTCAGTCGAAATATTTTTATAATGCTGAGCCAATTAACATGGTTCTAGCAGCCTCAATGAGAGTTATGTTTTTCCTTTCAGCTACCCCATTTTGTTCAGGGGTGTAAGGGGATAAAAAGTTTTGGAAGATTCCCTTTTCATCACAAAAATTCTCAAGTTCTTCATTTCTGAACTCAGTGCCATTGTCGAGTTCGATTTGTTTAACAAGTAATGTCATTTTGATTTTCAACTTTTCTGATGAATGACATTATTGTATCAGCTGCCTGACTTTTTTTAGAAAGAAAGTATACCCAAGTGTATCTTGAAAACTCATTAACAATGACAAGTGTATACTTCTCATGCTGGATTGATTTTGGACTGACAGGTCCAAAGAGATCCATATGCAGGAGGTGAAGGCAGCTTTTGATGGAGAAATTTTTTTTGGTTTTGAATGATGCTCTGTGGTGTTTGCCTTTTTCACAGGCAGAGCATGGTTTATCTTTTGCAAAAACCAATGATGGTAAGCCAAGGACCTTATTTTGTTTTGCCAAGTTGTTGATGTTTTTGAAGTTTAAGTGAGAGAGTCTCTTGTGCCACAGCCAGTTGACAGTTTCAGTGGCTTTGGCAAAGAGACAAGTTCCATTTGAGAGAGTGTTGACATGTCTAAGACATACACATCATCTCTTCTAGGGGCTATCAAAACAACTTCTTTGTTGGCATTGAAAATGGTGCCTTGTTTGTCATTGAATTGTACAATGTACTTTGCATCACGAGAGTTGACTGACATGATGAGATTGTATTTGAGACCATTGACATAAGCTATTCTAGAGAAAACTATTCCATTGTAAAGTTATCTTGAACCATAGCCTTCAGTAGGGCATGATGAGTTATCACCAAATACTACCTTGGGTCCTGGTTCCTTTACATACTTGTGCAGATACTCCTTAACACCAGTCATGCTTCTTGAGCATCCACTATCTAGATGCCAAATAGGCTCCTGGCGTGTCTCTGCACAAATAGTAAACAATTAGTTTCTTTTCTGACCCACATACTAGTGGGCTTGGGCCTAAAGGTCTATTTGAATTTAGCAATTGACTAATGGTCAGTGGTTGAGTGCATTGTGCTACCACAGGTTACGCATTTGGAGACTGAGGATGACTCAGTGATTCTGGGTTGCTTGGAACTTCTACTTGCTTGGATGACACTGTCATGCTAGGATGTCTCATGAGCTGGATTTCCGCAAATGTCACAGCATGTGTTCATGAGACAATCATCAGGATGATGATCATTAAAGCCATAGTGTGGGCAAGGAGGAAAGGGTTTTGCTCTAAACTTTTGAGCAGATTTGGAGGTTAAAGCATACTGATGACCAACTTTGGTATAGTTTGCTTTACTGAGTGAACTTACGTATTGTAAGTGATCAGAAGTTATGTGATCATCATTTTTGCAGATCATACAAAAAAGGATTCTATAACAGTTGTCAGTGGTATGACTGGTATAGTGGCATAGATCACACTTCTGCTTGGGTTTGGTGGTGGCTTTAGACTTTGATGAACTAAAGGAGGCTGATTTAGTTTCCTTGATTGAATCAGGAGCTTTTTAGATGGATTCCATCTTATCAGTCAGCTTCCTCACAAGTTCAGTCAGTTGCTAAATTTGGTTAGATTCAGTGGGGACTGAAGATGTGGAAGTCTCAGTGGGAGTAGATTCTTGTTGGATTGGTTTTGTTGGTCTTTTCAGGATTGTTCTACCAAGTCCAGACCTTTCCTTAGGTGAATGAGGATTGAATTGCATTGGAGTAAGCTTAGAGCTCGGTGCAGCACCCTGAAGAGGTTTCAGGGTTGGAAGCGGTGCATTAGATTCTGCTTCAGACTCAGAGATATGTTCAGTACTACTTGGCACATCAGGGAGTCCAAGCATGCTCTTAAGAGCTTGACTCTCAGGCTCTAGTATTCTTCCAGAATCAAAATTTGGAAGCTTACTCTCAGGGTTAACCCATTCAATCCAATCACTGGGCTTGGGAATAGTCAACACATTAGTAATCATGCCACCAGACACAAATGGTTTGGGAGACTGGTCTTTGTTGTGAGAGTCAGGGAGATGATCTTCACCTATGACTCTCTTTTTGCTACTGGGAGCTCCCACAACATCAAAGACTCTTGGATTCTTAGCAGTCCAACTAGCAATGACTTCCTTTTCTTTCTTAAGTTCATCTTGAAGAGCCTGATTTCTTTTAACTAATTCAGTGTTTTGAATTTGCAAAGTGATTGCCTCAAGCTTATTTTGTTTTAAAAGAAGCAGTTCATCCCTACACTTGTTTAGTTCAAAACTTAGCTTGTTATATTTTGAAAAAAGATTTAAACGTTGCTCTTCTACAAACTTAAGGTCAACATTGATATAGTTCATATAGGACTGCCAATCAGAGTCATCATCCATAGAAAGTAAAATATTTACCTTCTTCATTGTGATGTTGACCCACTCTCCATTCCTGGCATGATTTTTCCTAACAACTAGCTTGTCCTCTTGAGAGGGCTATCGATTCTTGACATGCACCATTTCATCATCGGATGAGACTGGCTCTTCATCCGGTCGAAGGTTTACAACAAGGCCTTTGTTTTACCCTACACATATTGAACACTTTTTGTTGTTTTAGAGGGTGGCCTCAAGCAATGCAAGCTTAGCTTTGACTTTCCTATACTTAGCTTCAAAATCAACAGTTTTGTTTTGATCAGATTTGTTTGAAAATTTTGATGAGACTGATAGATTTTTGGTTGAAATTTGCTAAAGCCTAGGGACTGATTTGACCACGATGGTTTATACGAGGGTTCATAAATTGTTTTGAAAAGTCTTTTGCAAAATGACCTCTTTGTGACACTTAAAGCATTCAGTGTCCTCATTTGCTTTAGCATTTGAAAAACCTTTGTTTCTTTTTATAAACCTCCGAGAGTTAGCAAGGAGTGCCCTTTCCTGAAATTCAACGTTCAGGTTATTTAGGTACTCCGCACTTGATCTCTCATCAGGCTCATCATCTGAATTTTCTTGGAAATCTTGAACCACATTGTTAGAATAGAAAGCAGTTGATATTGGTGTTGAAGTGGTGGTCACGGACTTCTTGACTTCTTGAGACTTTTTTAAGTCAGGGTATCGTCTGTTGATGAGGTTTTCCTCATAGAAAAATTTCCCATAAATTTCAGGAAGTTCAAGATTCTGGATATGATTAGCATTCCTAAGTCCCTGAGAGAAATTCAACCACTTCTTAGGGAGACTATTGACAAAACCAACATTGATTTCATGTTTGGATAACTTAACACCATCATTAGACAGTCCATTTAGAAGAGTTTTGTAATGGGTGTAAGTTTGAGAGAGTTTCGAGTCCTTAGCCCGAAGGTGTTATACTCAAGTTTCAGGTCCATTATCCTGTTTTCCTTGGTATCAGATGGGCCTTCATGGCTATGGACTAGGTCATCCCAGGTTTGTTTAGTCGTACTACAGCTTATAACTGACTCCATAATATCATCAGGAAGACATGATATGATGATACTTTCGAGTCTTTGGTCCTGGTTGACCACTCTCCTCTCATCCTGAGTCCACTGAGCTTCAGGTTTAGGCAAACCTTCAGGAGTCTTTGGGATAAATGGACCTTCATTTATACACTTGATATAATAAGGTTCCATCCCAATCAAATAGCAAAGCATACGCTTTTTCCATTTGTTGAATTTACCAACTTCAAGTCTAGGGCCAACAGCTGAATAAGCTCCACCCTTTTTATCGACTAGTTGGGGTACATCAATTTCAGCCATAAGGATCCTGATTTAAAAACGTTTTAGAGCGGCTTAAAAAGGTTTTATAATCAGCCTTGCTCTAATACCACTTGTTGTTCCATATTCACTATCGTAAAACAGTTAAGTATTTAAAAATAAGTTAAGTATTTAAAAATAAGTTAATAAATGAATCTATGACTGATAAGATGTAAGTAAAACACACTGAATAATTTTCAACATAATATTCTTTATTAGAAATGAATCAAAAAAGAATACATTACCCAAGTACTTGCGGAATAGTACTTGGGATTGAAATGACAAAGGGTATAACTCCTCACGAAGCTCAGGCTAAGTCTGAGCACAACTACAAGTACCCACTGAGCTATCTCAGGGATTAAGTTTGTTAGCCTTAATAGTTTTATTAGAAGTGATGGTCATTCACATTTAGGAACTTTGTAACGTGTGTTAGATATCGTGATAGAATAGTCAACGGGCTCATGGATTGGGCTAAGCTAATTGGCTATAAGTTAAGTTAAGCTAGCCTTTCATCATGTGTTATCCAATCCAAGTCCACGAGGCCCAAGCCAAAGCCCATTAAGGCGTTTATGTATTGTACTATATAAACCCCTCAAAGTCTCATTTGAGGGGTGTGCTTGAGTGTGTGTTTTGTGTATGTTTCTCTTTCATGTTATAAAAGTTTCCTTTTCATCTTATCTTCATACGCATAACATATATCATTAAAGTCACCATCACCTTAATCTTTCCTTCTTTATTTACGCATATGTATGTGTTTGTGTTGTTCGTGTTCTACGCATAACGTGTTGGGTTTGTGATAAGGTTGATATATTTAAGGTCCTACAATTGGTATCAATCGCCTAACAATGGTTTAGGAGTGTTTGTGTTTGTTTTGAAGTTTTGGTACCATACGCGTAAAGCTCTCGCTATACATCTTTGACACGCTTAAAGCTTTGATTTTTACACTTAAAGATTCAAGATTCTTGTGGTTTAAGGTTTATTTGGTGTTAAAGTTTCAGTTTTTTGCAAAACGTTCGAAGCTTTACGTGTTTTAAATCATTTTTAAACTCGTATTAATTGGGTTGGTCATTTCTACGCATAAGCTATCTAAGCACTTTGGGTGAAAAAGGTCAACATTTTTGTGTTATTCGAGTGTTTTTAAGGTTGTTTGTGCAAGAGAAATCGTTTGAATCACTGGAATTTTTTACGCGTAGGTCAAAACCCTAGTTCTACGCGTAAGAAAAGTCAACACCCTATTTCAACGCATAAGTTCCTACGCATAAGAGTTTTGTGCAGTTTCTTCGAGCTATAAAGGTTACTCATTGCTTTCCTCACATGGATAAGTTTGTGGAACACTTCGACTTTTGGATATCTTTTACACTGTGATAGTGTAAACGATTTTTGGGCAAAACCCTAGATTTACGCATAAGCTAAATCTTACGCGTATAATTTCTTACGCATAAGTATTTTCTTACGCCTAAGCTTGTCTTACGCATAAGGATTCTACGTTTAAGTTTTTAGTCTATGCATAACTCTATTGTTACGCGTAACTTGGGTATTACGCGTAAGTTATCTCTACGCCTAAGCATCGTCTACTCGTAACTTCGTGTGTCTACGCCTAAGCTCTTCATTTTCAAAAAAAAAAAAAAAAAAAAATGGCGGGAAAACTTGAGTAAAATTTAAATTTTTGAATAGACTAAACGTTCAATTTTTACGCGAAATTCAAATTTTGGTTTAACTTGGAAAATTTTGGTCAAAAATTCAAATTTTTGGACCCAAATTCAAATTTTTTAGGTCAAATTTGGCGTCTAAATTGTCATAAATCAAATTTTTCATACGTCCTTAGAATTGATTTTTAAAGTGAATTTCAAATTTTGGACGATTTTTTTTTTCGACTAAGAACCAAGGTTACGAGTACGACTTTCAGAAAAACTTCAAACGACAATATCTTTTGAAACACAACTCCTTTATCGTTGAATCGATCCTACATCAACTTTATCATAACATACCTTCATCAATGGCAACTCAACAAGACATTCATGCAGCCGGTGCAGAAAACCGTCCTCCTATGTTGGAAAAAGGTGGTTATCTTCAATGGACAAGTCGTATGCTTCGTTACATAAAGACCAAACCTAATGGAAAACTCATGATTCAATCCATTCAGAATGGACCCTTCAAGCCTCAACAAGTCCATGTCCCTGAAATGCCGATGCAACACCTCCCATCCCACCATCCTCTCGTCTTCAAAATGAATTAGAATACACGAAGAGGATCAGAAACAAGTCGATGCAGATGACATGGCAATTCATATTGTCCAACTGGGTGTACCAAGAGACATCTTTCTTCTGCTGTGGCAAGACAGTTGTGGCTGCTTTCGATATGTGGGAATGTGTTAGACGGCTTTGTCATGGAACAGAAATTGGTCAACAAGACATGGAGAACAAGCTGCTAACTGAATGGGAAAAGTTCACTTCAACTCTGTGAGAATCCATTGAATCCTACTATGGAAGGTTTTGTACTTTGATGAATGAGCTTATCAGAAACAAGTTGGCACCCAGAACTATCGTGCAAAATATCAAGTTCCTGAACAATCTTCCAGAAGAATGGGGACGATATGTCACTATTGTCAACCAAACAAAAGACTTACATCAGGTGAACTTTGATCAACTAAACGATTTTCTGAAATAAAACCAAGCTGAAGTGAATGAAGTTAGGAAAGAAAGATTGGCAAAGAATCATGATCCATTGGCACTTATTGCAAAGACTCAACCTTCAGTGAATACACAACAACAAGCTTCATCATCTTCCACCAACAACAACTTGCAGTAATACATTCCACAACCATAAGCTGTTATCCCTCAACAACAATTCTATCCACCAGAACAACAAGTCATTCAACAACAACAGTATCCACAATACCAGGAACAAGGAATCACTGATCCTGAAACTGAACAAGAAGAAGCTTTGCCACAGGTATTTTCTTTATTGGGTAAAGCATTCAGAAGTCGCTATTCCACACCAACTAACAACCAAAGGATTTCATCAAACACTGCAATGCAGACAAATTGCACGCCGGGTGTGAATATGGGTAATCAAGGTCAAATGGTTGGAGTTATTGGGAATCAGCAGGATATGCTACTTGGATTTCGCATGGGTAATTAGGCGGTTCCGTATCGGGTAATCAGTGGGTAATTGAATGTTGAAAATCGAATTGGGCAATGTTTGGAATAGAGCAGTGGGTAATCAGAATGGGAAGGTTGCCGCTCCAGTTGTTGGGAATTATGGAAATGTGAATAAGGGTAATCAGGTTAAGTGTTATAACTGTCAAGGAGTGGGTCACATGGCACGAAACTGTCCCACTAAGCCACATAAAAAGAATGCTGAGTTTCTTCGGAAAGCTATCTGTAGCCGAAGCAAGCGGGGATGCAGTTGAGTGCTGAGGAAAATGATTTTTTCGCTATTGTGGATGATTTGGAAGACCTCGAGGAAATCAATGCGAACTGCATCTTCATGGCAAATCTTCAGGAGACTAAGTACGACACTGACGCACTTCCTGTCTATGACGCCAACGCAGATGTCGAGGTACCAATCATTGATCCATGTTATAACAATGTCATATTTGATGTGTTTACTCATGACGAACAACATTCTGTGATGCCAGCACCTACTTATGATACATACCTGGACAATCCGAGTTGTAGCAATACTAACTCTGAAACTCCATATGTGGATCCTAGTGGAGGCTGTGTGTCACAAAATACTGATACTGATGAGGAAACACGTGCTTATTTTGAATCATTAATCAATAACTGTGGCATTGAAATTGAGAAAGTTAGAACGGTCAATTGCGAAGTTAAGGCCGCGAATGCTAAATTGACCGCTGAGCTTGAGAGTTACAAAGAGAACGCCAGAGCCTTTGAAGTTCATACAAACAAAGTATCATAATTAGAAATTGGTTATCGAGATTCTGTTTTAAGAGAACAACAATTGCAACTCAAGTATGACACACTTGATGTGAATTTGAACTTGAAAATAAAATCTTTAAACAAGGAAATTTCTGATCTAAATGACCAACTTTCTAAACAAAAAGCACTGTTTTCTGATCTTGAAAAAGAGAAGAAACAGTTGATTGCTAATTTTTTAAAACGAGAAGATTCTCTTCTTGATGAAATTCTGGATAAAAATGAATCTATAAAAAAAATTGGATAATTTGCTTCTTACAACGGGTCATTCCGCTAAAACAAACAAAATGCTTTCTAATCAAGTAAATCCGATTTTTCATTCTGCACATAAAATGGCCCTTGGTAACAACCCTTCTTCGTTCCTCAAGAAAGCTCAGAAATCTCAGAATGTGTTGAACAATGGAAAACCTTTGCATGCACCCATAATTGTACATGATTCTCTTGAAACGTTGGAACTATCTGCGGAGAGTAGATCAAAAATGAAACAAAAACATCCGGAAATCAAACCAATTGATTATAACAAATGGAACAAAATTAATGGTATTTCGTTTGTTTTTCATAAAGAACAATCAACGTTTTCCACCACACCAAGTGTTTCAAACAAAGTGTCAACACCAGTCTCAAAATCAGTTTCAAAACCAGTTGTTGTCTCCAAATCTCTTTCGAACATTGAACAAATGTCTTCAAACAATCCTTTTAACACAAGTGATGCGCGAAGTATTTTAGAAAATGTAAAAACTAGAATTGCAGATCTTCAAGAGACTGCTAAAACTAAAACCAATATTACAACAAACATCTGGTTCAATAGTTTTGATAATGAACAGAAAAAGTTTTTTGAAACTCAAATTGCCCCTCAGCTGAATAACATCAACTCAAGGGTAATTCATTTTGAACAATAATTTTTGAAAGAAACAGTGACTACTGTCAAGGACCATCAATCCCTGGTAAAGCAAGCTAATGAAAGTGTTGAACACATCAAAGTTTTGGAAAAGTTAAATGATTCTCTTTTTCAAGATGTTCGATATCGATATTATGTCCATCATTTTTCAAACATATTCCGTTGAAGATCATGAAAGAATCCGATCGAGACCTCCGAAATTGTTTCAAAATATGAAAAAGCTCTAGAAAAACTTGAAAAAGAAAATGTGTGATATTTTAAACAACTTAATCGAAAAATAGAAGAATGCAAATATGACAAATTGTCATATGAGCGTGCCTACAATGACATGAAAGCGAAAAATGATCTTTTGAGGGCTCACCTGGAAAGTCAAAAAGGAAAGGCAGTGGATACTGTGATTACAAAACCATTGACTGATGAGAAAGCAAATGTTCCCAAACCGTTTCCAAACCCAAAATGTCCTTCTATGCCTCCAAAAGTCAATGAGAAAATGTTTCATCAAAACCACCACCCACTCCGCCCTACCTAAACAAAATGTTGATAAGGGAAAAGCGGTTATCGAGAAACCAAAAGTTTTAGCACTGCCTTTTAAGATGAGTACCACTAATGCGTCAGCCTCCACATCTAAAACATATGGAACAAACGACATAAGTTTAGAAAAGCACTCTAAAGAGACTAGGAAATCTGAAACCACCTCCCTTCATAAGAATGTGAATCCTAATGCGCCTTACCTTCTCTACAGACTAGAAAGCACCTCTAGGAGCAGCAGACTAAAGCCTAAGAGCAATACAAAAAACAATAGAGTCTCACCTCTAGAAGTAGTAGCTTGAATAAAGAGAAGAAATTAGAAGAACACCCTAGGAATTTACCACTTTTGAATAAGAAAGACATTTCATCCGAATGTACCAACCTATGAAACTTGCTAAGTCTAATGAATGTGTTGAATCTCTTTGTTTAACTTGCAAGAAATCTTTAATTAATGATCAAGATGATTGTGTTTCTAAGAAAGTGAATGATAAGCCCTAAGAAGAAGGTTCCAAAAGATCTTACGCTAAACGAGTAGGAAGACTAGTTGCAAAACTTAGGCTTTTCACTACCGACAAGAACCATAGTGTTTACTTTAGGGATGATATTTGGAAACCCATTGTAGAACGCTTACACCTGAATGGTACAATGAGTGATAAACCGTAATTCTCTGAGAAAACCTCTTTGAGTGTGATCAGGATTTTACCTCTAACCCAACGGAACCAAAATCAAAACGGTTTCCACAATATTCTTTTTCAAGCACGCAGGTTATCGAAATTTGTCTTGGATCGACTGGTTGCTCCAAGCATGATGATCTGAATCAAGTGATCAATTTCGTTCGAAATTCATGGGAACCGACGCTTTGGAAAGTATCATGTAGCAGCTATCATGGGTTATGGAGATCTACCTTTGGAAATTATTTGATCACTCGGGTTTACTATGTCGAAGAAGGATTGGGACACAATTTGTTTTCACGCGAGTACTGGATGCGATTTAGAGGTTGCTTTTAGGAAAAATGCTTGCCTTTAGAAACTTGGATGGCACCGATCTCTTTAAATGGGAATCGGATACAAACTTGTATGCTATCGACATCAATCAAATGGCCTCTTCATCACCAATATGTATTATGACACGTGCATCCGAACACGGTTGTGGCATAGAAGGTTATCCCATCTCAATTTTGACACCATCAAAAATCTTGCCAAAGACAACATCGCCAACGGACTTCCAAAGTTCAAA
The DNA here is from genome assembly GCA_910596185.1 of Chrysanthemum makinoi. Classification (NCBI taxonomy): domain Eukaryota; kingdom Viridiplantae; phylum Streptophyta; class Magnoliopsida; order Asterales; family Asteraceae; genus Chrysanthemum; species Chrysanthemum makinoi. The sequence goes on along the minus strand of OU343224.1, from coordinate 252,159,201 downwards.
TACACCAAGGATCACTTATGTCCATCATGCGAACAAGGAAAAAGAAAAAGAGCATCATATAAACCCAAAACCATACCTAGTTCGAAGCAAAGTTGCATATGTTGCACATGGACTTATGTGGCCCAATGAGAGTTGAAAGCTTTAATGGGAAAAGTATATTCTTGTTATCGTCGATGATTATTCGAGATATACATGGGTTAAGTTTCTGAGATTAAAAGACGAAGCACCAAGCATCATCATCACCTTTCTCAAACGTATTCAAGTACTTCTTCAAACTCCAGAAGGGTTGTAAGAGAATGCATAACGCACTGAATTCACTAATTAGGAGTTAACGAACTTATTTTGAAGATGTTGGAATCACACATCGACATCATTGTTAGAACTCCACAAGAAATGGGGTAGTTGAAAGAAAAAATAGAACTCTTGTGGAAGCTGCTCGCACAATGCTAATTTATTCTAGTACATCGTTATTTCTATGGGTCGATGTTGTTGCTTATCTTGTTTCACTCGTAACCGATCCCTAATCCATCCTAGATTCAATAAACCGTATGAGCTTGTGAACAAAGAAAACCTAATATCTCTTACTTTCACGTGTTTGGCTTTGTGCTATCCGACTAATGACAGAGAAGATCTTGAAAACTGAAAGCAAAGGTGATATTGGAATCTTCATTGGATATTCTGATAACTCGAGGACATTCAGGTATAATGTAAGAACTAGGATGATCATGGAGATGATGAATGTGAATTTGATGAACTTTCAGATATGGCTTCGAGACTCGCCTAGAACCCGACTAAACCCGCAGACTTCGACACATCGCCTGTGACTCGCACCTTAAAGAGCTCAATCAACTTCGCTTGACAATTCTAAAGAACAAGAATGGGAGAATTTCTTCGAGTTAATGTTCGATGAATACTATGGTGGAACCTTGACAAATGCATCAAACCATCATTCCGCCGCACCCGCCAAAATCATCCTCCACCACCAACAGAAGATGCATCTACAACGGTCGAAACCAATGCACCAACTCCATCTAAATCATCTACATCTACTACAGTTATTGCACCCGCTCTACTGCCAGCTTGATGAGCAAAACCAAAACCAGAACGATGCAACGTTAGATGAAGACTTATTTGAAAACCCGCTTCTATGGAATCACCAATCATTCAAGCTTACGAGAACCATCTAACTCGCATACGTTTAACCAACCGTATCCTTCTACTCTGAAGTGGACAAAAGACCACCCAATTGAACAAGTTATTGGTGAACCTTCAAGGCCAATTCGGACGAGACGCCAACTTGCCACCGACAAGACTTATGCATTTACCTTTGCTCAATTAGCAATATAGAGCCAAAGAACATTCAGAGGCAATGGCGAACCCGCATGGATAGAAGTTTATGCAGAGGAACTTCTCCAATACCGTCTACATGACTCTTGGGAAATGGTTCCAAGACCAATTGACATTCGTGTCATTGATCTCAAATGGTTATGGAAGAAAAAAAGGGATGAAGAAATGATCTGTAATTATAAAGCTCGCCTTGTACAAAGGATATGCATACAAGAGGAAGGGATAGACTTTGAAGAGTCATTCGCTAGCTAGATAGAAGGCCGATATTCTTAGCCTATGTCGCCACAAAAACATCACGGTTTATCGATGGACATTAAGACCGCGTTCTTGAATGGAACTCAAAGAAGAAGTGTACGTGAGTCACCGAAGGCTTCATAGACATGAATCATCCGTACTTACGTCTCACAAACTCAAAAGGCAATCTATGGATTGAAAAAAGCTCCGAGAGCGTGGTATGACGAACTGTCCTCTTTCCTTATCCAAAACAATTTCACCAAAGGAACAGTTGATCCTACCTTGTTTACACAAAATGCAAAAACGACATTTTGATTGTTCAGATTACGTGACGACATCATCTTTGGGTCCACTAATCCGAATTTTTCAAAACATTTTGAAAATCTCATGAAAAGCAAATTTGAAATGTCCATGATGGGGAACTAAAATTCTTTCTTGGTTTACAAATACATCACCCCTGGAATTTTTATAAATCAAGCTAAATACACAATTGAGATTTTGAAAAATCATGGTATGGATAATTGTGACTCGGTCTGAACACCAATGGTAACTTCACCAAAAATTGGAGCCGATTTGTTTGGGAAACCTATTGATCCTAAGAAATATCGGAGCATGATTGGTTCTCTCATGTACTCTCACTGCTAGTCGACCGATATTCATTTTGTTGTTTGCTTATTAGCACGGTTTCGTGCAAAGCCTACCGAATCGCACCTCAAAGAGGTTAAACGGATCTTCTACACTAAGACATCCATTCATATGGGACTTTGGAATCAAGGAACTGATTTGATCTAATAGCCTTTTCGATGCGGACCACGAAGTGACAAGTTACGCAAAAAGTACATCCGAGGAGCACAATTTTGGGTGAAAAGTTAGTAAGCGGTCTTCAAAGAAACAAGATTGCATCTGACTTTCAACTGAAGCTGAGTATGTGTCTCTATCTCAAGTGTTGTGCTCAAGTTCTATGGATGAGAACACAACTCACAGATTATGGCTTTACTTTCGATAAAATACCTATGTATTGTGACTCAAAAGTGCCATAGCCATATCATGCAATCCTGTTCATCACTCAAAGACTAAGCATATCCGTGTCCGCAACCACTTCATCAAAGAGTAATCAAAAATGGTATGTTGAATTATTCTTCGTGAAGACCGATTACCAACTCGCCGATCTATTTACTAAAGCCCTTCCAAAAGAAAGGTTTTACGATTTAGTTCGACCAATTGAATGCGGCCTAACCCCGAGGAGTTAGAACGCCTTCGAATCTTCTTGAAAATTCCAACAAGCTTCACTGTAAATATTTTGAAAAACAAAATACAAAATTTGAAAAACCAACAAAAGCAAAATATAAAAATATAAAACTTTCAAAAATACAAAAACAATATAAAATCAAAAAAATACAAAAATATTCTTCTCACGACATGTCTCTCGTATAATCGATATTCTGTACGTTTCTAGAAATGTCATTCAACAATGATACGGTATGTACGATGCTTGAGCGAGAGTTTTAATGTTTTCAAAACATACGTCTCTTCAAAATCTTGGCTTTGGTTTAAAACCATTGCACTGATGTGACGCTTCAAAGGTAATTACATTTAAAATCGGGTGAGAAATCATCATCATCTTGAGCACCTTTTCAAGATTGTTCAAAAAGATTTTCAAAATCTTTCAAAATAGTTTGTGCTCAAGATAACTCCCTCTAAAACCCTTTAATTGATTATGCTTTATTAAAGGAGTATAAAACTAAAATGTTCCAAATTCATGCTTAAATCAAATCCGTTTGTCTCCCCAAAAGATTCTAAAATGTTGTTTAATCCGTTTATATCAAAAATATCACGTATATGCTATTTTTGAGGGGGAGGAGGCGTGATTAAAATGTGATCAAAAAGTTTAATGATCGGTGTTTGAATCTCACAATGAGCTCGACTCAGACGGACCTAATGAATTGACGGGAATCAAAGTCAGTAAATGTACCATCTCGAGAAACTTGTGATAGATATGAACCTTCATGGGTCTAACCTCCTTTTCAAGGAGTGTTTACAACTTCAAGTTAGTTACTAGAGCTAGTTGTCACCTAAAAATTGACAATGGAACTCTTTAACTAGGCAACGTAACCGTGTCTCGTGGGGAATTGTTTATCATGAGCCGATCAATTCAAAAAGTGCAAACTCTACCCTCGATGTGCAGATTTTTGTTAAAACTCATAAGCACATGTGAAGGGGGAGTGTTTCTGAAAATATAAAACTCGCGGAGTGTCTCAAACATGTTTTCTATCATAAACACTCTGTGAGATTTTCAAGAAAAATGGTTTTATGGCAACATGGGACAGTCATGGAGTTATAAGGTGACTAAGGATAGGAAATCTGTCCTATGATCCGCCAGAGCCGGAGGGATCTACCCAAGGACATCACAAATAGTTAGTATTAGAAGTCCTTAGGAATGATTGAAAAAAGGAGTAATGTGAGAAAGGAGAAAGAAGGGGTTGAAGAATTAAAAAGAAATGTAATGAAAAAGGGTGAAAAGAAATAGCCCTCCATATTCAACCTTAGGGCAGAAACCGGGTTCAATTCATCTGCAACTGGTTGTCACTAGATGACACTGGTATTGAAGACAAAGACGTCATGGACCCAGTGACGCACTGCACTAAACCTTCTAGCCACTCAATTCCTCTTAAAAGGATTTGTTTCATTCTCACTGGGAACCCTACATAATCTATCGACTTTCTCTTAGAGATTGTTGATATTGAAGAAGGAGACCCTCTCCCTAGTCTCCGTTCAGGAAAACCAATATGCACTATTGAGTCTAGAGCCACGAGATTCATCAAAATATCTCATAGGAACACATGACATGACATCGCTTGTTGTTCATCAATAAGGACACAAGTGATACATTCTAGAGTCCTACGCAGGTCTTAGCAATCTGCCAAAACATTTATGAGAAGTTTCACATCTGTGATCTTCAGTGATTGAATGGAAACTCCTGCCAGGGTCAACATCAAGCAGCCCTGACAGCAGGTCACTTCGGTAACTCCCCGTGGATTACGCTTAGTGTGTCTCAAACGGTCTACAGTCGTGGGGTGATGCTTCGGTGTACCTCAGCGACTCATCTGAACTGTAGATGTACTGTGGTATATCGCGTTATCTCACTTGTGGGACTCCAGTTCAGGAACAGCCTTTGTGAGAATTAGAGTCGTGTTTTCACACTATGCTGTTAACACCCTCAAAATTCAAACTTGTAAGTGCCGGAATCCGCTTATTACTAACCTGTTTTTATGTTTTCTTCTTAAGGAAGCTCCAGAGCGGATTGATCGTGCAGACTCTCCACATGCTCATACCAACAACACATGAAAGTTCTCATCAAAATCAAAGGCTACTCAAAGTTAAAGATGATTCTTCGTCAATGTCAAAGAATCTACAAAGTTTAAAGACTCGAGAACTACATCATTGATAACCAAAAGACAAATAGAAGTGTGAGCATGGTGGAGAAAGACGTTGAGATACCTAACCAACGAAGTTGACAATGGCAGACAACCACATTAATTGATCACAAAGCATGAAGGAACAAAGATTCAAAGACTATTCTATATCTACACACAAAGTTCAAGCTCGAGAAAAGTAAAGACCTAATCAAGTAGAGCATCATTTGAATGACCACCCCTTAGGGGGAGATTGTTAGCCTTAATAGTTTTATTATAAGTGATGTTCATTCACATTTAGGAACTTTGTAACGTGTGTTAGATATAGTGATAGAATAGTCAACGGGCTCGTGGATTGGGCTAAGCTAATTGGCTATAAGTTAAGTTAAGCTAGCCTTTCATCATGTGTTATCCAATCCAAGTCCACGAGGCCCAAGCCAAAGCCCATTAGGGCGTTTATGTATTGTACTATATAAACCCCTCAAATTCTCATTTGAGGGGTGTGCTTGAGTGTGTGTGTGTGTGTGTTTTCTTTGAAGCAATACAACTTATTGTGTTCATCTTTCTCTTCTCACATACACGGTTTACATATCAAGTCACCATCTTTCTCATCTTTATTTCTTTCATCTTCACGCATAGTTTGTGTTTGTGTGTTAACGAGTTCTACGCATAAAGTGATATACGTGTTGGGTTTGTGATAAGGTTGATAGATATTTTAGGTCCTACAAAGTTGTATTTGGAGGAGTGAAAGATGGCTTGCGTGTATGTGTGTTTTTACAATTCAAAAGCTTAAATCTTTCACTCCATCTCTTATACTATTTATACAAGTATGAGTTTTAACTCTTTCCTAAGTGACAAACTGACAATTTACAGAAGACAAAATACTGATGTATTTTGTCTCTGTTTACAAATACTATTTTAGGTAAGAAACAAGACTGCTTTCCAAAGTTCAGTGATGACACTGAACCTGATCGTTTGCTATTCAGGGAAAGTTGACTTTAGTTGATAAGGACTTCGTCTTATCTGATTCAAACTTATCCCGCTCATTCTTCAGTCTTCACATTCTTCAGTCTTCTATTTTAGTTTGTCTTCAGTGTAAGTAGCTGGAGAGGAGTTTTAGGGATTCAGTGAGTTATTGTCATGACTCACTGAATCCACCATCTTCTTCTTGACTCAGTCTTCACCCTTTAAGTTCCGCCTTACTGAGTGGAGAGACTTCTTCTTTGCCTCTTACTGAGTATCCTGAAGATGGCTCACTGAGAGACTATGCACTCAGTGACCTGTTAGTGTTTAACGGACTAAAAACTTAGGATATTTTTTATTCAAATCCTAGATTAAGGGGTTTGGGTATTTATTGAACCCAACAATTTCAACCTCCAAAGCAATCCAAACGCAACAAGCAAAAACACAGCTATTCAAACATAACTCCCCACGATACGACTTGTATTGTGGTACACATCATGGACACACACCTTGTGTGTCGTGTTTCATTAATAATACACGACCCTAGTGGCCGTGTAGCCTAGATATCAACACAAACAACCTCCCATGAGGCGTTAAACGTAACCAAACGCATCAAAGTTCGACTAAAACATTAGCCACAAGGACATCACGACATACCAAGACCACGAATCAAGTAGCATAGACTAAACAAACAAACACATCAAGGTCGTGACTCGTATGAGTCACGACTCGCTACTAACGGGTCAACCCAATCGGTTACACATCAAAACAATTAACAAGATGCAATCAACAAATAAAAATCAATACAATACAAATATAAGCACGAAAATCAATAAATATTAACGAGTCACTCAACTTAGTGAGTTGACTCGGGCGAGTTGACTCAACACACTAAGTTGAGTCGACTCGGCAACGAGTCGAACGAGTTTTGGTATAAAATATTAGATCCACACAATTTAGTTATAGAACATTTGTTTTATTCATTTTTACCATGAAAACGCTTAGGTTTTGTAGATCCGTAGGTTTAATTTAAAAAAGGAAAAAGGGAGATGGTGGTGGTGTGAGCTCACCCTACGCACGAAAAAGGAGAAAAAGACGGCGGTTGTAAAACCCTAAAAATCATAAACGCATGAAAAGACTATTTTGCCCCTCTAATTAATATCTATAAAATACGTAAAACCCGTCAAGCTCAGTAAATGTAGAATTTAACCTACCTTATAAATTGTTCGCCAAATCAAATATATGAGATTTATTTACGTTTACATTTAAAAATTCATTACACGTCTCTCGTTACATGAACCGAAAACTTACTAAGTACAAACACATGTTATTGTTAATATAAAGGCCCATCTAATTTGGAAGTTGGACTTAGCCCATGTTTCCCCTCCTTTTGGCTCCGCAAAATGAAAACCGGTGTTTTCCCCTCTCCTTTTTCATTATACGCTCTTTTTTTACACACTACAAAACCCTAAATTCATCTACAACCAAAAGTGACTGCTATCATATGTTATGCTCCATCCCATTCGAAATCAAAATAGAACAAGAAGGCTGTGATAAGGTTGGTTCAAAGGGGAAGCTGGTCCTTGAGTACATCTGCAGTCGTGGGTTTCTTTCTTTTGCCGTGAGGTCCTAGGGCAAAGAGAGTGGTCGTGAGGCTTCTTGGTCATGAGTTGGAGTATGCTTCTGGTCGTGGTTTTCTAGGGCAAAAAGGAGGCTGCTTGGAATCACTTTGGTCACGGATGTTGGCTGTTTTGTTTTGCTTTTGTCGAGAGGTTTGGTAGACCAGGTCATGGTCTCTTTTCTTGGTCGTGGTCTTATTCCCATGGCCTCTTGGTTCTCTTCTTGTCGCGAAGGTAAGATATACCCTATCTCGTCTCACTTTCTTCTTGGTTTCCTTGATTGGGTCGTATACTTTTATTCATGCAAATGCTTAGGTACGAATTATACTTATTGTCACATGAAATCATAACTTTGACCTTGTTTATGTTGAATAGAGAATTGACATTTAACATTGGATATGAATCTGTTTTGGGAACCCTTTTGTCGACACATAAATGATTTATTGGCAAATTAAATGAACCTTGGACTATACGTAAACGGGTATGTATAAAATTCATAAGCCGGAAAATATAAATGTTGGGCATGTTGAGATGATATTAAATCAGGTTGTGTAGCTTACATGGGTCATGGGTGCGTTTGGGTAGGTAAAACATGTGATACGTTAACTTTAAACGGGTTTTAGTTGGGACTGTTTTAGAAGCTGAATTTGGAAATGTTGTAACTTGAGTTTCATAAGGGTAAAATTCAGTATTTTTACATGAAAAGTTGGTTTAAGGTCTTATTGAAGTTTTACAAGTGGTTTGGTCGAATTTGGGGTTGTCTAAGTCGTATTTTTAAATTTTAAAAGATCAAGTGACAAAGCTGAGAAAACGGGTTTGAAATTTAGTTTGATTGTTTGATTTTTAATTTTCAAACCATAAAGAATTGGGAGCTCTCCTTTTACAGGAGTGACATTTAGGATATAAATGAATTTCTGGGAGTTTTGGGAATTTTTCCAAGGGGTCTAAACAGGTCCAATAAGCATAAACTTTTAAGGTGTATTTTCTGACCACTTTCTGGACAGGTCTGGTCTTGTGATTTTCTATAGGACATTTTACTTAGAATTAGAACCCACCAATTTTTGGAGAGTATTTTAACTCATATGGGAACCCCTGGGATTTTACTTGATTTTATTTGAGCTAAGTAAGTATTTTATAAAAATCGCTAAATTCTGGTCCCGATGTGAATTTAAGAAAATGAAAGATAAAAAGAGGATATCAATAAGTAAAACACTTACACATGCATAAGAAGCTTATAAAATGAGTATATAAGTAATATATGATATCAATTCGTGTAGGTTCGTTGAAGAAGATACGACGTTGCTTCCCGGTGTTAATTTTCCGTTTGTTTTCATTTCGTTGCTAAGGTACAGATATTCTGACCTTGTCTCTTAAGGTTTCTCATGATTCGTTTACATCTTTCGATATTAGATTTGAACTGTGATACCTTGCTCTGAGCCTTCTTATTAGGGCTTCCCTATAACTTTGCTATGCTCCCTTTGATTGGATCTCCTATGTGAATTGTTTGATTTTGAACCTTTGATTATGAACCTTCAGATTATGAGCCTTTGATATGAACCTGTGATATGAACCTCTGATATGAACTTATGATATGGACTCTGATATAAACCTTTGACTTCTGAACCTTTGATATGAACCCTTATGATATGATTATGCTTTGACCCTTCAGTTTGATACCCGAGCCAAATATGTTTCCCTAGCCATGAAGGTAACATGGCCGTGTCATTGATGCACCAATGGCATGACTCTAGTGTGGTTGAGTGATGTTCCACACCGTCCCTTTCTGTTATCTGATTATGAGCTCGATATATATTGTATGGCCACTATCTGTCTGCAGGGGCGTATGGATGCATCCTAGATTTGTTCTGTATCTGATATGTTATGCTATGATATGATTTTACTGGTGAATGATGTCGTGTGCAATACGCGTCTTCATAGTCTGGGAGCTAGCTACTCCATTGGTTACTGAGGTCTCCCCTCCTATTATATATGGTATTCCGAGGTCACCCCTCCGAATAAAATGGCTACTTATGATATGATATGATATGATATGTTTCTGGGCTCGTGGTAGATTTCTGACAACCCTTACACTTTTGATATGCGTATACTGTACTTTCTGTATTCCCCCAACGCATCATATTCTGTGTTAATTGTTCATTACTCAATCCCTTATATGAATCACTCTACTACCAAGATATATACATTCCATTGCATTGATTTGTCACACTTTCATTCCGTTACTTCAGACTATGGTTCCATTCCCGTACCGGGTTATTACATGATTATTGAATTTGTTTATGCTTTTACATGTTTATGTGACTACCGGTTACCATGCTACGATATGATTAATATGTTTTTATGTGATTCACATGTTGTCATCTGATTATATGTTATCTTACCGTTATGTGACCTCTTTGATCTGTGTGGTGACTATGCTAGTGTGTAATCGATTGTCTTGTATGTTTATTATGTATACTTCGTTCAGTTAATCTCGTGAACTTTGATTATCCGTTAGTATCCCTATCTGCCTATGGTTGACCTGCCATGTTTAATTTCTGCTTATGCTATTGTTTGATTGGGTAAATGGTTCAACTTATGTGGTCTGGCTTGTTAATTTGTTTAATTGCCCTGCTATGCGTGTGACTGCCATGTTTTGACTGCTGTTATGATACTGGTTATGTTTTCAACTAAGGGTTTCTGTCCTGTTTGATTGCCATTCTCACTTACTAATTAATTGCTTCCGCTTACTTTTAGTTTTCCATTGGGCTTATTTATATTCTGATTTCCTGATTTGATTGCATGCTATTCTTATGTTGAGTGGATGTGATCTGTTATGTTTGATTTGGTTTCGGTGCTTGTATGTCTGTTTGCTTATATGTGATTATATGTATGTTTTGGATGCGTTGCTCTGCTGTGTTCTCCGTGTTATGTGTTCTTTGGATATCTGTATAATTGTGTTCTGCAGGATCCTCATTGAATCATTGTCCTCATTTCGCTGCGACTTTGTTATCAGTTTCATTATTCCATTTCGCATTTCTGATTTTATATAGCTTTTGTTTTGTTATATCTGTTCACTGGGCTTTTTAAGCTCAGCCGCATTTCTTTTCCTGCGGCAGGTTTTAGGTTGGAAGATGGGCTAAGAGTTAGAGTATCTGAGTGGACCAACCCTAGCACCTTATTACTTTGGGACTTATTTTGAAGAACTTTTGTTTTGGGATTTTAATTCATTCTGGATATTGTATTTTCTTGTCAGTCAATTGTGTATATGTTTTGATACTTCATTTTTAAGGTTTCCGTTTGTAAATATATCATTTGTATGTTCTGATATGACACCAGAATGTGACACTTCTACCCTTGCCGGGTTGGGGTGTTACAGCGGTGGTACGGTGGTGCACGACAATTGTTACGCCCCGATTCCCGGTTTGACCGGAATTTACTCGATTTTTAAAACTTTGACTCGGAACAATTTACTATTACATTTTCTCATTAAACTCTTGGCAAAACCATGACATTTAACCTTTGATGGTCCTTATATAACACGTATTTGATAACTTCTTTAATCAATAACATTTGACTTTAACAAAACAGTTATTTTGAAACTCTATAGTGGGCTGATGTCGTCCGCTTATAAAGTGCGACGCCGTCACCCTTTAACCGTGACCCAAAACACTTTCAGATTTAACACGCGACGGCTCAAGGGATTTAAAACCCGAA